>CAJHZI010000487.1:0-612500 GCA_905160935.1 Enchytraeus crypticus | reverse complement strand
AGAGAGGATTTGAGGCAGTCTACTCGTATCCAGACCCTAGTTAATCTGGGATTCAAATGAGGATGATGATGATGATTAAATTAATCTTCTTCGTATAGATCACAGCCTAACGGCAGGTAGATGGCATAAAACTCTTTCAACCAATTCTATTCTCAGCCTTCCTTTCCATCTCCACGCTACATATGAATTTGCTATCAGATCATCCAACAACCCAAATTTTTGTCTTTCTATAGCTCTTTTCTCTTGAATTTTCTTCTATTAAGCCTACATCCTTTAGCAAAGCCCACTTATAATATATTCTCTCCAGCTTTTCTTTCTATTTCTTATCACATTTATTATCTGACTATTTGTACCGACTCCTTCAAGAACTTCTTCATTTGTAACTTTGTCAGTCCAACTAATCTTTTCCATCCTTCTCCATAACCACATTTCCATTGCCTCTAGATTCCTGATATATTTTTCTCTAATGACCACGTTTCACAACATACCCATACAAAGTGTCCACTACAAAAATATTTTCACAATCTTTATCTTTGTGTTTTTCTCTTCGAAAGCCTTTTGCCTGTGCAATTCTACATTTTATTTTCGTTTCACACTTCCCATCATCCGTGATGTTGTGATCCAAATATTCGAAGCTTCCTACCTGTTCCAATCGCGTAATATTCAATACATAATTTTACATTCCTGTGATTCCTAGATGCTCTCGTAACCTTTGTCTTTTTTATATTAATCTTTATGCCAAATCTTAATGCTGTGACATTCAGACCATCCATAATTTTTGCAATCCTGCTTAACTACTAGCAAGCATATTTTATCATCTGTAAATCTCACACCTTTCCGCAATTTAACTCAAATAGTTATTCCTTACTCAATAGCTTCTATCGCTTAAATAATTATCGCCTTGGCTTGGAGATTAAACAGTTGAAATACAACATCTAATTAATTTTAAATTAAATAGAACGTTCAATTAATTTTATAATGTAACTAATCTAGATTAATTTTGTAACTACTATTTAATGTGGTAATATTAAACTTTTTCATGGAATAATTCATAGGTCTATAGGCCTATATTTAAGTATTTCTATAGAAGGTCTTCATTAGTACCTAGTTTTTAGGTCCACACTCACACTGTATATAATTTATAGGCCTACGTGTAAGTCTGATTGCTCTGTATATGTGAAGTTGTTGTGCAAATTAACCAAACTCAGTAAATAAATAACTAAGTAAATAAACCTCATTATCGCAGGAATGTTCCTTTTGCGTGCTTGAAATACAATGGATACGGCCAGTTGGGAAATGAATTGGATCTGCCCATCTATTGTGGGCTATGAAGTGTATGTATATATTATTCAGCAAACATGCAAAATTCATGAGTTACTTTGGCATTAAGTGGACTCATTACACGAAATAAGGAAATAAATAGGAGCTGTTTATTAGTCTGCTATGATATATATATTGATTGCGAGCTGTACATAAGGTTTATTAGATGTCAGCTGTTCGTGATCAGCAGGAATTCGATTGCCAGTGAGTTTTAATTAGGAAGGTGCTATGAAAACGTTGAAAAGTATAAAAACCAATTTATCGTAAACAGTCATACACAACTGATATCGAATGCCCGTCAGAATTATAAAAGCACAGACACGCTCTTTACCCAGTTCTGTGATTGTTATCCGTGTAGTAATTTCCATCGAAAGTTGAATATACTTAGAGACTTTAGTGATTTACCATTCGTGTAGGTCTACTTAAGAATAAAGCAAATAAATGTGTGAAGTAACATGTCTACATCTATATTTGTTTAAATGAATCAGAATTTTGAAACGTTATTCTGTAGCCTAATTTGTTTATAGATTTATAAATTCATTTCTAGCCAATACTTTATATGAGTAGTATTCGGTAGTTAGACCTACCTATATATTATATGGAGTGGCGTAAGTGAACTGCCTCGATTGGTTATTTTAATTTCACTGGCATGCATTTATATTTGTAACCTACTTGGAAACATTTGAATTTTAAAATGCTTTCCTTGTTGGTCATAATTTATAAACTTGTAGATACATAGATATAAAAATCTATGGCGATTTAAGTAATTTAAGAAATTCTGAGAAAAAAGTTCCGCAAGACCTTAGCCTTCATCTTATAATAGCAGTTCAAATTTAGCTTACTAAAGTTAGTATTTAGTACATTTAATAGGAAAAATTTCAAATGTGCAATAAATTGAAATAAATCTTTTTTTCAAGTTTGTAATTACAGCATAACGCCATGATAACTATTGATATACATATATTGCTATGAAAGTAATTCATTTGCTAACTTAACCCAATCAAAGATAGCTAGCAATAAAGCTCTCAGCTGAGATTTCAGAATGACTGTAAAATACTTACCCATACTTCGTATTCTTCTACAATTCTCTTATCTGATCATTTCTACTACGGCACAGATCCCGCAACATGGATCTCCAATTGGTATGTTTTCTACATAACATTTATTATACTAATTAATTAAAATTTTAGTTGTTCATTCATTATTGTGTTCGGACTTCTACTGAATAAATAAATAAAAGCTCTGGTTCCAAACGGTGCGGTGGTGGAATTATGCAGAAACTCATGGGAACACCGTTCCTTTGCGAACAGTGTTCCTGCCTAATATCGAATGTCTCATACTATTTCAATTTTATCTTAATTTAGCTAAATTTTTATATGAGAATGTAACAAATGAAAGAATTAATAGAAGAACCATTTAATAATAAACAGCCTTCAATTGAACTGAAAAACTTATATTTGTGTATATTATTATAAAATTGTTTTTAGTTATAAAATACATTCAGTATCATATGCTTAAAAGTTTGGGCTGTATATCAAATTTAACAAACATATGTAGGCCTATATCTCCCCTTGTTGTGTCCGGGTTGGGGTGAAGAATTGACCAACCGGTGACTGCAAGTGTCGTAGAAGGCGATTATAGCACTAAGTTCCATACCAACGCCAGAAAGGGCATTCGCTTGCGGAGCGCCTTTGCTCCCGAAACTGCTACAAAAATTTAAACGAATGGAAAAGTCTCAAATAGGGGATTGGCTTGATATGGGACGGAAAGGATTTAGACAATACATTTGTCTTCCGACACTGGTTGAACTGGGATTCGGGGAGGATGATGATGATGATGATGTAGGCCTATATCTAAGATTGATATTAAGTCTGTTAACGCAGAAAAGAAAAGAACAACGTAACAAAACTACAGTTTATGTCAACAATGCTGAAAATATTTAGGATAGTTGCATTGTTCATTAAACTCTAGTAGGCCTGGTCTTCTGCAATAGAAGACTGTAATTATTGATGATGTCAAACTGCCAATATAGTCAATTATTGATGTTGTGCATAAACGCAAACCAATTAGAACAGCGCATTTAGAGCGCATGGCCTATAGACCTTCATTGCTTTTAATCAATGCTTCCAGTATTTAAACTTGTTATTTGGAAATTGCACCTTCTTACCTTTTATTCTAAAAAATACAAAAATCTTAGACTATAATGTATTAAATTAAATTTCTAATTTTACGAGAGAATTTTTAAAAGTAATACTTAATCAGTATTAATTAAGTCTTAATGAATTTATGCTTGTAATGCAGATTTTGACGGCTTGTATTAGTTAATTAGATACTACACTTGTTACGTTGTAGTTTTTCTAATTTCAATGTACTTTCAGTGCACTCTAAAGTTTATGTTAGTTATGTTTTTGCTCTTTATAAATATGAACTTAGTTTACTCTTTTAATTTTTAATAATTGTTTTAGATACTTTTAAGTAAATTGAGTTTTCACTGTCTGGCCATTTGACTAATTATTAATTTGAAAATATTAAATTGTTTAATCGTACCAACGTTTTTACTCATGGGCGGATCCAGAAATTTCTTAAGTTGGGCCCCAAATTTGTTTTAGAGTTTACATATTTTTTGCTTAGCCCAAGCCTTCTTCGGACATGTGACGCAACCAGAAAACATGCTTTGAGGAGAGGGGGGGGGGCTCAAAAAAGTTTCACTACTGCTCTCGGCTCATAAAGTAAGTGTATTCCCGTATCTTCAACTCCCCCACCCCCCTTCATAACCGTACTAAAGTCCGGGGAAAACTTAAAATCCCTAAAATCCTACATTTGTTTTGGAAAAAGTAGGTTAATTTTTTTCACCTTCGAAGAAACTCGTCAGATCTGGACGAATTGCGAAAGTGGCCTAATTTTGGCGGTGGGGAGGCTTAAGCCCCTCCTAGCCTAGGCTGTTTGCACCACTACTCCGGGACATAGTTCACATTTTTTACTCACACCATTTTTTTCATCATATACAGTGGCTCATGTAAAAATTAAGAGCTAGTGAAACGGTCAACATTTTTCGGGCCCCCATCCATTATTCAGGGATCACACCAAACATATGGGCCCCTAATGGGGCCCATATTTTAAAAACATTCGAGGTGTAGTGGAACTGAGTTCCTCTCGTACTCCCCCCCCCCTCTCCTTCCCTAACCACTTCCCTTACAAACATATTTACACATAGAAATTGTCATAGAAATAATGAAAATATCGTTAACAATATTTTATAGGCGGGCCTAAGGGAGGCCCGGGCCTCCTGGGCCCCCCTCTGGATCCGCCACTGTGGACGACAAGTTAAAAATACTGGATAAGTAAAACATATGGACGTTTATTTACTTATTTATTGCAAACCACTACATTTTACAAATTAACATATCAAGCTTCAATTTGCACAGTAGTTTGTGGCTTCCTAAGGAGGTCGTGCATCAGACTACTTTGGATCAATATTGTACATGTGATGACAGCTGAATACTATTTCTGTGTGATATGCCACAATTTATTCGCTTATCATGGATCGCAAACCTCTTCGATTATGAACCATGTGAAAAATTAACTAAAAGCTTGTAAAGCTAATGTTAACGTCAGTTTCCTCTCTGGAAAGCCATGTCAATGACGGGCGAGCCCAGGATTCGAACCCGCACATACTGATCCGCGGTCGAATATCTCACCGACATCGCTACTGGCTCCAGCCAATTTAAAATTAACGATTAATTAATCGCAAATTTTCGACAAGCTAACATCTACAACAATTTTATTTTTGCCAGTCCTTGGTGGAATTAAGCCGGGAAAACTCTTGAGAAGTAGAAAATTAGAAATAGGCTTAAACTAATGAAAAACCGAGAAAGAAACGAGAAACCACGTTAGAAGTTATATTTTCAAAAGCAAGAAACTACAGATCGTATGTATTGATCATAGTCTTTTGTGAAAGGATTAACTTGTTGATCTATGAAGTGCTGAGAGCTCTATATGGAGTATGGAAGCAGACTCCGAGTACGAATATGTGTCTTGGATCATCCATTTGGTAGAACACTAGAGAGAGCGATAGATAGAGATTGCTATCTATCTAGATAGATAGATAGATGATAGAGATGTTCGAATTTTAGAATAATTTCCACTATTATAGTGAGCTCTATAGGCCTATGTACATCAGGCAATTTATCAATCTCTAAGCATGTTATGTTAACATGCAACTAATTAATGAATTGTGGTAAATAAGTTCAAGGACGCTTAACTGAATTATTTATTTATTCTTTGTGATGTATGACCTTAAACATCGATCACGCTGTTTATTGTCCTGACTGACTGAAAATCGCATATATATTTATATATATATATATATAAATTATTTCTTCTTCTACTTCTTTTTTATTTCTCTATATATTAATAAGATATTAGATATTTCTTAATGGAAAATCTCTATTTAATAGCATAGAGATAAGAAGAAATATATACTTCATAGGACCAGCCAACAAAGGAAAAAATCAATTCATATAAAGGTCTTATATTGACGTATGCACTTTTTATATAAGTCCTTTTCAAGTCGGTGTGGCTAATTTGTCCAAATATATGTTGATTTCTTAGTCGTATGTACAATGTTGACATTTTATTTTAATATTAGTATAACTGGATTTTTGTCTTGTTTGTTTTCTATTTTCCTCCTATCCGATGATGACGCATAAGGAAGTAGATATAGGCCTACGCTCAATATTTGAATGTATGAAGTGAGTATTTTGATCCAATTAGGCTAACTGTAGGCCTCACTCTGTGTAATTTGGTAGTGGTTTATTTTTTGTCATCCTTTTTATGTTTATGTTGCTCTGTTACTATTCTTCCTGTCAAGTGTTGAGGAATAAAGAAGTTGATATATTGGTCACAGCTCATATAGTTTTTAAATCGAAGTCATATAGAAGTCCTATGGATGTTTAAAATTGCTGTTAGCCAAAAATCCGTTCGAAAACTTTATGACTAGTAAATTATAATAATTTTTTCGAATAATATTAGTGTAATTAAATTAAATGAATATTCCATCAATTCAATGGTAACTATACAATACCACTTTTTAACCTGGGAACCTAACAAACAGTTTTTTGTTGCTTTGTGTGATACCCGAGTCATTATTTGGTTATTGTCTGTAATGATCATTGTGCGGTATATGTTATGCAAAAAGTAATACTCGTGCAAGATGTTTGACATCATCATTTTGACATCATAGTTTCTACTTTTTGCTACGGTTTATATTTCGATTATTACTGATCAATGTTTTTTGTCAAGAATAAAAGTAATAATAAATACTAGAAATTGACAGTAATTTATTTTTTTAAAGATTGTTGAGGATAATGCTTCAGTCAATTAAATATCTATTACTCTATATAATGATAAAACTGGTATTTTAAATACGACATTGGAGCTCTTTAGGTTTTTTATTTCATTATTCCGGCAATTAAAATTACTAAATTTGCATTATATATGAAGTATTTTATTTTTAGTATATATATATATATATATATATATATATATATATATATATATATATATATATATATATATATATATATATAATGTATATATATACAGTATTTAAAAAGCTGGTAAAGCTAGTGTTAACGTCAGTTTGCCAATTAGCCAATTAGCCATTTTTTTGCTTATTTATAGTAGTTTATTCTTTTAAATAAAGAATGTATTACTGCTTTATTTGTTATACAGCGAAAGCAGCGAAATAGAAACATCATCAGTGACTGTTAATGTAGGCCTATGTTTTCAAAGACTGGATTAATAGCGAACAGTAGGCTAAACTTCCAGTCTGTCTGCCGAAAAACATGTGCATTAGGGCCTATACATTATAACTTTGATTTAAGTTAGATATAGATATTTAAATTATTTAAATAAATTAAATGATTTTTCAATTTTATAATTTAAATTTAGATGTTTTAGTAGTAGCAACTTTTAGAAAAGATAGTATTGGAAAGATCAATAAGAACATGATAACTTTTACTTATATAAAACTTGAATGCCATTATATAGTTAGTAAATGTAGAAAATAGTTAATTGTGATAATATAGAAAGTTATTAGCCTAATTTAAAATGTGCTAAATGATTTAAGCCGAAAATGTCTCTCACTGCGTAAATGTGGCTAATCCGGAAATCGGCCGAAAATTTACTCTAACCAGCCGAATAAATTTAGAAAAATCCGGCTAAGGGTCTATGGCTGGTGATGAAACATTGTGCTATTGACAATTTCATTTTAGCGACTTCAATAAAATATATGAATTATCGTTGATCAATCAGAGAGATGCTGAGAGTGTTTGCAAAGCTTTTACCGTTGGATTTTTTAGTAACATCTAATGCAGAACAAAGGAAATATATTGTTACTAAATACGCATGAATATGCTAAAAATGAACACACCTCCCTTCTTTGTCGCACTTTATCAACAGTTGGCCAAATTTAATAATTAATTGATTCAAAAATTGCGTTTGTAATAACTGTTTTATATCAGATCCAGATGTTTTGGATAACATGTTTTTGGATATGTTATTTTATATCCAAAAAAGACGATTTTCTATTCAATACAACATTTCTACAAGGCTGTTTCTACTCTAATGACCGACGATTAGGTATTATTTCCAACTCTGTTCAGAGTTATTAGGTTCAAATCCTGTGCTTTCCCGTCAATGACAGGAAGTTCCTATTCCTCGTTTAATGTAGACTATAGTCTCTTCAACACTGTGTATATTACAACTAACAAGCGTATGTTCTTCTTACATTTATTTCAGATTTTCAGAACACAGAGAGTCGATTGCTGTATGATTTATTTTCGTTTAATGGCAACCCGCCCTACATCAGACCCGTCGTACCGAGTAATAAAGAAATGGAGGTTATCTTTACCGCTACAATGCCTCTCATACTGGATCTGGTATTTGTAATTAAAATCATTTATGCGCTAATTACAGTATTCATGCGGAATGAACTAGAGATGTCGATTGTATAATTAATATTACGCCGGATAGTGTTAAACTGTAAATAATTTACCGTTATAATTACTATGAAAATTAATTTGTACTAGTCCAAGTCGGTAGCTCGTTGGTTGTTGGCATGTTGATTCAACAGCGGTGCAACAATAGGTGCAGAGTTCAAATCCATCACTGAAATGCTACCGAACAGTAAACAGACGCTAAGTCTGGCTTTAACTTTTAGCTCTAGCTTTTATAACACATTTTCAAGTAAATGCTTGATTGAATGCATGGTTGAATGTATGGTTGAATGTATAATGATTGAATGCTTTACTGAAGGCATGATTTGATGCATGATTGAATGCATAGTTGGATGCACAGTTGTGTGAAAGGTTGTATGCATGGTTGATGCGTCGTTGATTGCTTGGTCGAATACTTTATTTACTGCATGATTAAATGCACAATTGAATCCTAAAAACCTCCTAATTCTATCCAAGTATTAGTGAAGTCCTTTATTAGTAGCAGGCCTGATTATTGTAAAGTTTTCTCTTTGGTATTTTGCAAGATTCGATTGATAAACTACTACGAATACAAAATGCTACGGCGCGTTTCGTATCTGGAAAATATGTGACCACATCACAGCGGTTCTACGTGAATTACACTGGCTACCAATACCTCAAAGAATAGAAAAACATTTTGTCCTTTGTCTACAAAAGTCTACACAACCAGGCGCCTCTTTGCCTAAACGATATATGCATGCCAGTTTCTACGTTAATTAATGATGGGATGCATGGTTGAATGAATGGTTGATGCATGGTTGGATGCATGACTGAATGCGCGGTTGAATGCAGGATTGAATTTATGGTCGAATGCATAATTGAATATATGGGTGGATAGTTTTCTTGGTTGAACTAAAAGTTGAATCTATGCTTATTTGTTACTTTTTATTTTCAGTTCTGTTTCTTTCTGTTTGATGTTAACAATTTACTTTATTTCTATGCTCTTAATATAAAAAATAAAAATCTACAACGTACATGTGAATGGAGTACATTGATAAACGTACCAATGGATGTATTTGACAAATAAGAACACGTGATTCCCGAAATTTAAACACAATGAAAAACGTTATGTGATCGACAAGGATAGTTTGTATAACTTACCAGACAGGAAGGCTAGTTCTGAATCGTAGCCTACATTTCACTAAAATATTCGCTCGCGGCAAAATTTAATAGTGCACAAATTAAAACGGAATATTTGTATAAATTTAATTGGTTTAATTCCAATATGTAGCAATTTGAGAAGCAATATGCTGCCAGTCATGTGCTAGGAGAACTAAAGAATTAACCAACTGTAAGCTAAGCGCTTCTTAAGAGGCGACGGAGCAAGAACCGAGGAGGTGCGTAAGGCACCTCCTCGGTTAAATACGTGAATATATTTATACACATTTATACACATTTATATATTTATTCGTTAATAGGCCTATATGTTATGCCCTTTATAAAGCGTCAAAGCAGAATATGAGGAGGAATATGTACCTTTTGGTAGAATATTACAAAGAACGTGGTAGAAATTCATTTTCACTGATTTTCGACGCTATGAAAGACAATTTTCACAAAATATAATTTCGTGTAGAGGTTCTAAGTGAGCAACTATGAACCGCAAGAAAGAAGGAAAATAATTAAGAGTAAGAAAGCGCAAGAAAGAAGAGCAAGAAGGAAGCGCAAGAAGGAGAGAAAGAGGCGCAAGAATGAAACGCTAAAAGTACAATATAATACTATAGTACTGATACAATAATGTAATAATTACAGGTTAATGGGTTAACACCTTTTACATTGTGTCGTTTATAACCTAGAACAGAAGTTGTTTGTATAGTTAAGTTGTCACGGGTTGACCACGTTCTTGAAATTTACGCAATTTAACCAATGGTCAAATTTTCCTCGTTTTGAAAACGAATGATTGTACTTGAAGATAGCATTAGCTGGAAATATACATGTATGTGACGTGTTCCATCTATCCTCTAGATTATAAAAGAACATTTTACTCTACATGTAATATGTCTGTATTTCTATACCCGAAATTTTTTTGACCAAACTCATAATCGCAAACAAATAACTTTTAAATTTTTAGAGATATTCATATGAAATTTCTTTATGAGTGGAAGAATTGGCTGCTGGTGAAATTCTATAAAGTTCTAGAACATCGGTCAACTCTTTATGGTATTTTGGTATAAACAATGAATGTTCTCTGTTATAAAAGACGAAGTGGATATATTAAATCATTTTTGCTTTAAAATATGTAAAAATATTTTGACGTCTTAAATACAGATATTGCCATAGTCACTTGGTTTATGTCACAAGTCATCTTCTCTAAGTGCCGTGCCTGTTCCAAGCCTGGGCGGTCATGGTCATATTCCTCCATATGTCTCTGTTCATAGTTGCTCTGATCATCTCTGTTTCAGTTAACTGCATCCATTTGCTAAGACTCTTAATAAACGTCATTCGTTGTCGACCCTTGCATCCTTTTCCTTCTATTATTCCTGTCACTACGGTATTTTCAACTATTTTGTTCCGCATAATATGTCCGAAAAATTTCATCTGTTGTCGTCGTATTCAGTTCAAAAGGTCACGACAAGTTGACATTCTTTGTAGAACATCTTCATTCTTAACGTGGTCTTTATAAGATATACGCAGCATTCTTCTAGAGAACCACATCTCTGTTGCCTCAAGTTTCGATTCCATTGCAGAAGAGTTTGTCCAAACTTCACTTCCATATAACAATATTGGTTGAATATAGCATTGAAGAAGTCTTTTTTGGTATGAATTGATAATTTATGCCTTCTAAAAATCTTTGACATTCTGTTATATGCCTCCTTAGCCATGGCTATTCTTCTGTTTATTTCCTTGTCATAATTCCCATTTTGATGAATAAGTGACCATAAATATATGACTGATTTGTTTGACATTTTGACCTCTTACATTGATTAAGCATGGCTGTGGCATTTTTAGTTTGCTAACTGTCATGCATTCTTTTTTCTTCATATTTATAGATAATCCACTAGCCTCACTATGATATATTACAATATCCAACATTTCTTGAAGTTTGTCTCGTGAGTCGGCAATAAGAACTATGTCATCAGCATAACGTATATTATTAAGATTGTATCCTCCAATTACTAATCATTTTATTTCATTGATATTCCTCATTATATTTTCACTATATAAGTTAAAAAGATCTGGTGACATTACACAGCCTTGCCTTACTCCTCTCTTAATTTTGCAAAAGTTACTATACTCGTTCTCATATCTCATTGCAGCTTCTTGATTCCAGTATAAATTCCTAACAATTCTTTATGTCTTTGCCATCTATATCCAATTCATGAAGAAGATCTATCAATTTGCTGTGTCTAACTTTGTCAAAAGCTTTGGTATAATCAATGAAACAAAGGTATAAATCCTTATTTAATTCTATAGCTCTTTCACACAGAATTCTTAGAACGAAAATAACATTCCTTGTACCAGAATCATCCATAAAACCATATTGCACAGGATTTATTTCAGGTCTAATTTTAATTCTCATTCTCATTAGCAGAATTCTTAAATATCTTTTAATGACTAAACTCATTAGACTTATAGTTCTGTGTAGTTCACATTCTACCGCACCAGGTTTCTTCGGTAATGCAATAAATTTCGATCTCAATAGATCTTTAGGAATTTCGCCAGTGTCATAAATGTCGTTTGCTATTGACGTGATCTCCTTTACGCTAAATTCTTCCGTGGCTTGTATCATTTCTGCTATTATGTTATCTGGTCCGCTTGCTTGATTTCCTTTTCATTTCCTAATGGCATATTTAACTTCGTCTTCTAAGATTTTAGGACCTGCTATTTCTTTAGTTATTTTTGGAAGCTCCATTTGATTATCTTTAAAAAGGTCATCGATATACTCTGACCATCTGTCAAGTATAACTTTCTTTGTCATTAGAATATCTCCATTCTTAGCCTTGATGCATTTACTATGTGAGCAATTAGATTTCCGATTAGTTATTTCATTTATCTCTTTGTACATTTTCCTTGTATCTGTAAATTTCATCTTTTCAATCTCATCACATCTTTTATGTAACCACTCTTCCTTTTCATGTTTGCAAAGTTTCTTTATTGCATTGTACGAAACTTTATACTCCTTACTTTCTCTATCTTTAATCTTTTGTCGTTCTTTCATTAACTGTAAAATGTTCTGATTTATCCATTTAGTTTTCCTTTGCATATTCTTTTCTGGGATGATTTCATTTGCTGTTACTACTAATGCATTTTTGAAATTATCCCATTTGTTGATGTTATTCAGACCATCATTTTCTACCAATACTTGGAATCTATTTTGAACTTCTACTTTATATCTATATTGAATAGTTTATCTTTTATTAGAGTGGAGAAATCTTGTAGTAATATTCTCTCTTTTCTTTCAATCTTTTTTAATTTTATGAGTATATTGCAAATTACTGGTATATGGTCTGAGTCAAAGTCTGCACCTGGATAAGTTTTACAATTTCTGATTGAGTTACGAAATCTTTCGTTGACAGTTATGTAATCAATTTGATTTCTTATTTTATCTCCAGGACTCTTCCAAGTATATCTTCTCATTTTGTGCTGTTTGTTCCATGTGTTAGCTATTATTTGATTGTGGCTTTGGCACAAATTAATGAATCTTTCTCCTCGTTCAGTCCTCTTTCCGAGGCCATATTTTCCAACTAAATTTCCATATTGCTCCTTTCCAAGTTTGGCATTCATATCTCCATCTTGTTTCACACATACCCATGATGTTCACTTTGCGTCTCTTCATTTCTTGAATTATGTTACTGAATTTTCCTGCCTGGTACAGCGTTCGTATACTCCATGTACCTAAACGTGTGTATCTTTCTATTTTATTACATTTACCTACTTGGTAACTTGATATATCCAATTCCGAGACAGCTGCTGGATGATGGTCCAGTTTCCCATGTCTTGCACAAGATTCTGTACCGAGCGAGGTGTCCTACTTGTATTCAGTGTGGTTCCCCTTTACACCGTTGGTTTTATTATTTTTATTTCCTTTGACCATGACAAATAATATCAAAATACAGCGGTGGGCGATTAATCCTTCCGCCAGGTATTTTTTTCGAGACACCATCTCTATCCAGCTGGCCGTTGACTTTGATAGCAAAAGTTCGTCCGCCCATTTTCTGATGGCTGGTCATCATAACAACAGCAACAACAACAACAATACGATTAGAGTGCTACTGTTGTCCATCACAACATCGAACACTGTGGAATCAAATTAAAACCGATGTGCAGAGTGAGGGGTTCATAAACGGTGCAAGCCAAAATCCGGATAATCAGTCCGAGGAAGAGTACTAGCGGAATGGAGGTTTACGTGTTGGTCTGAGGTCATGGACATTTGGTGGATAGACATCAGTATCAATGATCATATTCAATAGTGTCTAGGATCTAATTTAAGTATAATGATCAGAGTGAACCATTAGAAGTAATCAGTGCTAGAAGTGGTAATCATCTAGATATCATCATATATCATAGCCTTTTACTCTCCCGAGTCATCCACAAGGCAGTGGAGAGTTGTTTAGGTAACATATTGTCTAGTTAGGAGTGACAAGTGCTAGTCACAAGTGCTTGCACGTAAATAACATCTTTCATTGATTAATTCCTCTTGAATGTTTAAGAAATGGCATGAATATTTATATAATTTTATTTTGTATTGGAAGTATTATAGAATTGTTAAGATTCTCTTGATGCACATAAACTACTGCATTTTGTCTTTAAACAGGATGAAAGAACCGAGATGTTAAAAACTTTCGTTAAACTTGAAATAGTAAGTGGACTATAAACTATTAATTTGAACTGTTAATTGTACACTAGTAAATTAACACATTTAATCTTAAAATAGTTTTCTGATGTTATTTTAATAGGCCCACCCAAATTAAGTTTCTAATTATTCGCAATTTAAAACGGTATAACAACCTATTAACCTTCCGCTTTACCTATGTTTATTTCATTCACAACAACAATAACAACAATTAGAGTGCTACAGTCATCAATAACAACATCGAGCACTACCTACATAATAGGAACTGATTTTCCGAATAATAATATATGCATGAGGATACATAATGTTAAACAGGTCGACAATTAATTCACTGGTCAACACGATTTTTGTCTCTTTAATTCTGTTTGCTAACAGATTTTGATGGTGCTGATTCCGAATTTGTGATTAGTTTTTGTTCTAAAACATAGAAAAAAGTTATTGACAATTCCACTCTTCAGAGAAATTGCCAATTATAGGCATTATAAATACGTACAAGCTTATTCTGGTAATTAATTGTTCTATGGTTTCTGATGGTGTTGACTGTAGAACTGCTTGTACATACATGTTCAGCTTCAGAAGCGTCAGCGCTAGTCGTCTAGTGATAATATCTCTCGTTATACGGTTTAAAGGATTGGCCACTACGCACAGGCTACGCCACTGGCCAAAAGAGTGTAAGTCTTGTAAGCTTACTGTACTATTGGTGATTCCGCAGTAGAAATATCTGCTGCCGTTTCATATAAAACTACATCTGACGTAGAATTTTATCTTTCGGAAAGTTTTGACAATCACCCTCTAAATCAGTATAAACCGAATGATCTAGTCTGAATCCAGATCTTGTCTAAGGAACAAGCCAAAATATTGGGCTCTAGATTATAAAAGTGTCATTCGTTACAAGAAGACAACAGAATTACAAAGTTCAGAACTTTTCATGCGAGAGTGTTACCTTACACGCATCACAAGATGAATGGTGATTTGTACTATTCTAGTGATGTGGATGGTCAATCAATCAATCAATCAATCAATTAGAATTTCACGCCCGGTTTCTAACCATAAGGCAATGTCAGGGACGTTGCCATGGTCCTATGCTCGCTGTCGGTGTTCAATGTAATGGCACAGAATGGCTTTCATTCTTTGATTCCCCTATACTCTGTCTCAAAGCTGTGCTACTTCACAATGGCAACTAGTATCCCTCCATGCCCATTGGACATGCAATTCATATGAAGGTAACGTATGAGATTTTTAAAGTGCTGTAAATATGATTAAGTATAAAGAAAACAACCTGAGTTAATGTAAGTGTCACTAAATGAACTTAGTTAATATTCATTACTTACAGTTATGCAATCTTGACACACAAAGTTTTGTTACTTCTTGTGCCAATGGGAATGTAGGCAAAAGATACTCCTCATATTGTGAAAGATAAGCCACTACGCAAAGGCTACACACCAAGTCATAAGAATGCAAGTCATGCACGATACGGGAATCCACAGATAATATATCTTCTGCCGTTAGCCTACATATAAAACTACATGTAAGTCTAATGAAAAACTTTATAAAAGCAAAGAACAAAACCAGTGATGGCTTTATCGGTCTTCGGTTAAGTTTCACAAAATTAGTGAAGCAAAAATAAAAGAGGGAATTTTGTTTGGACCTCAGATAAGAGAACTGTAGAACGAAGACGCATGTGAGAAAAATCTAAGCATTTTGATTGTTGAACCTGGGATCTGGAATTTTTTTTATAATAATGTGCAAACAATTCCTAAGAAACCTGCGATATATGGACTATGTTGAACATGTGGAGAGGCTGCTGCAATCCTATCATTCCATGGGATGTAATATGTCGCGTGTTAAAATACATTTCTTACATATAGTCACTTGGATTTCTTTCCAATAAACATCGTAGATGTCAGCAATGAGCAAGGAGAAAGGTTCCACCATGGCATCAGTTCCATGGAGAAAATATATCAAGGAAGGTCGAACCCAACAATGAAGGCTGGCAACTGGTGGACATTAAAAGAAGAAAATACTTGTGCGATAAAAACAAATCGCATCACAAGAAATTTTAGACACTTTTAAAATATCTGAATAATGTTGAGTGTACCTGTAAATTGCTGTTATACTAAAAATTTTCAAAAATGTGGTCCTGATGTTTCTCAAAAACGGAACGTGTTAGAACAAAATGGTTTGATTTTTGAAATCAGCGCATCAAAATTCGTCAAAAAGACATGTTTTTGTCCACGAGACAAACAAAGAGTTAAATTTTGTTGGCCAGTGTAATTAGCGCTAGCCATGTCGTCGGTCCAAATATAATAACCAAATCTTATCCAATATATCAAAGCTCTGATCCAAAACAACCAAATCGCAGATGCTAAAGATGCAATACACACTAACCCAATCAAACATTAAAAAATGACCCATTAACTAAGTTATTTATCTTTGCTATATATAATACATGAACAATTTGCATAAAGAGTCGTATATGCTGGCTATGTATGAATTTAAGTTTAATCACAAAATTCAAAATAATAAATTGCTATCTTCACCCAGTCCAGTCAAAACAACTTTGAAAATCAATCCCACGCAACCTAATCAATAGTTCAGCTATATAAATCCAAGGAAATCCCTACACAATTGCGTTAGTTTATATGGTTATACCAGTAGGACTAATATTCAGATTAGAATAGTGATAAATTTATTCCTTTGGTTTTTCGAATTTTATAAAAAAATAATACTATAAAACCATTTGAGTTACTATATGATTATCACAGATATAATTTCTTACATAAGTTAATTGTCTCTGGACGCTTGGATAGTAAGCTATATTTAGATAAGTCTGATTATATGGATCATGTTAATATTAAAAATAAATATGTAATTCAGAGTGATGACTCTATAGTGAAATACGGTACAAATTTTGGACTTACATTATATTTTGAGGAAATATTGCCTCAGATTGATTATTATGCCTATTAGTTAATCCAATGATGTCTGTTTATGTTTCAATTTAGTTTATTCAAGGCTTAACCCGTATTTTCTGTTGTTCCTTTCGTTTTTGTTTTTCATGTTATGTTCTACAGTCTGTTCTTGCTGCCATACCTTTTGGTGAATAAAGATCATATATATCAACCTATAACAGGCAAAATAATATTAATCATAGCTGACTATTTCATAATATGTGGCAGATTTCACAGGTTATGAAATGCGTGTTTAATTAATCTACACTGACGATTCTGTCCACCTGGTTATGTGATAGCAATGTATTTGCGTTAATTAAACTGGCGCTTAATGAGCTCTGATTAGGCAATACATGATTAAGTATGGAAAAAATGTCAGCAATAGAGTGCGAAGATAATTTGATATCGGTTCATGACTCTTTTAAAAAAAAATTTTGATATAGCATACAAGTATGCGCTTTGCGTAGTATTATTTAATGCTAAGGACCTCTCAGTTGCAGGGCTTATTGGATTAAATACGCCAGCCACCATTCTTATATTTTGCAACATTATTCCTTGAGCTATATTAATTCACACTCAATGGTGAAAGCAGGTAAAACCAATACAATTTAAAGGGATGGGTTAAATGGATTTAGATGGGTTAAATTTTGCTAAAATTTTCTTGGAATCAATTATAGCAATTTTAAATGTATACCTAAAGATGATGATAGAGTTAACAACAGTTACAAGCATGTAGCCTAATTACAAGTAGGCTACAAATGAATTTTGCATATTTCACACTCAAAAGTTACATCTTTAAGTGTACATTGCATTTTAGTCATGGCAGGATTTTATCCGATCTTGGAATCCTGAGGATTACGATAACATAACTGCAGTCGTTGTGCCCGCAACGAATGTTTGGACTCCACCATTGAGTCTGGGCAATAGGTTGGTGCTTCTGCAATTGCTAGTAAACATTAATTACAAATAAGAAATTATTTAATAATACTAATTATTCGTTTATTGCAATGATATCTGACCAAAGTTTTTGAACCACGCTATTTTTTTTATGGATGTGGTAGCGGGCAGCGAGACTGGACAGCAGAAGTATATATATATATATATATATATGTATATGCATGTATATATATACAAATATATATATATATATATATATATATATATATATATATATATATATATATATATATATAATTATATATATTTCCACATTTTGATGCTTTTCAAAAACTGTCTCCTTTAACTAATGCGCAGTAGGTGAAAATTTCGACGGATTTTCATAAGATGCACATTCCATATAACATCAACAGCAACAACAATTAGAGTGCTACAGTCATCAATGACAACATCGAGCACTATTGAGACAAAATCAAGCCGGCGAGCAAAAAGGAGGTCCAAAAACGGTGCAAATTCCAAAATCCGGAAATTCAGTCCAAAGTAAAGGGAGTCAAAGAATATGTGATTTAGGCGCAGGTCGCTGCTCATGGACACTGGATGGAAAAGAGAGATGGAAAAGATAGGTCTTCAACCGCCTATGGAACTTCTCATAGGAAAACAAAGGCCGATGTGATTCGAATGAAGATTTCCGTAGATTGGATGGAAGAGAATTCCAGATCTGCGGTGCAGCATGCTGGAAAGAACGATTAGATAGCTTAGAGCGTGAAGGTAAGCTAGATCTCACAAGAGTAATTAACTTAGAAGACCGAGTAATAGCAGGCTGCATCACTTTAATCAAGTGAGACATACAAGTTGGTCCAGGGATGGTGATGGACTTGCAGGTTAACGAAACTGTTTTGTAGACCTAAATGATACGCTCCTTAATCTTTAGCCAGTGCAAAGACTTTAAAATAGGCGTAACATGTGAGTACTTGGAACTACAAAAATTGCTAGCGCAAGGGAATGTTTATATAATGTTGTTGGTGCATGTGTTTAAGAGTTTGCTCTCACTGTATGGTTTTTCTCTCACGATAATGATGAAAAATGCTATGCAGTATATGCATATATATTTACAGTATATATATATATATATATATATATATATATATATACATATATATATATTGTATATATATATACAATTATATATATATATAATATAGACTATACCCCATAAACACACCATATATATATATATATATATATATATATATATATATATATATGCATATTATATATATGCATGTATATATTTACACATATATATGTATATATACACTATATATATATTAAAATATGTATATATATATTTATATATGTAGGCCTATATATATATATATATATTATATATAGATATATATATATATATATATATATATATATATATATATATATATATATCTATATATATATATATATATATATATATATATGTATATGTATATATATCTATATATACATGTATATATATATATATATATATCTACTTATATATATACAGTATATATACATGCAATATATATGCCTATAGCAAAAGACTTCCCTACATATATCTATCCGCTGCCTTTCGCTTCATGTCAACTTATGAATAGGCTACCAAATCATCCAGCATTAAAGTCTCGGTTTTTCTCTAACCTAACTTCCTACCATTCCTCCTTCAATTACCTCTTTTAGTAAACCGTATTTACCCTCTCAGAATATAACACATTCCGCTATTCTTTAAAATTCTAATGCTATTTATCAACTATCCAGTTATGCCAACCTCATTTAGCATTTCTCGGTTTGTAATTTTTTTCAGTCGAAATGATTTCCTCCTTATTTACCATAGGCACATTTCGAACTCTTCCAGTTTCCGAATATACTCCTTGCCTTAACGTATTAACGAATATACGCATATATATATATATATATATATATATATATATATATATATATATATATATATATATATATATATATACTTGCATATATATATAATTTTATATATATATATATATATATATATATATATACTTTAGCCTATGGTGCATATAAAGTAATATATACATTTAGATGTGTATATTTTTATTTTATTTAAACTTAAATATCGATGTTTAGGTTGAGTACTTTATTTCTGCAGTGTTGGAGATGCTTTTGGAGATATATTCGATATGTCAAAGTATCGGGTAAGATTATATTTTAACGGAAATGCGAATTTTACAATCGCCGGCGTGTTTTCAACATCATGTCTCTTGAATGTTACCTACTTTCCATTTGACGTGACAGCTTGCTATATTCAGTTGGAATCTTGGGGAAACAAAGACAAGCAGGTTTTGATGATGGGAATCTCTGATCTATCTCTTCCTCAAAGTGGACAGTGGGGCGCTTTTGCACTAAGATGTAGAGTAAGTGAACTGTATATTACTAATAGATAAATTAAAAAATTGAAAGTCTAATTTAGAAAAAATACTATCACAGATATCAAATGATTTTTGCAAGTCACTGACAGATACGTTAAGCAAGACCAAGTCATCCACATTCATGAAGCTATTGCAACACTGGTATTTAATGAAACAATCATAACTAGAACGTTCTAATTTGTCTAATATCTCATCAATAAAAACTGCAATTAACACAGGCGAAAGTACTCCACAATGCTTAACACCAGATATTGAAGGAATATAATCAGAAATTGAGCCAAACTAATTTATTGTTTGCCGTTCTTCCCTAACCAATTTTATAAAGAATTTATAGTGCTTAGATTTACATTTTTTGCAACAAAAGAATAATATAAATTTCACATCTATCAAAGGCATTACGAAGGTCAATGACGCCAATATTAACTGAACCTTTCCTATAATTAAAATAACGAACAACCTTTCTCAAGAAATGAACTGCATTAATACATCCGACTTGCTTTTTAAAGCCAAATAGTCTTTTGGATTTATCAACTCTGATAAACTTGTGTATGCTTTTTGCAAAGATATTAAAAACTATTGGGCATAACGTAATGCCCCTGAAATCATCGGCAGTAAATGTTCTCTTATATTTAGTTATTGAAACAATCTTACCCCTTTCATATGCCTCAGGGACAAGACCCGTATAAATCATAATGTCAAGCAGTGTACGCAGAACTACAATAACTGAATCATGCGCAAATATTAGATACTCAGCCATTAGCCCATCAAAACCTGACGAATTATTCATACTCAAGTTACTAATAGTCTCACACACCGATACATTATAAATGGTAAAATCTTTCACGTAGTTTGACTGCTTAATTTATACATATTATAATCTTCTTTACAAATATTATGGATATTTTTCGAATTTGGTGTGCAAGCGATTTCAAAATTTGTGGCAAGAGAGAGAGACAGAGAGAGAGAGAGAGAGAGAGAGAACTATATTTATTTTTAGAAAACGCCGTAAACATGATTTGCAATTTGAAGAGGATCTTGTAAGCCATCCACATTAAATATTTTATTGTAGTCTTTTTTATTACAAAATCCCTGCCAACTCTCCAAAAATATTGGTGGCTACTTTTGAAAGACTTCTGTAACATTAGATATATTATTTTTGAATTTACTTTAGCCATTTTAATCGTATTTCTATCATTTTTATGTAAAATAGAGGGCAGAATGAGAGGAAATTGAGCCGATATTAAGAATGTTATATGATTCAAAGATCCACTCATTCGTGGTTATGAAGAGGAAAGCGGAAGACAGAGAAAACCCTTTATGCTTATAAACCATTTATTTGCTTGTCGGCAGTGCACTGAAAGAGATATATACAAGGTGGTCCAGAATGAATGAAACTACTTTGAAGGCTAATAACTTTGACATTTTTTATCAAACGTCTGACTTGTACATTAAGGTAAAGACAATTCTCCTTTCAATTATCTTGATAAATATCTAGGAGATATTCTCACAAATGTTTGAGAAAGCGCCATTTATCGCTGATATATAATTTTTACGTCATATGATCGCCTGTATGAAATTAAACCTGCCAGAGTTTATTGAACCGTAGAACTTGCCACCTAACAGCCCTCCCCCTAATTTGAACCCGATTTACTATTCGATTGTTTACTATTGTCTTCAGCAATTTGTCTATCGTGAACCGATACACGACGTTGAACATTTGCAACAAGTCAATGTTCTCCGCTGGACCCAGAGATCAGTCAGTGGTCCTAGCGGGTGAATGGAGTTATTCGGGCACATTTTGGACACATTGAACATTAGTTCAATTAATTCTCAGTTCAATTAGGACATGGATAGAAACTGCAATGCACTCTCTGAATTAGTTGTATTCATAATGCACATAATGTTAAATTCTTTATTTTCATGTCTTCAGTTTTCACGCAATTTCATTGAAAATTACATATCGGCGACTAATGATAATTTCTCAAACATGTAGAGTAGTAGTATCTCTTAGATATTTAGCAAGTGAATAGAAAAGAGAATTGCCTTTAATTTATTGTATCAAGTAGGACGTTTGGATAAAAATTTTCACAGTTACTAGCCTTCAAAATAGTTTCATTTATTCTGGACAACCCAGTACATAATACATTATATTACATTAATTGAAACGTATGTATTTAAACAACGGAAAGAGTTATTCAGATCCATTCAGTCCATATATTTATATGTGCAATTTCATTAAGATTTTTAGACAAAAACTTGAAGTAAAGGATGGCGATCTACATGTATTTAAGCGCTGTTACTAGCAACTAATCACTAATCGCTGTAACTGTATAATTATCTTGAATTATAATTAAAGCTACAATATTGCCAGATTAATTTTTAAATTTATTTTCGTACGTTTTAGTAATGTCATAACTACCGAATTTTGAAACATTTCATATGAGAATTATTTCAGAATATGACGAATATCTCAGAGTCAAAGCTTAGCTGTATAGCCGGGGATGGCTCCTTTGATAAACTATATTTATAGGCTGCATATAATTGTAAAATTCGTAGTGATGCTGATTTAATAAGAGCTTATTTTTCCAATGTCTAGTGTTACTGACAACGAGAGTATATCAATCAGTATATCAATATATCACCTCCCGGAATTGACTCGCTCAGGCTTAATTTAAATTCATTGAACGGATTTTTAGGATATTTTCTTCATATCATGCAATAGTTTAGTGTTATATTTCCTCGTTTTTGCGTTTCTACTCAAGTTCCATGACTTTTTATTTCATTATAAACGATAGTACAGTACATTATTTGTTTGCTGTTTGTTTTCTGTATACTTTTTGTTTTTGCATACTTTTGAAAATAAATATTTATATTTTTAAGGTCGCCAAGTACGAAGATATGGTGTACACCAGGTTATCGGTTTACATGCGCAGAAAACCTCTCTATTTCTCCCAACTATTTCTCATACCAACAATTATTTTCACATTTCTATCTCCTTTCGTCTTCCTTGTACCTGTTCAGACCTGCGAGAGAATAACCTTTCAGATCACAATGATAGCAGCTCTGAGTTTCGAACTCGTGCTTCTGTCGCAGATAATGCCACACACATCGGATTATCAACCTATTCTAAGTGAGCTTATTCATTTGATATTTACCTTTCAACTTCTCTTCTCGTATATTGTCACAAAACCAGTATTTTTACAAACATACTTAACTAACACTGCACTAATAATCAAGTAGAAAAGGGATACAACAGAAAGTTCTGAACTCTGTGAGGTAATACAGTCAGTGTAGCATCGACTAACGACTTCGTTAATTAGGCCTAATTGTCTATTATGTTAAAGAATACTGTAAAACTATATATGATGCGGTAGGACGTTTGACAAACATATATTTTAACTACTACTGTATATACAAAAAGGAACTACAAAAGTATTACAATATGATCAAAATAAAGCTTAAGCTAAAGATGGCCTGTTAAATAGAAGTAGTAGTAGTCTGAACTTCTGCGCACCGATGTGTGCAAGCAACACTTGCAATCGTATGTACGGAAAAAAGAAGGCAACACACTAGTCCCAATCCACTCCACTAAATAAAAATGTTTTAAGCTTGGATTTAAAGGAAAATGTTCCGAGTTCATTTCGCAGCGATGCAGGTAGTTTATTCCAAGTTGATTCAGCTGCCCTTGTGAAGGACCTTGATGCCAGAGCTGACTTAAGTCCAGCAAGGATCCAGCAGGTGGCCTAGTGACCTCAGTTTCCGAGTTGGTTCATATTCATTTACAAGATCACGTGGATATGTTGGCTGGTGTGTACTGAGTATCTTGTGTGTGATTAAAGCAACCTTTTATTCAATGCTCTGGGGAATTGGCAGCCAGTGAAGCTCCCGCAGCACAGGCCTGATCTGTTCCCGTCTCCTTGCACCTGAAACGACACGTGCTAAGCTGTTCTGGACTCTCTATAGCTTTTGAATATTTTGAGCTTATGTGCCGTAGTGAAGAGAATTAAATCAATTAATATCAGATATTTTTGTTAGCCTCAGATTGAGCAGAACCAGTACCACTGCTCATCTATTCATTCAGTGGAAGGCTAACAAAATATTTAAATTTAAATTTAATAATTGTGACTAATATAGCAAAAGGTGTTAATATTATAAAATAATTTTCCTATTTTTGTTACATAATTTTAGAATCATTTGTTGCGCTGTTGTGTAGACTATTGCAGCATTTTTATATAGTAGTCTTAAAGATCCATTGCTTACTGTGGAAGGCAATGGGAAACCACTTTTTGAAGCTACAATATTCTTTAGCTAAAGGATACATAAAGGCTTGGTAAAATTGCATTCTTTAATTAAGATGGGATCAACTGGGTGGTTGATCATCTATGTTTTCTTATTCAGTGAGAAACTGACTTTTAAAAGGAATATACATTTTGAACCAGTAACTTGGAGATACATTAAGGAGAAAGAAATTTCAAAGAAGATAAAACTTCATGTCACCTAGCCTTAAGCGTCAGATAATGAAGTGCCCTATTTAGATGGAATTGAACGAGTTTCGAATCTTAAATATTTAGGAGTCACAACTAATTTCATTCCTTTACTTCTTACATACCCAATCTGATATATTCATGCTCGAGCAATATTTTTGCTTTATACTCCTTGCGCACAAAATGTCTGTCTAATGAACTCCTTCAGACGGTGTTAACTCCAGGCTTTAGTAAATTACTCTACGCCAACAATTTTGGTGGTGTTTCACCAATGCTGATGATAGAAACCGCCTAGAAGCATTTTTAAGACGCGCAAAAATGGGCTGGTTTTTAACAAGAGTTAACTTTTGTAAATCTCTGAAAATCAGCTGATTGTAATCTAGACCACTGGTTGACTCCGCTTTTGCCCCCACTAAACCAAAATTCATATCAAACTAGGAGAAATGTTGCCAAAAGAAGCTATGTAATGCCAATTAAGCGTAGCTCCTTGAGTGAAATAAACTATACAACCCGCATGATACTAACTGATGCTATTAAACCAAAGCTAATTTCATCTTGTTTTAAAATGCATTGTTTGTATTTGCATTATTATGATATTATATCAAGTATATCCTGGTGTTTACTGTAATTATTTTCGTATGTTCTATTTCGTATGTTCGTATGTTACATATGTTTCGGTTGTCATTTGTTTTGAAAGACGAAGATATATTGGCCCACCTTAGGTCTTATATTTGTACTGATTAATGAAATTAGTGCACGATGTTCAAATTAATCAACTTATCCGAGCGTTGAAGCCTTTTTTACTGATGCACCTAACTTTTATTTGTTATAATTTCAATATTTTCAGGTAAATACATCAGCGGCATGTTAATTGTCGCCATGTTTTCTGTATTCGTTTCAATTCGGATTCAAGAAATCTACTACGCTGAAAAGTTACCCTTTCAGAGTTTCTTCTTATTAGTCAAAACGACGAAAAGTTTTGTTCTTAGAAGAAACGCAGAAAACGAAACAAATGCTAATACAAATATCGGAAATGTCCCGCCAAGCACTGGATACTGGAGAATAGCCAGTAGTTCGGAAATTCAAAGCGAAGCCGTCTGGAGCGGGAACAGAAATATGTCAACTTTTGAATTTTCTAATGAAGATAACAAAACTGAACAAACAAACCGAACAAAACCTTCCAGTAAACAACTGAAAAAAGAGTTAAGTTGTGGAAAGGCTAAATGTCGCAGACTGAGTGAAATTCTCGATGTAATTATGTTTCTGATATACTTAGTCATCGTTATTGTGTCAACAACGGTAATGATAGCTAACATGTTGGTACACAAATATCTACGACCGATACCCATTGGTTATGAATTAGGATTAGGTGGTTCTTGGATGAATTGGTTTGTTAATTATTTTGGAGGTGGCGAATACTACTATTATTAAGCGACTGGAATTTGAACTGTTGTATAGAGGATCGAATTAACTCAGAGAGACTTCTAAATCATTTATGTAAAAGTATTTCATCAAATCTCTGCAAGAATCTAGCGAACTAGTCTGCACTTGTTTAGTTCACTTCACTCTAAACTTATTTATTCTGTATTGTTACGAATTTGTTGCTTTATATTCTTCAAGATTTTTCTGTACAAATATTTACAAGATCTGACTAAATTATTTCTTAAGATAACTATTTTTGATTCATTAACTTTTAATTTGTGCTTTTTCTGCATACTAAGAGAAAACCTTTGGTTAATGTTCTGTAAGATTTGTTTCATACCTGTTGTTTAGTTGTTTTCAAATTTTATCGTTACATAATTTCGTTTAACATAAAATTATGGTAAAATTATGATTTACCACCGGATCCTTAGCCGAAAATTATTTTATTATGAACAACTCTAAATCATGAAAATATACTTAAATCTTTTAGTGACATAGGCCTATAGGCATGTGAGATATATATATATATATATATATATATATATATATATATATATATATATATATATATATATATATATATATATGTGTGTGTGTGTGTGTGTGTGTGTGTGTTTATTTCAGCATCAACACCAAATCACTGACAAATGCAAACAGAAATAAACATTTAAATGAAATAAAATTTTTAAAAACATTCCCAGGAACACAGTGTGTCAAACAGTCTATAAACACCAGAACAACGTATGCATGTTTATTTTCTAGATTAAATCTTTTTTGCAGATTGAGAAATGTCCATATTTCAACAAATGTGCTAGGAGATGGGATATCATGCTTAGATATAAATGTGAATGTAATTACATATAAACTATGCTAAATGAATATTTGTGGTAAACCCTCAACCGTATCATATGGTGAATATTTATTAACATTTTCGGCCTTATTTTGTTCGTCATCATCCCTTGAATCACAGTTTAACCAGGGTCGGGTTACAAATATACTGTCTCAAATTCTCTCTGTCCTACACCACACCACCTGCCAAAAGCTCTATTTGAGACTTTTTATTCGTTTAAATTTTTGTATAAATTTTTGGAGCCTAGGCGCTCACCATCTGAATGCCCTTTCGGACTTTGGTATGGATCTTAGTGCTTTAGTCACCTTCTACGACACGTGCAGTTACCTGTTGGTCTATTCTTCAAATATCGCGGACACAACACGGGGACCTTGGCGGACCTTGGCCTTACTGTGTTAATGATTTATAATAGGGTCAAAGCGTGAATGCTTACCTTAGTATATATTTAGTCTTTCTTTCCTTTCTCACATTTGATTCATCTCTCCCTTATCACTATCTAATCACATTCATCACCTCCATTTTTCACTATTATATCCATACTTGTCACTTTTACAAACTTATTCTCTATCTTCTCCGATTTTGGTCTCTTCGTGAGACCAATCTTCCGGATTATATTGATTCCAAACACTGGTGAGCATTTTATTAACTGCTCATAATTCGTTCGTGTAGATGCTGATTGTCATTAGATGATCTCACTATGAATGTTAATTTAAATTTTCTCTCTAATTGTATCCTAAATATTAGTGACCATCAACTAAATTTCTGCGCTTCTTTTTCCATATCTTTGTTGGTATGTCTTAATATTTCATGCTTAAAACCGTTTACAGTCCAACGTTCCCATTTTGGGAACATGGAAGCTATTGCATATTATTCAACTATTCTAACGCATAACTAATTTTGTCATGATGGAAGGCAATTAAAATTGGATAGAACGTTCGAAAAATATAAAACTTGTTAAGGGCTTGTTCTAAATTTTAAGTTTACATAAACAAAATCTGACGCATTTTTCAATTTCGTTATTTTTATATTCTACAAATTAATTTAGTGTTAAATAATTTTTGTAAAATTATAAGTTTTGCATTATTTTATAGCTAGATATGTGCTTTTTGAAAAACTGTAGTAACAGGTAGTGTATATAGTCTACTTTAAAAGGTATTCTTCAAAACATGTTATGTTCCCAAAATGGGAACGTTGGACTGTGTATAAGCAATTTACTGGTATATCTTTTACTACTTTTTGCAGCTAAGCTGATTGCTAAAGCATGTCTGTGACGGCAGAGTCTATGATTTGAACCCCGAAATTCCTGATCCGTAACATACCTATTTACCACTTTCTTCAGTTATGCAATTATAATTATTTATTTATTGTTGGTTTATTGCAATGGTTTATCAAAAACATTATTATTACTTATTATAGAGTGATTACTTATTATAGCTGTACACAAGGACAGATTCTTCAGGGTTGTAAACTGAGCAGACTCTTTGATGGGTTGACGATTTTAATTGGTTGACTTCTTGAGGGGCTTGAAGTGTTTGACAGCGTGTTAACTTAATTAACATCAATGCTTAACTGCCGTGGTTACTAAGCCGTGAATAAAGGAAAGATGAAAGAATCCGTCCCGTGGGATTCTCTGGTGACGAATTAAAAAGACCAATTAACCTTACTGGGTTTTACAGTGAAGCCGTGAGCAAGCTGTCTAGCTGAGATTCTTGTATAACAGAATTTTGTACAACTTGAAGGAATTTAGATATAATGCTTTAATCATGAAAAGCCACCTTTAATACGAGGGGGGGGGGAGATTGCTTGATAACAGGGGTGTGTCTGCAGGGTATATAAGGGTTGGATTGTTGGAAGTTGTTGGCCAGCCAGCTTGCCACGTAGTCCATTTCGACAATTTCTTCACAAGTCATCAACTTAATTCTGATTTCAGTGACAAAGGTTTTAGGGCATGTGGCATTGTGAATGATAACAGGTGCAACAAGTGGCCTTTGATGACCATACCTCAAATGAAGAAGATCAACCGAGGTCACTTTGACTACAGATCTGATGGACAGGTACTCTTGGTACGGTGCAACGACAATTCTGTAGTTACTGCTTCCAGCAACCATTTAGGCGTTACACCGGTACATTCAGCGAAAAGGAGGGTAAAGGGTGTGAAGAAAACTAACTAATAACACAGCCTGATCTCATCAGAAAGTACAACAAAGGAACGGGTGGGGTTGATGTGTCAGGCTTCGTATCGGCCACGGCTCCGTTCTAAGAAGTGGTGGTGGAATCTGTTTAGCAACGGCCTTAACATGGCAGTAGTTGTGCTTTCAGGTTCTACCAATATCTGCATCCTGACAGCACACTTACTCACATCCGGTTTAGAAGAACAGTGACGATGGCACTGTTGAGGTCACAGCAGCCACGCATACGACTTAGTGGCCCAACAGCTCCAACACTCAACGACACCCGATTTTATGAAGTGAACCACCATTTGGAAAGCACCAGTCAGGGAAGATGCACTTTTTGTATGACCAATACTCACCTGCAGTGTGTGAAATGCTAGAAAGCACCTGCATAAACTCTGTTCTGGGCTGTACAACACCAGGTCGTAATAACCAACCAGTTGCGTAGCAGTAGCACTGTTATTGGACATGTAGTACGTTACACAGCTGTAAGGTATCATGACTACAGACTGTAATTAGAGACTAAATGATAGTGTTGATATTATTATTTCATTATTTGGATATTTTGTAAGTACATGTATGTTTAGATATAATGTAGCTAGAGAATAAGACATATTAATATTAGACTTGTATATATTTTTACTAAATGTATTGATATAGGTAGGGAATACGACTCATTTGATCGGGATTTTGTAAGGAATGTTTAGGTTTCATGTTTTCTATTACTCAACTCTTAAATTAGAGAAATTTGTACAAATATTTCAAGCTATATTAGCGTTGTATCACTGAACGCGTCGTTGCCTATGCACAGTCCAACGTTCCCATTTTGGGAACATAGAAATTTTCACATAAAATGTAAAAAAAATGTCAAGATGTTTACAGATGCTGTTATGGGAGCCCAAATTGTATAACATATCAAAAAATTAGCCGTATATGTTAACTCTGTCTATGTCCCGACTGTAAACGGTTAAACCTTTAACTTTTGGGTATACGAAAATCTATACTTAGTACTAGGTGCATATGAGATTATTTGTATATGTATTTCTGTTTATGTTTGTGTACGTAGGCCTATGTTTATTTGCATGTATGTGTAAAAATGTATATTTATGTGCACAATGCTTCTATTCTTTGAGTTGATGTAATTTTGGTTTGCTTTGTTCATTTTTAGTTTGTATATTTATGAATACATGATGGGCGATCAACTAGATAGGTTTCTTTAACCTTTTTGACGGCCGAGTGTATATGCATATTTTAGTGTATTTTTGAAATAAAACAGTTCTCTCTCTCGCATATATATATTTAGATTTTGATTTTTAAACAGACATATTTGAATATATCTGTTTAAATAATTAAATATTCAATAGCCAGTATCAGGAATAGGAAGGATTTTAGAATTTGGATGGGACATAAATGACGGTTTCCAAAAATTCGTCCTGAAGCGCCAAACTATATTTTTGTGCCCCTAAGTTTATGGTTTCCCTTCATATGCGCGATCATCAGTTACAAATGCGGTGTCACAAATTCAGAGAGTCCTTTTCAGGGGCGTAAGTGGTCGGGGTCCGGACTGACCCCTAGCCATGGCCTAGGGCACCTACACAATTTGTCAAAATTCAAAGGGTTTTTTTCTATATAAGGGATGGGTACTAAGTTTGTTTGGTTAATGTAAGCCAATAAATATCACAATAATGAAGTAACGTGCGATTCCTCACCATAAATTAAGCGATGTCATGGTGACTTATTCGGAGAACATACCCATATCCACAAATTTACTTCAGGATTTCTGCTCAATGCAGAAATCAGTTTCAAAAATCTATATTAGCTGATCTCATGATAAATTTAGATTTACTACCTGTCACAAATCCATTGCTTTTGTTTTGACAAGTTTTGTGTGCCTACGTTCTTTTGTGGAGATTGCAGTAGTCCTAATGCGTCGGATACAACCTGGCGGGAATGAAATTAAGGACAATCTCAACTATTTCAAGCAAAATGGGTTAATTCAACCGATATATCTGGCAATGCAATTGAGACTTTGGCCCATTGCCCACGTCACTCTTTCAATCTAAACATGATTCCAACAATTTTGGCTACCACGTTAGTGACCAATTCTTCAAAAGAACGCACTCTTCACAGTATCGTTAGCTCAAAACCTGACTGTGGTCAACAATGTGTGATGAATGACTTGAAGGACTTGCGCTTCTTCCAGAGGTTTATCCATTGCTCCAGAAATGATCTTTATAAAATTATCTAATAAATTAGTTTTGTTATCACAAACTTTGTGAAACAAAAAATATGTTGTTGCAGCGCTGTTAAAAATTATGTAAATTTAATATAACAACACAGAAAGAAGTAAAATACTTCACTAATCATCCAGCATTGCAGCAGCATTTGGTGTACGGTTCCTCGCCAGTAGGCAATGTCGGGAACGTCCAAAGTAGAATCTGCTCCAAACGAGGCCAAAACGCCACAAGATGACGATTGAGCATGCAACTACAGCCGAAGAGAAAGAGAGATCAAACATTGCTATTCTATGAACCTAGGCAAGAGTGTCAGATAGGCTCTAATTATAGAGGAAATAGACGGCTTTTAGCTTTTTCCGGAAAGTGCTAATACATTCACAAAATCTTATAAATATATTGAATTGCATTTACAAACAATTAATTTAAATAACAAACATTAAAATAAATTTACACACATCAAATATATTAGAACTTTCCAATACAAGCTAAAAGACAGAACTAATTTAAATGTATTAGCACTTTACAGGGCAGGGTATTAGCGGAACACATGAAGGAGCGTCAGTCAATGGCAGATACAATGTCCTGTACTGTTAGGAGGTATAATGTCCGATATACTGTCCTCTAGCAGATATAATGTTCTGTACTGTTAGGAGATATAATGTCAGAGATACTGTCTTGTAGCAGATATAATGTTCTGTAGCAGATATAATGTCCTGTAGCAGATATAATGTTCTGTACTCTCTGGGGAACTTTACCGGAGAAGCGAAGACAAAGCGAGAGTTGCTACACTGATCAAATACGATATGCATAGATTTGATAGTTTACTACAGTCTTATCCATTGATAGCTAGGAAAGCTATTTTGAATTGTTTACTCGCAGTGCCCGGATCCAGTGTAGTTTCTTACGAAGTGAAGAAAAGTGTGAGAGTAGAATTGTAGAACTTTACATTCACTACGAGCAAGAGTATTTTTCATAACGATATTGAAGCTTGACCACAAGCAGCAAACATATTTCTTCCTTGCTTCTATTAGTTCTGTTTGTTGCCTCCCACACAGAAGACCATGATATGCTAGCGAACAGGCTAAGATCGTTTTTATCATTTTTGAGTTTCTCTCTTAAGAGTTTAAAGTAAGGAACCTACTTTTGTACAGTAGTTAGGCCTAAGTATTTCTACTGAGGGTCCTCATGACTAACAAGTTCCTTAAGTCTACCTTAATATTGCACTGATATATCTTTTGGTGCAGGCCCTATTTCTTTAAAGTTGCTGTCAAAATCAGACCCAGTAAATTTATATCTAAATAAATAAACCTCCTAACTGAGAGAAGTTTACTATTTCGTGCTTGAAATATATTACCTTAAGGGGCTACGCTACATTAAATCTGCTCATTTGCAGTTAGTTATGACGTAGGTTTATACTGCATTAAGCCGCAAACATGCGAAAATCATGAGCTAAATAGGCGTTGAGTAGACTCATCACATGAAATATCGAAATTAAGTAGTATATCTTTATTAGTATGTTATAAATATTGATTTCGATCAATATAAATTTCGACATGAAGTTTAATAAATGACATTTGTTCGTGATTAGTACCCATTCGAATGTCAACAAGCCTTAATTAATTGGATATGTGCTTGAAATGCGTGTGACTGCATTGTATTTGCACAGTGCAGCCTATTAAAACCAATTTATCATATACAGTTGCATTCAGATGCAACTGCATCGAATGATCCATCAGAATTCTAAAAGCTGAGAGACACGCACGATACTTAGTTCCAGTTGTCCTCTCACCTACATTTGTCGTATGTGGAGTAACTGCAAACGAAAGTTGAACATAACTAAAAGCTTAGTGTTCTGCAATACGTGTAGGCCAATACTTGGAATATTACAAATTCATGAATGAAGTAAAATATGTTCTCATATGTTAGTTTAAATTAAGTATAAAGTATAAACAAATTTTCTGGAGCGAGAAAACAGACTTTGAGTATGAATATGTACCTTGAACCTGCCACTTCGCAGTGCACTGAAGAAGAAAATAAAAATATTTTACTAATTCATTAATTAATTGATATTTTCATTATCTACCTTATATTTTAAATGAGTAGCATCGCGTTAAATACATATAGGGTCATGGGAGAACGCCGCTCGGCTATTTTAATTTGCTCACGTGCATTTTCATTTATCATGAGCTTTGAAATATTTGAATTTTCCATTAAAATCCTTTCATTGTTAGTAGTCGCAATTTATATAGATACATAACTACGAAAATGTAAGGCGATAAAATAGTATACTAGTTGAATTTTATCTTAATTTAATTTAAATTTTATTCGATAAATAATCATTTAAAAGAATAAATGAAGAAACTATTGAATGAAATATCATTCATGTTCTTCTTTAGCTTATGTCGCATTTGTTCAACCATCGCTAAGTAACTTCATCAGCAGCGTGTATACGTGCCAAACCACCGTCGAGCTTTGACATTGGGCACTCTTCCACATTGTGATGCATAGTTTGCAGCAGAGCACCACACGTGTACCCTTAAAACTATTGAAGCACTGAAATATAGTAGTCATGCAAATAAAGTCATTTTTGGTCTTCTGGCAAGGTATAGCAATTTAAATAGTCCAACTGGTTGGCCTAGCACCAAGTTCAAGGTAAGAATTCTGAAACAACTTCTATGAATTCTTAGTACTTTTTATTCCATATGCCTGCTTCAAATAAACTAAGAAATTTATTTGTGTATACAATATCTTACAAATTTATTTTAAGGATAAAAGGACCCGCACCTAATATCACGCTTTAAAATGCTGAGGAGTATGCCCCTAGGCTATATCATAAATCAATTTAACAATCATATGTATATCTATGATCTTATAATATGAAACAAACCTTCAGGATTCTATTTCACTTTAATTTAAATCTTTTACAAGCCATAGGGACCCCTTATAGCAAAATCATTTCTAACCAAACCACAGCAATATGGGTTAGGTGCACTACAGGGTATCAATAGGTGCATCGTTCAAATACCAAGTTAACTACCTACGAGGTGCTTACGAGACTGGGAATAAAGTTTTAAGAGATCTTAGCGTTCATCTTACCATAACATTCTTTACTTACTAAAGTTAATATTCCTTAGTTCTTTTTATAGTACTAATTTAAATTTTACTTGTATAATAAATTGAAACAAATAAATACTAACGTTGGTAGTAATAGCATTACATGTACATCAAAACAATTAATGCCATTCCTTGTTATGTAGGCCTGCTGTACTTTACTGTAACTCAATCTAAGATAGCAACTTAGCAAGCAATAAAATTCTCATTGGAGATTCTGAATTCACAACAGAATGAGCTCAGTTTCTTCCACGTTTCATGGTCTCATACTATTCTCTTCTCTACTCATTTCAACGACGGCCCTGATCCCGCCACACGGATCTCCTAGAGGTAGGCCTATGTTGTCGACATTACATATATTATAAATTAATTCCAGTTTTATTTGTTGAACTCGTCATAAGTTCGAGCTTCTACTGACTACATTATAATTAATAAGAGGATCACAAGAGGAGATTTAGCAGGAAATGGAAAAGACCACGGGATACTACATGGGAAGACATCTTTTTCACAAATGGCGGCATAAACTGTTGCAAAAGTCTTTAGACCCTAAAATATAAGTTTTGCTATTGAGTCTTTCATTTGTCACCCAATGATGCATCGTTTGAAAACGAAACGCTCGGATTATTTTTGGATTATAAGATAATCTGTTTATAAGCGCATAAGTTCAAATTCTTATTAAAATCAATAAAAATGAATGCATCAATAAAAGGCAGAAGTTAAATGAAGTAAATCAAAATTTGTATTTAGAAAAAGATGTTGTATAAAAGAAATCATTGGCAGGCCTACAGTGCGAATCAAATGTGAACGCAGCTTGGATCAGATAAATGAGGTTTTTATATGCTTTGTAAACTACGAAAGAAAACTTTGAAATATTGCAATGAGTGAAGATGTTAGAAATTTTTGAAGAATTTGAACTGGAGAGCTAGAAAAATTTAGAATATATAGATGATTCAAACGGCCATTATTAAAGTTCAACGTGAACTAAGGAAGAAAGTAAGGGTAGGATGGCAACTAAAGCAAGGCTGATTCATGACATCATGTCCATTTAACATTGAATTTTAATCAGAGAAATATAATGACGATGGAAGTAAGGCTGCGATTGTTAACGATTAATTTAATAGTTCACGACGAAGGCATTTTTAATGACTAAAATTTCTTTAATGTTAATTGAAAATCTTCTTGTCCTTACTTAACATAACCTGAAACAATTTTCAGGAGACTAAAGTAAGCAACAATGACGGACAGCAAGTTAAAAATGCTGGCCAACTGAAGTTAAAGTCGTTTCTGGATATATTTTTGATTATTTTGGATTTAAATTTTGTGATAACGGTACCGTATATTCGGCTGAAAAAGATTTCTTTGTCGTTTGCCACAAACAAATCATTCGCTTATAACTGATCGAACGCATAGAATTTTTTAATTACGAAATTTTGTGACAAATTACTATAATAAATAGTTCATTCATCGCTATGTAAAATAGTTGCTTATTTTAAAAAATACAATTAGCAGTCACAGATGGAAGCAATAAAAAATGAAGGAGTCAAAATTGTAGGTAAACTAAAGTAAAGCTGAGAAAGAAACGAAAAACTACATCTGAAGCCATATTTCGCAAGCTCTAGGCTACATACGATATGGTTAAGGCGTAGCATTTGTATAGGAATTCAACTATTGATCTATAAAGTGTTGAGTGCTGTATAGGGAACGTGAAGCAGACTGATTACAATAATAATAATAATAATAATAATAAAATAATAATAATAATAATAATAGAATGATATAGGGGGTACTTCCCCACATTTTACCTTGAGCCCCTTAGTACATTATGAGTCACGAGGTGTCCTAGTTAATCTAGGTTAATCCGCCCACAGTTTCAAGGCTAAGTGCTTGAGGTACTAATTAGTCCGAAGTAGTGGAGAACTCAATTAAAACGTTATGTGAGCACTTATTAAATACTAATTAGCTCGAGGAATCCATGGAGCGATTGTCCTCGCTCAGTACTAATTAGCTCGATGTGAACACTTAAGAGGATGTTACTAATTAGCAAGAAGAATCTGTAGAGCAATAAATTGTACGTTAGGTCAAATTATTTTTTGACTAGCTAAATGATTCATTTTTAATCAGAGGAGCAGGGGGTTCACACCAGATGATTCACTATAATATAATAAATAATTTAACTATTTCATCCTGACTAATTAGGGCAAAGTGGAGCATCTCGTTAATTACGTCATGTGAGTCATGAAAAAGTGTAGCGTCTCTTAAATTTAAAATTTTCTAATGTATCTGTTCCATCGTATATTTCTGCATTAAATGTAAAATAAGCAGTTGATAATCGCAAAAACTGTATCACAAATAAGTTTAGATGTCAATTTCATCGAAGGTAGGCGTCGGCAGCAGCTTCGGGTAGCGAAGTCGGCAGCGTCGTCGGCAGCAGAGTCGGGCGGTGGTTTCGACCAGCGGCGACGGGCAGCGCGGAAATTATGACCAGTCAATGTACAATATGAGATAAAATAAAATTTTCATCATGCAAGTGTTGAAATTAATAGCGTTCCGTACTTTAAATTATTTTTCCTCTCGCCATACATCTAGTTAACTATTGCTATATTCTTTGCATTAGTTGTGTCTTGTCTACTTCACATCTCTGCTATTCTTCGGAGGCGGTCACACACACACATACACCCAGTAATTAATGAGCAGTAAATGTATAATTTCTATGATAAAAATATAGACATTAAAGATTAAGTAAAAAAATAGACATAAATGAAAAGCACGCCGGCGCTAATGGAATTTTACATGTGAAATTTGCACACTCTGATATCTTATAGTTGTTCTAGAAGCTCATCTCTAACATACATGTACATGCAATCTTTTTAAGTATAAGGTACAATTGCGTTATGCTTATCTGTACTTGGTAGATTTATACACTTCTATCTCTGTAACATGGCAGTTTTATAACGTCTATAATTTGAATAATTTACATGCATCTTCAAGAAGTTCTGTTAGCTATGTAATATGACACAGGGCTGAGCCGACGTTCTGGCAGCTCAAGTGTTTATAACAAGAGGTCGCATCCAGACGCAATTGTCGTAGTAGCACCTAGTAACTTTGACTAAGCTTTAATTTACTGTTAAAATGTTTTTATTACAATTTTCCCTCTGAGTTTTGTTTTATCAAGTTTCAAAGTAGATACTACTAAATAGTCTTCTAGCGCACTCCATAAGGAGCACTGCATCGATCGAGATATCACTTTTCGAACGGCATTTCTTGATCTCATATAACTTTGGAAAAATATATCATTCTTTTTAAAGCCAAGTTAATCTATGCAGAAGTAGGGCTATGTTTAAACATCGTAATACATCTGTCTATCAAATAGACTCTCTTTCAGAAATGAAATTGAAGATCCTTAAAGCAAATATAATGTCGGCAATTATATAGAATTCCACATTGCACTGATGGAATATTAATTAGAAACTGTGAACTTTCCATATATTAGTAAACTTATAGACCTTTTATAAGAGATGATATTTAAAATTGATTGTTTTGTTGAAGGTAACTGCAATGTAATACATGCTACAATGTACTATATATCCTCTCTTGATACATGATCTGCTTCAGAGTTTGAGGTCTTATAGAGAATTTGTGAACGTTGGTCATATTCATCGGTCATCCACCAGTCCCACCAGTTGGAAAAATGGATCCTCTTCGTTGTTACTTGCGTATTTCTCCGTTTTAATAGCATATGCCGACTGAGATCGATGCAGCGAATGGTCAGGAATCTCCCTACGATGCTGCGCCGGTAACGATTTTGAGCGACGTGGCCGCGCAGAGTCTAACGCTAAGGAGGTTATTGTAATTACTTACCTGCATGGTGCACACACAGAGACTGTTATCAGGGTAATATATTAGATAAAATTCAGTAGGTTCATACAATTTACTAAAAACATCGTTAAAGCATCAGCCTATGATATCATTTAACCGGAATTCAACAGCGATTTTAATGTAGCCTAATAAAGTTGCAAAATGCTATATAAATGCTCTCGTTTGGAGTAAAAAATTCGATCAATTAAAATATGATATTTTGCTCATATATATTAAAACAAACTGGATAAATTTTCATTATATATCCGAAACCACTGTATATGATTTAAGGAAGACAATTGCAAACTATCATAGAAGCTCAATCGACGTCCCTGGCATCATCCTTGTATGAGGAAACGGACGTTAAACCTTTATTATTATTATTATTATTATTTAATTTATTGTCTCTCAGACAAAAACTTCAAACGATTCATAAAATATTTCATAGATAAAGCATGCTTTGGAAAAAATGAATATCGTATTGAGCATGGAAAGAATCAAGAAAGATTGCTCAAGTGATAGGTTATAGCTGATCATCATTTTATTGTAATAACTAAAATTAATTTTGACTGATCGTATAATTTGACTATCATTAGCTACAAGTATCTACAAAATGAATATTAGGCCTCTACCATTGAAAGGAAAGCATACGATTGGTGTATAAAAGTGAAATAAATATAATGAATGATACAATGAAAGTGATACAAACCCAACACTATTCAATCGATCCTTAGTGAAAGAAATTTTTTTATCTGCAGTCAGATAAAACTATTGTATGAAAGAAAATGTATAAATATTTACTCACATGTTGTTTCCAGATTGCATTATTGATTGTATCTTATACAAAAAATGAGCATACAAATTTTTCAAGATCTAAAGGCAATAAAAACAATTTCACTTGTAGTATCATTATATTACTCAGCAAGCTAAAAAAGGCTGAATATATTGATGTAGATTTTCATATTTGTACACGACCCCTTCAAACTAGTTAAAGTCAGCACTGCTTCATATATAATTAATTTGCTTTTCAAGTAGGCTGAAAAAGATTTAAAGGATGTAGTCGCTGGTTCGAATCCCTACCATCTCGTTCTACTGCAACAGGCTTTAACTTATTTATAGAAGAAGATTATACGTTACAGGCGTATCCGGATATTTTAAAATTGTAATCCACCTCTAAGCAAACGATAGTGTCAAATTTTATAGACTTGGCTAACTTTAAAATTTAGCTGCGCCTTTATATTTTAATGAGTAAAAACTTATATCGGTCTAAATAAGGCTTATGCTAGGTAAATTATGTATAATAAATTATGTATAATAGCTAACATTATTTGAAATCTATAAATTTGTTAAACATATATTTGTTACATACTATCTTGTTAATGGTAAGAAACTGCTTCTTTCTATTTAGGGTTTATTGTTGATGTCTACAATCTACTGAGTCAAGTAAAATTGGCATAATTTCGAGCCTCTAACCTTCTCGCTTTAAAACACTTCCGAGCATTGCAATAATGCTAGCTCTGCAACACACGTTTGCTCTGCTAGGCCCTACTCGTATAATTGATTCTTCAATGCATATTTGTTGACTATAGCATCACATGACATTGGTCTAGTCTAATATCTAATTTGAATTTTTTCAAAACTTACGCTTTTCACTATGACGATAACTGGAACCTAATATCCCCATGACATACACAATGCAAAATCTATAACTGCGTTTTCTAAGCAGCGTAAAGTCTACCTTTTTGATGAATGGTTTGTTAATTTGTATGATGGAAGTTTTGTGAATTTGCTAATTTGTATGATTGAAATTATGTAAGTTTCACAGTGTTTTCATTTTTATTTCTATTTAATTAGTCATTTAGCTCTGCTTATAATCTACATGTGCATATATGCACATGTAGATTATAAGCTCGACTTTAAATGTTCTATGAACTGTGAACTAAAACTATCTTTCTTAAGAAAAGTAAGTAGTATAATTATCACGGTAGATAGCTAGATAAGATACTCTGCATCTTCACTGACAGCCAATTTTTCTCATTATAGATGTAGGAATTGCTGTTGAGGCATTGTAAATCGATCATGCATTTTGTGTCTTTGTTGAAAAATAACCGTATTATCTATTCTATTCTATATCATTCTCTCTTTGCTTCACTCTGTTTCCTTAACAGATGCTAGTGTAGTTTATACGGTGGTATTTTATTTATTTAGTTTTTATTTATTTTAATTTATTTATTATAAAATTTTTATTTATCCAAAACCTGTAAGCCTAAGAGTCTACTTATGTCTATGAAGAGTTTTAAAACATATGGTTATAGATGTTTAATTGTTATTTCTTTGCATAAGCTTAAGAAATGTACAGTAATAAATAACGTAACTCCCCGTATGGTTGAATTCGCAGCAGAAATAGAGTAACCGCAAACTACACGTGTTTGTAAGATGCGACTAATGAGGCAGATGGGATCCACCTCACCAAGAAATATTTCCTCAGGATTAAGTTGCAGTTACTCCATTACAGAACTGAGGAATGCAAAGGGAAACCACCTTAGAAGTCTAACTATTCCCAAAATATAGGCTTCATGTAGGTGTTGATATGACATTTGTGCATAGTTAACTCATTAATCGATGGTGTGTTCTTTAAGGAGCATGAAAGCAGCATGAGAGATGGAATGTGTACCTTGAACCTGCCGTATGGCAGAATACTAGATGCGGACAAGGTTTAAAAGCACTTTGCGCTTTTTAAAGATTTATTTAGACAATATGACATGCTCTAGCAGGCAACTATCAATCCAGCTATGTTTTGCCTAATCATATTTGTGATAGCCTATTAATAGTGTCAGATCCAACATAATTATGTCGAATGACTTTGAGCCAGTCACATCTGAAGTGATTAATCTAACCTCTACACCATACCGCCTCCACAGTAATTAACTTACAATTGTTTATAGATCTTGATTGATGGTAAATAAGCATATTTACCATTGAATATTCCATACTCATGACTTAATGCTTGTAGCAAATTATTGCATACTGAAAATATAGTCTTTACAGACTTCCACTTAATTTTTAATGAGTGGTTTGAAAGGCTTTTCTTCCGATAATTATATAAATGAGTAATTCATTATTCTACGTCGATAGGATCGATATATTAAAAATAATAATAATAAATGAACAATGTCGCAATATTTAATTCACAATCTCTATTTCACTGCAATATTGCTGAGACAGAACTTATTGTACCAAAGTCCCGATAGGCACATAGAGTAAAACAATAATTAATTAGTTCACAGAGTAGAGTTAAACATGAATGGTAAATCTTCTCCAAAGGGTTTAAGCCATGTGATGGTATAGTTAAGATATTGCATTCTAAGGCAACTTTTAAATCTGTACAATAAGTCAAGCAATATCAATATCAACTCTTTCAACAAAATCTCTCTTCTACTCTCCTTTCCGTCGCTGTATATGAATTTGTTATCAAAATCTTCCAACATCCCATGTACTTCCTCTAACTCTTTCCCCTTGCATTCTTGCTTCTGTTCTATCCTTTAGTAAATCATTCCCCTTATAAAATATCCTATCCAACAGTTATAAGTGATGTTACTTCCTAAATTTCATTTACTATTTCACTTATAAAATATCCTATCCAAAAATTATAAGTGATGGTAGCTCCTAAATTTCATTTACTGTAAAATTATTCAATACCAAAACTAGACGGGTGACTATACATATTAATTTACAATTACTCAATTTATAGCGAAACGAACAAAAGAGCAACACGTGATATTCAGCCGAAATATGCAGGAAACTTATCAAAGGCTAGACCTCGCTTAAGTTTAGTTACTAGTTTTCCAAGAGTTTTTAATGAAACTAATTTGACAAAAAATGCAATAAAGCTGACATTGCCGTAAGTTTCATCTCTCGTAAACGATATTAGTGACGGGAGGGGCAGTCAGCGTTATTTTCATAGGATAGATTTCTTGAAAGTTCACTTCAGCCTCAAACATATAGATTGACTCTCTATAGGGCATGATATGAGTGCACGCGTTGTACGCACATACGATTGAAAGAGTCCAAGAGAGCTATAATAGACTTTAACTCAAATAGGACTAGTTCTAATCCAATTAATAAACCTCAGAATGAATTATATTTCTTCTAATCGATACAGAAAGAGAGAGAGAGAGAGAGAGAGAGATATGGGAAAGAGATGGGAGAGAGAGAGAGAGATGGTAGGATATTTATGAGGGTTAGAATAGTAATTGTTTAACAACTTTAATTTTATTTCTTAACAATTTAGCCAGTTGATTGAACACATAAAAATATGTAGCCTACAGTAAAATTCGAAAAAACCAATTAATTTACAATTGTTCGCTCAAAAGCGAATTGGTAAAATAAATTACACGAGAAGTCCATGGCCTAGGGCTCACATATAAGCTGCTTAAGTGCGTTTTGCTTCAAACTATTGTACTTCTGGCCTCGGCTTAATATTTTTGTACACAGTCTCAGAGTCACTGTAGTAAGTAGCTGACTCAAGGTATAAAATCATACATGCAGTGTGCTTTCACGCGCTGTAGAGATAGATAGCTTTCCTTTGCAAAAGACGACAAATGTAAATTAATAGAAACTACAGTTCAAACTTGATATCTCTCAAAAGGGAGGGGGGCGTAAAAGTATATAAAAATTCATAGGGAGTTGGTTCAATTAACAAATGACTATACAACTATAGAGGTCATAATTATAAATTTTATAACTCCATAAGTATATTAGACACTACTGATAACCGTTTTCATCAGAGTCTTATTAACATGTTGAGATGGGCTATCAAGCGAGGCTGTCTATGTATATATATTTTTTTCACATTTGTATGATAAATATAGCAAATTTATATAATTTTGATCTATGAAAGAAATGTTTTAAATCATTTTTATAAAACTTAACTCTCCTGTGTCCTGTTTGGATAAATGCAGAACAAACCACCCGTAAACTGGCACATTTCGTTAAAGGCGACTTCATTGGTACTTTACCTTACATAATTTGGTGCCCAGACCCCGGAAAATTATGTCAGGTAAAGTACCAATGAAGGTATTAACAACCAGACATATCAGGAAATGAAAATATACCAAGATATTTACAAAATCCTGGACCAGGTTCAAATCTCTGATAACTGAGGCAAATAATGTGAGAGTTAATGAAACAGGTAATGTCTCACTTAATTAAATTCCTACACAAAGATGTACTCAGGCAAACAACAGGAATTACTAATTAATTAGAGGAATATTCATTCCTCAATTAACGTTTTATTATGAACAAAACAAAGTATCAACCGTGCAAGAAACGATAACAAGTTAAACGGCGTGAATATAAAACTAAAATACAGTCATAATAATAATACTCATAATAATAACAAATTAAATAAATATAAATAAGATGTTCATAAATTACTATATCGCCTTTAAAGTTACACGGCGCAAAGTATAGTCGACACAAATATGAAAACGGGCGTTAAACTGAACTACCACACTGGTTGCTCATTATCTGTAATTAACATATGTGTTATGCTACGCACCAATGTATCAATATGTGAAAAACCACGACACAGTAGATTCCCCTCGAAACTGGTCTATAAATTATCCCTCAAACAAATGGGTCGTCACCCATAAACATACCAAATGGGTTTGCCGCCTATTTCTAAATCCCCAAGGATTTAATTTATCACACTGGCTCTGTTAATTCTTACCCAGGCTAGAGTCTCCGAGTCTTGAAACGGTTTAGCCGTTTTTTTTATACGTTTTAAACAAGAACCCCCAGGAAACTATTTTAGCCACACCTGGTAAATTTCACTTAGGCCACAGTACTCACTCTCTTATAAATTCCTAGTACTGGCCTCTAAATTAATACACAATAAAGTCTGGTCAAGTTAATGAATGCTAGCTTTTCCCCTCTCAAATAGTGTTATCACAACAACACACGAGTCACTTCCTTCACCAACAGGCTTTAGGCTGGGCAAATAATTGCCACCAAAACTATGCAGACAATGGAGGAGAAATTACTACTGTAAATGGTTTTCCTTAATACACTATTCAGCGAGCATACCACATATACTTACAAGTTACAGATAACGGACGCACAGTGGCCTTCCCCGCTCGGTCATGACTTAAAATAAACACTTAATGAAAGCCCAAAAAAATAATAGAAATAATATGTATAAAGTTTAAAGCATTTCTAGTACATGTTTATACTTTTAAAGACCGAGGAGGAAGTGAGTTAATGTCCAAAAACCCCGCAATAATACAGTGCTACCCCGAGCTGTTTAAAAAGCACCCTGTAGCTTTAGATGTAAACAAAACATCCATGACAGTATCAAGTGCATAAAGGATCGATCAATCCGCGCCTGATAAGAATATTTCTGTAATTTTATAAAAATAATATTATATATTGTCAGTTGTTTTGCCCTTTTTGCCATTTGATTTATTATATAAATACCATAGGTTTACATTCCTGCATAATTTAATAATTAATGATAAGTGCTAAGCAGAATTTGGGCTCTACAGAGTACACTGATGATTTAGACATTAAAAGCAAATTTGCAATAGATACCAATGACTCTTTGCCGAGTATGCGTCACAAATTTTGACGCTATTTTAAAAGTGCTCTATTTTAACTATTGCACAGTTTGTGAAAAATATTGAAATTGTTAAACTTTTATATGTATGCTGTTAGTGTCAAGCGTTGCAATGTAATTGTATCTTTGCATGTTTTCTACCAACAAATGTTGAATTAAAGATTAGGCCTATATACATGTATAAAATATTCGAGGATTAGATAAACCAGAATAGCCTACATTTATTTCTAAAGTAGCCTTGTTTTGACATGAACAATGCTTCTACAGCCTGTAGCATTTATATCATTAACATCATATGACAGCTCAATAAGAAAAGATTTACATGTTTTAAGCCGTTGGTAAAGAAATTGTGACAAGAGGAATGGTTAATAAAGAAACACATAGGCCTAAGCCAAAGAATATTTAGCAATTATATCTAATACATTTTTGAAGTGCTATATGATCGCAAAACATTATAAGCTATATGTAAATTACCTAATTAAATCACACCCCCCCCCCCCCAACATCCCCTTTAAGCTGCAGCGATTTTCATAAGAGCCTATCTCTACCGTTAAGCCCTACCACTACCCCTAGAGAGAGAGAGAGAGAGAGAGAGAGAGAGAGAGAGAGAGAGAGAGAGAGAGAGAGAGAGAGAGACTGAATAGATTGATTCGCTTTATGAATGTTCACTTAATTCCATCACCTCGTACTTTCAATATTCTTCATATCCATTCCGCTGAGTAAATATATTTGTAATATATATATATATATATATATATATATATATATATATATATATTGAGAAGAGAGAAATTTAAGAAAGTGTGCATGTAATGTGAGAAAAATATGCTAGTAGTATGTGTAAAATTAATAGATTGAGAAGAAACGAGGGTTCCGAACTTAAGATTTCGGTGGTAAGGGTCTGGCATTGACACTAAAGTGGGAAAAATTCAAGAATGTATGCATATAAATGACGGAAATTTCACCTGCTGGGATGCGCAAGTTACATGCATTGAACAGAAAGGATGGTTGGGATTGAAAAGGTAGGTGTCATAGAGCTGCCATTAGGCAGATAGGGAGAAGAAAGCAGCAATGAAATCAAATGTATTTTTCACAAATATGCGGTTATGATTATAGAAGTAACAACACCACTTAGGATCATGTGAGGGAAAGTACACTTTATTAAATTATAGCGGAGTGTTTCTATCAAATAGAAAACTATGAGGACGCGTTTCTATTAGGTTTAAAATTAAGAGGGTGTGTTTTTTAACAACTTGAGAATTAAGAGGATGTGTTTTTACCAAGTTTAAAATTATGAGGGCGTGTTTTTTAACAACTTGAGAATTAAGAGGATGTGTTTCTATCAAGTTTAAAATTATGATGGTGTGTTTTTTATCAACTTGAGAATTCAGAGTGTGTGTTTTTACCAAGTTTAAAATTACGAGGGCGTGATTTTTAACAACTTGAGAATTAAGAGGGTGTGTTTTTACCAAATTTAAAATTACGAGGGTGAGAGAGAGAGAGAGAGAGAGAGAGAGAGAGAGAGAGAGAGATCTTGAAATGTCATGCTGTCGACTCGACCATACATGTATATCATAATTCAATGTAAACTATTCAATTTTTTAGCAGTTATAAAGGTGCCGTGTTAAAGAGATAACACTGAATAAATCTGCCACTATTTTTACTTAATCTTTAAGGATTACATTTTTAACGTAGAAATTACGCATTGAGACTACTGAGCATTAATTACTGTGTGTGTGTGTGTGTTTTGCGATGAGCGCTAAAGAATAGCACAGTCGTTAACTTCAAGTCGGAAAACTAATGCAAAGAATATAGCAATAGTAAATCAGATGTATGGCGAGAGGAAAAAATAATTTAAAGTACGGAAAGCTATAATTATTTTACTGTTTCCTAGATTACGAAAACACACTGCAAATTTATTACTTAAAGCTTATTTTTAAAGTGGAATATTGAGAGAGAATTTATTTGTTTAAATCATAACTTTGTAAAGACGTTAAGATCTATATCATCAAAACTGATCAATTAAATGATGTCATCCATGGATTAAGAATTAAGATTTCACGAAGTACAATAGGAGACAGAGTTAATGAGAGGAACTTTAAATTGTCAATGTGTTTGAAAATATATATATATCTGTAGAATTTACTCCGAGAAACTTTAGAACGAGCGAATGTTTGGTGGAATGTTAACTCATACTGTAGCCTATACTTTATAAAAATTTTTAGCAAATGAGTTACAGAATTTTAATTTATCGCTGAAGCTCTACGGCTATACGCATACAGCTGTTTGAAAGTTTTACGCGTCACACTTGCGATGTTACCAGATAATGAAGGAATTGCTAGCACTTTGAGAGTGTTAATTAAGAACCACAACAGCACCACAATTATGTTACCACCTCGAATCATTCGATCGGCTCCATTTTCGAGGAGCCGATCCGCTGCAGATGGTGTCTAGAGTGCTGCAAGAACTTCTTTGTGTGACCGTAGTATTCACGTGATGTACTTTGAACAAGTTGACGACTAAGCACGCCTAGAAACAATTAGGTTATATGATGTACCTTACCGATGGTAGTTCTTGACCTTGACAGCCCATTAAACATAGATTAGTTAGTACTCTAATCATAGGAGTGTAATTGAGGACGTACATAGTGAGGATAATGTCTCTACTAATATTCGGGCTAATTAGAAATATCTGGTTTTTTAATTATTCAACTTTTTAGCAGTTATAAAGCTGCCATGTTAAAGAGATATAACTGTATAAATCTGCCGCAGATAAATATTACACAATTGTACTATAATATATAAGAAATGATTACATGTATGTTAGAAATGAGCTTCTAGAACAACTATAAGATATCAGAGTGTGCAAATTTCACATGTAAAATTCCATTAGCGCCGGCGCGCTTTTGATTGATGTCTATTTTTTAACTTAATCATTAATGACTAAATTTTTATCATACAAATTATGCATTTACTGCTCATTAATTACAGGTGTATGTGTGTGTGACCGCCTCCGAAGAATAGCAGAGATGTGAAGTAGACAAGACACAACTAATGCAAAGAATATAGCAATAGTAAACTAGATGTATGGCGAGAGGAAAAATAATTTAAAGTACGGAACGCTATTAATTTCAACACTTGCATGATGAAAATTTTATTTTATCTCATATTGTACATTGACTGGTCATAATTTCCGCGCTGCCCGTCGCCGCTGGTCGAAACCACCGCCCGACTCTGCTGCCGACGACGCTGCCGACTTCGCTACCCGAAGCTGCTACCGACGCCTACCTTCGATGAAATTGACATCTACACTTATTTGTGATACACTGTTTGCGATTATCAACTGCTTGTTTTACATTTAATGCAGAAATATAGGATGGAACAGATACAATAGAAAATTTTAAATTTAAGAGACGCTACACTTTTTCATGACTCACATGACGTAATTAACGAGATGCTCCACTTTGTCCAAATTAGTCAGGATGAAACAGTTTACTAAATTATTTATTATTTATTTATTATTATAAATTATTTATTAGATTACAGTGAATCTCTGGTGAGAACCCCCTGCTCCTCTTATTAACGATGAATCATTTAGTTTGTCAAAAATAATTTGACCTACGTACAATTTATTGCTCTACAGATACTTCGGGCTAATTAGTAACATCCACTTAAGTGTTCACATCGAGCTAATTAGTACTGAGCGAGGACAATCGCTCCACGGATTCCTCGGGCTAATTAGTAATACATAAGTGCTCACATGACGTATTAATTGAGTGCTCCACTACTTCGGACTAATTAGTACCTCAAGCACTTTGCCTTGAAACTGTGGGCGGATTAACCTAAATTAACTTTATTCTTTGAACTGATTTTCTGGATTTTTGGAATTTGCACCGTTTTTGGACCTTCTTTTGCTCGCCGGCTTAATTTTGTCTCAATAGCGCTCGATGTTGTCATTGATGACCATAGCACTCTATTAATCATTATAAGTTCATGGATTTTAGAAAACTTCATTTACACATCGCTCAAAATCTCAATCTAAATTATCCAACCTTACTGCTATATATAAAATGCAATGGTCCATCTTTTAGAAAAAAAAGATATTGTCGCTAATAAATGTTCGTTTGATGTCAAGGTTAGAAGCCCGAAGATCTCTTCAAGACGTCAGGTGTAACGGTGAACCGGTTGCAATTCCACATGTCTGAGAATGTAAACATCATCAAAACTTAATAACTCGATGAAAAGCTAGAAAACATAAAGCAGCAGAAAATGAGTTATATAGGTCAAGGAGTTCTATACCTCATGAAGTAGGAAATTCATTATATTTTGAAATTTCATTTTAATAATGCAATCATATTTCGCAATCAAAGAGAAATTTGATTGACCAAAAAGACCACCTTATTCATATATTTATACACGTGCCACACCCACCCATAATAACTAAAGAAATTTGATTGCTTTTATTTCCGTTAATATTCATGCTACAAACATCATTCTTTTTTATTTGAAAGATTTCTTTTTGATCTATGAACTTCTAAATTTTCAGCTTTTTACTCTCTCTAGAAATATATAGAATAAATGCTCCAAAATAAGGTAGCCCTAATGTTGTCCCCTTTATTTTCAGGGCTCCCTTACTAAGCGCTTTTCACTATGCTAGGGCTCCTTAATTCAGTGCATAATAATAATAATATAATAATAATAATAATAACAATAATAATAAGCGCGAAAAATCTTTTCTGTGGCAGCGACTGTCTATTGCTCTCCAGCGATTCAACGCAGTCTGCTTCAGTGGCACTTTGGCTAAAGCGGCTTCCCAGAGTGCAGAGGAATTATTTTAATCGCTTTTTTAAAACTTTTAAGTAAAGTCTCTTTTATCTTATAATAATAATAATAATAATATTATTATTATTTTTTTTAAATTATTATTATTAACAATTATAGTGCTACAGTCATCAATGATAACATCGAGTACTATTGAGACAAAATCAAGCCGTCGAGAAAAAAGAAGGTCCAAAATCCAGACAAATACAATAATATATAATGCAACTAGCCAATAAATATATTCTTCCTACATTTATTTCAGATTTTCAGAACACGGAAAGTCGACTGTTGAATGATTTATTTTCGTTTAATGGCAACCCGCCCTACATCAGACCCGTCGTTGAGAGCACTAGAGAAGCGCAGGCTATCTTTACCGTTGCAGCGCCCCTCATACTGGATCTGGTATTTGCAATAAATTCACTTATGCGATAATTAGTCACACGAAATGAATTAAAGGTGTCTATTGTAAATTGATATTACGTCAGATAGCGTTGAACAGCACTGTCATTTATAACTGAGAACATAATTGTTTTTACAATAATGTCACAAATAGTTGACCGTTGTTCTTGAAATGTTCGCAACTTGACCAGTAGCAAATTCTGCCAAAGATGTAGCAAGAACTTAATGGGAATGTCTTTAATAATGGAATAGTTAAAGATTTGCGAATATGAATGGGATCAAAGAAATTTCCAACATAAGAATATAGGCATATTACATGCATCGCAATATATATATATATATATATATATTCTATTAAAACAATAATGAACACATCATACATGTATATTATGCTAATGCTATCTTGAAGTAGAATCATTGATTTTCAAAACGTGGCTAATTACGTGCTGATATGTCCTTAATTGACAAAAATTACTAAACTATTCTCCTAGCTTGCTAGGCCAATCATAGGCCGCATGCAAATAAATGTGCAATTACTTAGAAATAATAATAATAATAATAAATGTTTAGCGTCTGTTTCCTCATACAAGGATGATGTCAGGGACGCCCCCAATCACATGTCACCACAAATCTATTCACCCAAAATGATCTGAAAAAATATGTGCTGAAGAAAAAGAAAACAATCCTAAACGGTGCAGGTCCGGTGATAAAAAAGTCAGGCAAGATGAAAAAAGTCTATGGCGGGCAGAGATATGTTTCAAATTGCAATGTAAAGTGGAAGTAGTAGAACATGAGTGAAGATCAGGAGGTAGAGGGTTCCAAATAGTAGGAGCTGAGAAATAAAATGAATGTCTACCTAACCAAGTCAGAATATTAGGAATTTTGAGCAGTTTGGCGTCGGAACAATGAAGCGTACGATATTGGGTTAGGAGAACAGAAAGGTAAGAAGGTTTACCAAAGAGAAGTGTTTTGTAAGTTAACAGAGCAATTTTATACTTAATTCTCTGAACACAGGAAGCCAATGAAGATTTTTAAGCAACGAACTAGAGGTGGCCTGAAGCCTTGAGGATCGACAGACAACACGTGCTAGAGAATTCTGAACGGGTTTCAAACTCATGAGAGAAGAAGATAAGCTATATAGCAATGAATTACAGTCGTCAAGTTTAGAATGAACTAATGAGTTGGAAAGAATTATGGATGAAATTTTATCAAGAGATGATCGTATCTGTCTGATTTGACGGATCTGGAAGAAAGAAAAACGACAGACAGATGACATGTGAGATATGAAGTCAAGATTTTCATCAATTATGACACCAAAGTTTTAGTCTTGGGAGTATGAGTTAGAGCAAGATTTTAAATAATATATGGAAGAATTGGCTACTTTGATTCTTTGTTGGGGGATGTCGATTAAAAGATATTCGGTGTGAGAAGGATTGACAGAGGGACGATTGCAGCAAATCCATGAATAAACTATGTCAAGCACACATGAAAAGTGTTGCAATTTCAGATTAGAATCTGGGTTAGAAAATGAAATGTACAGCTGCGTATCATCAGCATAGAAGTGTAAGTTTACTCAAGCATTGTCTAAAATTAAACAGAGTGGGATAGTGTAGAGGGAAAAAAGTAAAGGTCTAATTACAGATCCTTGAGGCACACCTCGAAGAAGAGGTAATTTAGGAGAGCGTTCAATATCTATTGATTACAGATTGAGTGTGACCAAACGAAAGGAGGAGATCAGAGAGAAAGCAGAATCAGAGATTCCAAAGCACGTTTGAAGTCTACTGGTGAGAATATTTTGATCAATGGTGTCGAAGGCTGCCCAAAGATCAAGTAGTACAAGGGCGGATACCTTTTGAGAGTTCAAGGCTAGGCAAAGGTCAATATGAATGCTAGGTAAGGCATTTACAGTGGAGTGAAGCTTTCTATATGCACATAGGAAAAAAGATAGAGAAGGAAAAGATTCAAGACGGCTGCATAAGCGAGTGTAGATTAATTTTTCCAAAATTTTGGAAATGAAATTTAAGTTGGAAATAGGAAGATAGCTAGAAAGATCTTCTTTAGTAAGTGACTGCTTCTTCTGCTTTTTTAAAGAAGTCACAGCAGAGGAGAAATAACATAATTTTTAAAAATTAGAAGGAAAAATTCCTTCAGAAAGTGAAAGATAACCAGATGGGTAATTGAAGGAAGCAGGGCATCAATAGTAAATTAGGGATATATCGGCACATATTTTGCATTGTCTCATCCAGTAAATAAATGATTGCATTTCAAGATAGCTTTATTAGAAAAAATAGTTGACATTTTCACTTTTACTTTAATAAAGAACATTATACGCTACACGTAACATGCCGGTATTCCCATATTAAATTTTTTATTTCATCCCATTAATATTCGCAAAGATATAACTGTGGAGTTTTAAAGATATACAAACGAAATCTTTCTTTCTATGTTTGGAAGTAGGGGCTGTTGGTCAAGGTCTGTAAATTTCAAGAACATCAGCCAACTCGTTACGACCTTATTGTAAAAAGCAATTTATGTTTTCGATTATAGTACATCTTATGTACATGTACATGTGTATATTATTTACAGTTAAAATACATTTCCAAAGAAATGCACGATTGAATGCATTTCGCTGAATGTATGATTGTTTTACGGTTTAACGAAAATTTTAATTTAGTTCTATTTTTATTACTTTTTAAAAAGCTGGTAAAGCTAAGGTTAACGTCAATTTCCTCACTCGAAAGCTATGTCAGTGACGAGCGAGCCCAGGATTTGAATCCCGCACATACTGATCCGCGGTCGAGTATTTTACCGACACCGCCATTGGCTCCAGTCAATGGCGATATCGGTAAGCTACACCTACTTCACTTTTGCTACTTTTACTTTTCTTTTTCTTTTTTCTTTTACTTTTCATTTGAATTGAGTAAATGGATAAATAACCCATGATTGTGATTGACCTATATGCCTAAGAACACGTTTTCCAGAAATTTAAGCACAAATGAAAAAGTATATAGCCCGAGTCAATAGATCATGTAACTAATCTAGCAGCATTACCGGGTATGAAATATTAATCGTGCGTTTCACTTATTTGAACACTCACGAAAAAATTTAATCGTGCACAATTAATCTAATTATATTTTTGAATAAATTTCATTAGTTTCATTTCAATATTTATGGCTTTTAGAAGGAAAATATTGCCCCCTGTTTTGTCATGAGCATTGACCAATCGTAAGCTACACGTGTCTTAAGAGGCAACTGAGCAAGAACTGAGGAATATACATGTATAAGAACCGCCTCAGACGCTATATTATTCCGAAGCTGTTGGCTACTTTAAAGTAATGCATAAGGCATAGTCATATATGAAAGGATTAATTCGTTAATAGACACAATGCTCTTTATTGAAGCTAATAGCAGCCAGTGATTAGGAATATGTACATTGGGGATGCTCTTTGGTAGAACGCTAGAGAGAATGAGAGAGAGGCATCATCTTCACTGATTTTCGATGCTATGAAATAAACTTTTAACGAAACCTATATTCATGGAGACAAATCTTAAGTTAGAGACGCAAGAAATTAGCGCAAGAAAGAAGCACAAGAAGAAGCTAAAGAAAGAAGCGTAAAATAGAAGCGTAAGGAACAGCGCAGGGAAGAAGTGCAAGAAGGCTGCCATTTCAAAATTCGAAGATCTTTGGTGCCAGAGTCATGGTTAAGCTAACTGAGTTCAAAGGTTTCAATTCTATAATAATTTTGAGTTTAAACGTTATAGAAATAAAATCATTTTTTTGCTTTTCAATCAGTCAAAATATGTTTAAATCATAAATAGAGATATTAGTCAAGTCTCATTATTTATGTAACAAGTGCTTGCACATAAGTAGCATTACCATAATGCTACTTGTTTGCACATAATTCATTACAATACGATTTTTGCATACTTATTTGTTTTATTTTGTTTTTATTGAATATGTTATAGTTCTTTCAAGAATCCTTTGGCGCACACTAATTATAATTTTTGTTTTTAAACAGGATGAACGTACAGAAGTGCTAAAAACTTTCGTTAAAATTGAAATAGTAAGTGTACTCGTCAACTTTAAATTTTGGGCAAGTAAATTAACATAATTAATACATTAAGTGATTTAAATACCCAAATTAATCTTCTAACTTTTCCTCGCAAATTACAATTGTGCCAGTCCATGCCGATGTACCCATATTTAGTTTCTTCACTCTGTTCCCATGTTTATTTTTTCACTGCTGGCATACGTGTATATGTAGTTTCGTCCATGGAAAAATGGGTAGATCTGGTTGATTGTTTGTTTCGAACTACAATATTTCTTCTAGTTCTCATGCATTCTACGTTTTGTTCTCGGTTCCATCAGAGCTTTAGCCACATTCCTTTAAGCAATCTGACTGTTTTTGACAGGCACTCATTTTAAACAAATTTTAAAGCCGCTTCTAATAATAATACACGCATAAGCTTGAGAATATTTAACACAAAATGTCAATGTTTGCAGGTGGCCGTCCGTCTACATGGCCTATTACTTCCAATATATTTTTGTCGATCCAAATATCTAATCAAATATATCAAAACATCGACTCACCCAACCCAACCCAACCACAGTCACTCACAGAAAATGCAATGTGAACTAACCCAATACAACTGTCTAATATTATTCATTAATTAAAGTATTAATCTTGCCATAATGAACTATTTGAATAACGAGCAGTGTAGGCTGTTGATATATGAGTTTTCTAAGTTTAATCATAAAATTAAAAATAATAAATTACTCTCTCAACAAAGTCCAGCCAAAAGAACCTTAAAAATTCAATCCGACCCAACCAATGAATGATTCAGTCAAATCTAAGGCAATCACTGCTTGAATTATGTTAGTTTGTATCGCTATGCACATAAACTTCAAATCGGAATAGAGAAAGAATTTAATTGGTTTGTTTAATTGACGACTGAATTTTATAAATACTATAAACCTCTAAAAGGAAGTATAATCAAAATCATTAAATTAATAACAATCAATATTTTTTATTAATTTAGACTCCGGTTCCTCGTTATAAAGCAATGTCAGGAATGTCTCCTGCAGTCTCTGTAAAAACAGACGCCATTACACAAAATTATTACGATTGAGTATACCAAAATTACAAGGAAAAGCGAGATAAAAACAGTGCAGGTCCAAGATCGAAGGGAAGAGCCATATCAAGACATGGCGGAGAGAGTTTAGTTTATAGCATGCCAAGGAAAGTACAAATACAATTACAAGAATGAAAATCTTGTGGCAAACAGTTTCATATAGTTGGAGCCGAAAAAATAAAGGAAGGTCTTCTAATGACAGAAGAAAGATCTGGTACAGTAAAGCTTTTACAGGAGGGTCGAAGACCAAGAGGGGGCATATAGATTAATAGCAGATCAGATAGATCGGATGGTTTACTGGCCTCTCTATCAGCCTATCTATCTGGCTAATCAAAAAGCATATAATTTCATAATACGTGGCAGGTTTTACAGATTTGTATAAAATGCGTGTCTGATTAGTCTACACTGACGATTCGGAGAATATTTTTAATCTAAATTTTTATCTCATTCAGTTCTCGCACCTCATGATTATGTGATAGTAATGCAGGGGCGCTTAATTTCGCTGGCGTTTAATGAGCTCTTTTTACATGATTGAATAATGCACAAATGTCGTCAATCTCAAGTTCATGGTTTTATTTATAACCAATTTTAATAGCATGTAGGTATAAGTTATGCGTAGCGCTATTTGCTGTTATTGAAGTATGATTTACTTCAATGGATTGAATTCGACAGCCACGATTCTTAAATAATATAAAAATGCGTTCACGCTATTTTATTTCAGAATCAATTCTGAAGTGAAACTATTACAATCCGAAGCTTAATTGAGTTGCATTTGGCTAACTACTTTCTCCTTCTGATCAGTTAGCATATCACTTTGCAAATTTATGAGAAACTGCTGAGCTCTTTGACATTATATTTTAATCTCTTATTGTTCTCGTTCAATTTTAGCTAAGTGGGTGATTCTGTTGCTTTTATATTATTCTAAATCATCTAAGCAAATTCGTGCGATATTTGATAGTAGTATTTAAGGACCTTTCATTGCATAACTGCACACATAATTCACTATAATTTTTAAATTTGATTTGTCTCTCAATTGTTTTGTGGGACTCAATGTAATTAGCTTAAATTGCTGAATTTATCTGATATATGTTTTAATGGGTACATAATTTGGTTCCTATGATTCTTCCTCTCGGAATATGTAAGTGCCTCAAAAAGGTCCATATTTCCATTCATAAGATTTTTTCTTCTATTGTTGAACATTTGTCGTGTAGCTCATGTGGAATGCGTGCTATAAATGAATAAATAAGTAAATTTTAAAGATATACCCATAAACGATAGGTGACTTAACTATAGTCACACGAAGTTACGACTACAAGGAAAATTTACGTATTTTACATTTGAATACTACACTTTTAAATGTGAATTTTGTTGTAGGCATGGGAGGATTTTTTTCGATCTTGGAATCCTGAGGACTACGATAACATAACTTCAGTCGTTGTGCCCGCATCAAAACTGTGGACTCCACCTTTGAGTCTGGGCAATGGGTTGGTGCTTCTGCAATTGCTAGTTAATACGTATACTTATTTATTTTTATTTTTATTTATTTTATTTATAATTAGAAATCAGGCAGCAAGGCCCACACAAAGCACATAAGACACACAGCACACCCATAAAATCAGGTAAACACTCGTAAAATCAGATGTTATAGATCTAAAATGGAAAAATCACAACCTAAAACAATTAATTAGTGCACTTCCACATTTACTAACACACTGATTATACACACATTTAGAGTTATATATAATTGTATCAAAACTAAGAATGCTACATAACTGCAACATGGTGTATAAACTATCCCTTTTGAAACCAAAGAACCGTTTGGCACATCTATTTTAACATGAACGAAATTTACTTAATTAAAGAAGACACTTTAAACTTGGACCAGAGTGCAATATCGTAAAAACATAAACAGTACGTTACATTCTTATATGCACAAGTAGAAGCTTTACAACCTGTAAAACAATTGTACTTGATGACAAGAATTCTAGAAGTCATTGTGGATAAAGTTCATCTATCATCGTTAGGTTTAGGGCCAGGTTTAAGGTTTGGATTAGTGTTACGGTTAGCTTTTTGCTAAAAGAATTAAAGTTAAAAACTGTGATAGAAAATAATTACAAGCTGGCGGCAACAATCCTGCATTCTTAATAATACTGCAAAATTTAATTATAACTCGTATAGAGTTGTAGAATTTCTTCTGAGGATCCTTGTAAGTGCCTTGGTGCCTAAGGTTTACCCTATCTGAGCTATTTCAGGTCTCATTAATGAATATATGTGATTTTATTTTGCAAGACAAGCTCATTAAATAAAACTCATTTGTATCATCAGCAATACCCACAGTTTCTTCCCATGAATGTTCAATGTTCTAAAATCTCTGTTTTTCGTGTTGAACCAAGTTCTCCGAAGTCTTCCTCTTTTCCTTTTTCCTCGATTGAGCTTCCAATTATTTGTTGTCTTTGCATATCTATCATCATGCCTTCTTAATAAGTGACCGCAAAATCTCAATATTCTTTGAGAAACTATTTCATCTAGTTTTATTTGTCCAAACTTGTCAAGTACCGTTTTAGTTTTGATGTGATCGCAATAATGAATATTTAAGATGCTTCTAAGACATCTTCGTTGAAAACAATTTATATTGTGATTTATGTTACTAGTAGGCCTACCTACTATTTACTAGTACTTACTAGTTACTACTACTAGTATTTCAAACACATACATCAAGACGGGCATCAAGACATAGATAGTTGAATATAAATTTTTCTATAGTCCCACATCAATTCTATTATTCTTCGAAATATGTTTCAGTTTTTGAAAGACTCGTATGCTTTCCGAATTCTGCAGTACACATTTATTTCACTTGGTACATTTTGTGATATTTTACTGGCCATATACCTCAACGCTTTGACTATTTCAACCTCAGTTTGGTTGGTTAGCTCATATAATAATTATGCGTTCAGTGGTAGTTGCAATGATTTTCTTTTCTTCAGAGCTAATTCGTACTCCAACTTTTGCAGCATTTCTTCTAGAACTAGTATCAATTCTTGTAGTCGATAAATATTGTTTGTTAGTAGAGCTATAACGTTTGAAAATCGTGATAAGTTAATTTTCTATAACCCAAATGTATTCCTTATTCTGTTTCATTCAAAGCCTTTCTCAATACTAAATCAATAACTAGTAGAAAAAGGAAAAGCGGCACAATATATCCTGATCTGGCGCCTGTCTCCGTATTGTAAGATTCAATAACCCCTGTTTGTGTTTTTATATTTCGCGACGCATTTTCATATAGGAGTTTAAAAAGAAATCAGTGAATTTCTAAGAATTTACATAGCTTCTTGATATTTTCCATAAAGTGTCCCAATGAATAGGCCTACTTCCAAATGCTTTCCTGAAGTCCATAACTTTTATGCAGATATCTTGTTGGAACTCTATGACCTGTTGAATAATAAGACACGCAAACATAGAATGTGTTCATAGTATGATCTGCCGCTCCTGAAGCCATCATCTCTAACTTCCTATCAATTTCTATTTTTATTCTTAAAATAATAATTTTTTTATAATAATATCTTTAAATAATGTAAAACAGAAGACTCTGTCAGGTATAGATAGCAAAATTTTACCTCTCCAATTATTGCAATTACTCAAATCTCCATTTTTTTTCAGCTTAGCAATCGTGCTCTTCTTCCAACTCTCTGGTACTTTGTTGTTTTCCAAATGTTGCTAAACAAGGTAGTTTATTAATTTATTATGACAGTTTACCGAAATTTTAATATTTCCCTTGTGAGTTCATCTTATCCTAGAGCCTTAATGTTCTTCAATTTTCTTATAGCAGCTTATACTTATTGTACAAATATCGCACATTGATAAATATTCTCATCTTCGTCAGTATCCAGTGTCCACGAGTAGCGATCTGCGCCTAAACATCCTTTTCTTTAATTCCCTTTACTTTGGACTGATTATCTGGATTTTGGAATTTTCACCGATCTTCCTTTTGCTCGCCGGCTTGATTTTGTCTCAATAGTGCTCGATGTTATCATTGATGACTGTAGCATTCTAATTATTGTTGTTGTTGTAACTGTCGCCATAAAATCGAAAGTATTACTAGGAATTTCCTGGCTTAGGGTCTTGTAAAAGTGTTCAACTCATCCCTTTTCTGTTCATCATTAGTAGATAAAGTACGATTTTGTTTGTTTTTAACAAGTGTTCTCTAATATACTTGTCAAGAACAAACAAAATTGTACTTTATCTACTGAAGTATACACGTAAATATAGATGTGCATATTTTGTATTTTAAAAAATAATTATGTACTTGTTAATTCGTATTTTTCCCGCAGTGTTGGTGATGTTTTTGGAGATATATTCGACATGACAAAATATCGGGTAAGATTATATTCCAACGGATATTCAAATTTAACAATCGCCGGCGTGTTTTCAACATCATGCCTTTTAAATGTTACCTACTTTCCATTTGACACGACAGCTTGTTACATTCAGTTCGAAGCATGGGGGAACAAACACACGCAAGTTCTGATATTGGGACGCGTTGACCCAGCTCGTCCTCAAAGTGGACAATGGGACATTTATGCTCTGAAATGTAGAGTAAGTGACCTTTATTTGATTAATGTGACCCAATAGTGCCGACTAATAGTGATAAGTAAATGCTCCATAGTAGCGAGCATTCATTACTGGCAGTTTCAATTAGCGCATAAAGGCAATTTTAGTAAACTAAAATTTACAAACTGATAAGTCTACTTTACAGACTGGCGCATAAATTTCATCCCTAAGAAAAATTCGAACTTTACTTTAAACATTACATATATCACGACTAAACTATAGAGATACTTAGAGAAGGAAGTAATAGGCCTACATTTTCTGATAAAATTTAATTAAATATTTTAAGACTGTTCGGAATTAACTAAACAAAATTCCCAAAACTTTTCTTTCATTTGGTAAGTTCTAAATAGAAACTTTCTTAATATAATAAAAAGTTGGATCTTAGTGGATTGAGAAGTACATACTGTAGTACAAGTATTATATTCCACACATTTACGTATTTGAATCAACAAAAAGGGCAGGATTCGGACAGTCCAGAAAAGTTGCCGCATTCGGACAATCGGAATATAATACATATACTATATTTGAAATTTTACTATTATCGCAAGAAGAGAGAGAAAGAGACAGAGAGAGAGAGAGAGAGAGAGAAAGAGAGAGAGAGAGAGAGAGAGAAAGAGAGCTATGTTTATTAATCATAGGAACAGTGTCAGACACCAGAAACAGCATACAGAAAAACATCGTGCACAAAATATAAATGTGCAAAGAACCTTAAACTATTAATTAGCCATCCTGCATAACGGCAACCAGTGAGGACATGGTCCTATCTTGCAGACCACCAATGAGGATTACTTGTAGTTCAATTTATTACTCAACATGTATGCTTGGTCTCTTGTAATTATGTGCGTCTGCATGTAGAACACTATGAACAGCATGCACGTTAGTATAGGTTTCTTTAGTTGGTTCTTACTTTGTTCTACAGACGCACACAATTATAAGAGACCAAGCATACATGTAGAGTATAAGAGTAATTAATAGAACTACAAGTAATGCTACTAATTCAAATTACTTAAAGGAAGTCTCAGGCAAAGGTTATAATTTGAAATGTTCATTAACTCGAGTGTACAATGGAAAGTGATCTACTTCCATGAAGACTAATTATACGGATAAGGATCAAATTGCAAGACATCTGTTTCTGTATACTTTACAGGTTTTGTATCTATTAAATGCTATAGAACAGAAAGATGTCCAATTAGACTATTAGAATAATAATAATAATAATAACCTCCGACAATTTTTATAGCGATGTCATGGCCGGTGTCCGGTCTTCGAGACCGCTTTACATCTTCCTGGCAGGTTATTATTAATTCTTTCCATGGTTAATCATAGCTTTGCTATTGATAGCGCTATTCGGCAGCAAGCTCCGATACAAGATTAACCTTCCACGGGCCCAAGGGGATATTCATCATCTGTTGACGGACCTAGGGTTTGAACCCAGGCCACTTGTATCCGAGGCGAACACTCGAACCGTTAATAGAATAGGTGGTTAGTTAAGAATAGTCATGTTAAATAACTAAGGGTGATTTGATTATGAGTGAAAAGTTCTCTTGTAACACTGGATGTTAGGTTTTTGCAGTTTATAAACAATCTTTGCAATTGAATGTAGCGAGATCCAAACAGCGCAAGTCCAAGATCCAAGCGGATCAAAACTTAGACCTATGGTGGAAAGACTTGAGCTTTAGCTTTCCCTGAAAAGTACCAATACAATTACAAAATCGAAAATCTTGTGGCAGAGACTTCCATATTGTCGGAGCAGGAAACATGAACGAGCGAGACTGCGAGAGGGTTGATAGATTGATAAAATGTCAGGTAGATAGGATGGTTTACCATAATAATTATAAATCTTTGAAAGCCAAGGAAGCTATCTTGAATGTTATTCGTTCAGAGACTGGAAGCCAATGCAGTTTCTTATGAAGAGAAGAAGTGTGGGACTTGAGTGCATTTCATTTTAATCTTGTAGCATCATCTTTTCGTAATGTCCATGTTTCACATCCATATGATAACGTAGTCCATACCAATTTTTTCACTACATTTTCCTTTGAACTCCAACAAGTAAATATCGATGTTTAGTAATGATGCTACCTCTGTTAGTTATGTTACTTCAGTCATGAATATTTAATGGCATTTAGCTATCAAATATTCGACATTTATATGCTTTATTTACTGTTTTAACAGAAATTTGTGCCTTCTTATCGGCCTAGTTGGTCATTTTTAAGGAGTTAGGACCTAAAGTTAGGGATTTTGTATTTACTTGTATACTCTTTCTCTAGTATATTTTGCTTTGTATCTGGTTCAAGTTACAGACTTCGATAAGTTCTCACGGCTCCTTATTCATTGCTCTACCAAGCACATGTGCATATAATGTCTCCTAGCTTTGGGGTTTTAAAAATTATTTATCGCTTTTGGGTTTTTCATTTTTCTCGGTCTCTTCACTGGAATTAGGTTAAAAACACATGCTTTACATCCATTGGGTCCAGCTTGAATTCTGTTGAACACATTTTGAAGACAGTTTGTGATAAAAATTCTATCCAATTCAATAAAACATCTCTAATGAGTGACATTTTAAGATTTTTATTCCATATAAATAATATTTCTGATATTTTATGCTCGCCATGTTCCCTGTCCTTTTTTCTCGTCGATTTTAATTTTATCTTTAGTTTTTTACGTGTGATGTTGTCATAGACGACAGTGTGTTACACTATTTGTTTTCTGCTTGTTTACAGAGGTATGTTCTTAAATACTAATCATTATATTTTCAGACCTCCGCTTATCAAGAAATGTTGTATACCAGGTTCGTGGTTTACATGCGCAGAAAACCTCTATATTTCTTTCAACTATTTCTCATACCAACAATTATTTTCACATTTCTCTCTCCTTTCGTCTTTCTTGTACCTGTTCAGACCTGCGAGAGAATAACCTTTCAGATCACAATGATAGCAGCTCTGAGTTTCGAACTCGTGCTTCTGTCGCAGACAATGCCCCACACAGCGGATTATCTACCTACTCTAGGTAAGTTTATTCATTTTATATACATGTTTAAACCTTCCAACTTCTGCTATTTCTTTATATTGTCACGAATATAGTGAACATACGGGAAACATACTCGCAAACAAACTTAATTCGCAAATATGCACAAAACTAAGTGGAATGCTTCAGGTTATACTTTCGGAGAGTCTAAGTTCTTTGACTGCAGCCTAACGCTTTTATGTAGATCACTAATGAAAATATCAAACACATTTGCTGTCCTATGCTAGTATGCTGAAGTAATTCAGTCCCTTTTTCTAAATGGTTCTTTTGATGTTTTTAATTTATTTTCTGATAATCCAGCTCAGACAGATATGGAGTCCCAGTCACTTTACTACTTGTCAGTTTGAAATGTTATGTCGTTACATGAGGTCAAATATTTCCAGAGATTAATTAAACTAGTGCACATTGGTCAAATTAATCAGCTTATAGGAGCGTTGAAGACTTTTTCTACTGGTACAACGAACTTTTATTTGCTATAATTTCAATATTTTCAGGTAAATACATCAGCGGTATGTTAATTACCTGCATGTTTTCTGTATTCGTTTCAATTCGGATTCAAGAAATCTACTACGCTGAAAAGTTACCCTTTCAGAGTTTCTTCTTAATTGTCAAAAAGATGAAAAATTTTGTCCTTAAAAGAAAAGCAGAAAATGAAACATATGGTAATAAAAACATTGGAAATGTTATCCAAGGTATTGCAGGAGATTGCGGAGCAGCTAGTAGTACTGAATTTCAAAACGATCATATCTGGGGCGGTAACAGAAATATGTCAACTTTTAAAGGAACAAATGAAGAAATCACAACTAAACCTCGGAGTAACGAAATCGACAAGGAATTGGTTAGGGGAAATTCAGAATGCCGTAGGCTGAGTGAAATTCTTGATGTGATTATGTTTCTGATATATTTAGTCATCGTGATTGTGTCAACAGCGACTATGATAGCTAACATGTTGGTGCACAGATATCTTAGACAGAACCCCATAAGTGTTGATGTAGGAGAAGGGCAAACTTGGATGTATTGGTTTGTTGTTTGGTTTGGAACTGGCGATTACTATTATTATTAAGAGAATGGAGTTTGAATTGATGTGTAGAATTAAGTCAGAGAGACTTCTAAACATTCAAGCAGTCATGTAGGCCTAGACATTTCACCAAATCTTTTCAAGAAACCAATCAGTGTTATCTAGTGAATTACCCTACACTCGTTTAATTCACTTCTCTCTAAGCCTATTCTTAACTATTGTTCTCTCTTATGAGTAAGGTGTGGCTTTTTCTTCTCTACGATTTTTCTGCACACATGTTGACACGATGTGACTAAACCATTACTATAACTCTATGTTACGATAATTAATCTTTATTTTTGCATTGCCTGTGTAAGAGAAAATATTTGCTTAACATTCTGTGTAATTGCTTAATTCAGTGCTGGAAAGTACGTTATCTTATGAAACTAAGAAGGAAAAGTAAAATTATTTTTTTAGGAATCCAAAAGTAAAAGTAGAAGTGAAAGTAACTTTTTTCAAAACAAACCATCAAGTAAAAGTAAACGTAAAAGTACTTATTTTCTGGTATCAAAATGTAAAAGTATTTTTTAATTATGAAGTACAACTGTTTCTTATATATAACAGCGCAACGTTCTACATTAACATCTGGAATATTTCATTAAAGAAGTAACATTCTTGGAAGTACATCTCAAATCATATCGCAGTATAGTACATATATACAATATAATAGTATATATGCATACATTGCAATAAAGCCAATAATATAATAAAACAACGAAGAAAATAACAGCAGATCTAAATATAGTCCTTAACTTTAGAATATTATGGCTTCTGATGTGAATTCTTCGTCACCGCATGCTTGGTCGTCTCTTAAGTCACTTCTACTTGACAGCTGGGCTGTTCAAAGTGTACCGGGAAACTCGGGTGTTAGCCAGACAATTAGCCTATTTTTTCAAATTGCATTCTAATATTTCGGTTTATTTAAAATTTGTGTTCAGTCTGATTCGATAGTTTAACTTGCTCTCTCGCGCTGTGTTTGGGCCATTGGAGAACCTAACCGTATACTGCACGTGTCATATGAGGCGACTAACAGAAGAAAGCAAAGGGAAATCAACTCAGAAACTATATTATTCTTATGCTATAGAGTATAGACTATAGCAAAGCCCGGATAGCGCTACTAAGGCATAACATTTGTCGACGTAATAACTCCTACTTTAATTGAGCTCGATATGGAGCGCGAAAGCAGAATATGAGTATGATTATGCACCATGATCCTGCCACTCTAAAGAACACTAACGATAGAAAGAGATAGAGAGAGAGAGAGAGAGAGAGAGAGAGAGAGAAAGAGAGAGAAAATGGGTGAGAGAAAGAGAGAAAAATGGAAACAGAAAGAGAGATACATAGAGGGAGAGAGACAGAGGGAGAGAGAGGGAAAGTGAAAGAGGGAGGGAGAAAGAGAGTGAGAAGAAGAGGGAGAGAGAGAAAGAAGGAAGCTGCTCAACTCGCATAATATGAGGGAGGCTTGCAGCGAGGAGAGGTGACCTGATCTTATGAAGAGTGTCGGTTAATTCTCAAGTGTATAACAGGTATTAGAATGAATGAATGTGAGAGCAATCAAACAGCAATCAAATGTACACAAACACACGAACACAAGCATTCATTATTACAGTGAAATATTTATGAAAGCCAAGCCATTACAGTCTGTCATTATGTTAACCTTTGCGCTTCACTGCAAGACCTTAAATTCTAGCGTGTCAGATAGATATTGCAGTTCTCTACATTTTTAATTGTACTGTAGGAGAAGATGAGATTGCGAAAGAGTAGAAAAATTGAAAGAAAACTCAATAGAAAGAAAATAGGTATATTTAAATTTACATGGACGAAGACAGTTAATATACTGTATATGTCCGGTTTTATGTTGACCCTATATTAATTCAATCGGCAGTCATATGATCAGCATTAAATCTGTAAAGACGATGTTAACGTCAGTTTCATCTTTCGAAAGCCGCTTCAGTGACCGGAGAGCCTAAAATTTGAACCCCGCACACGCAAGATATCCGCGGTCGGATATCTTGCCGACATCATCGCAGGCTGGAGCAGCGGCGATGTCGGAACTTATATATTCCATAGGCCTATGTAGATCGCTTTTCTGTATGTGATTAATGCAGTGATTAATGAAGCGGCAGACCAAAACGACGTCCCTCATTAAGACTTCTACACGAGTTGGTTAATTACGAGCCTACGTATAGAATAATTATTGAACAACATGACTTACGTACAGGTTAAATAAAGTTGTTAACATACAAAGCCTACTTGCAATGCCTAAGTTTGCAATTTTTGAAAGTTTGAAGTGCCGCATACTACGATTCTAACGGGCTTTTTACTAAATATGAGCCGATATATTCAACGAATAAAATAAATTAATGAATTAGTCAAGCAATAAAAAGCTGGTAAAGCTACTGTTAACGTCAGTTTCATCACTCGAAAGTGATGCCAGCTACGGGCGAGCCCAGGATTTGAACCCCGCACGTACTGATCCGCGGTCGAATTCCTCTTCTTTACATGTTATCAGGGCGTCTCCACTGGGACTACTGTGCATCAATTTCAAGGGCTATTGTAGGAAGTGTCGTCGAGTTTTTTTACTTTGATTATGCATTTCATCAGCCTGAGCTCGTTCCATGTCCTTTCCATCGTAATTTCTCGATGCTGGAGAGCTCACAGCTGCACCTGTTGTTAATTCCTGAAGGTGTCGTTACTCACACTGCTACTGATTTGTTCTTGATTCAAAGTTATATGAAATTGACGTGCATTTTGCAAGAACCACTTGAAAAATAAATTAAACACTTGGTAGTACACACACGTTTATTTTTATTTGTATAATAGGCCTAATGATTAAGGGACCGGTTATCTTTGATGTTTTTCGAATAGTTTTTACATTGTTTTGAAAATAAACATAGTTCTCCCTCTCAAGTCTGTAAGTCACAAGCCAAGCAAGCTGTACAGCTATTCGTACCAGATTAAATATACCAATCGACCAGCAAGAGAAAGTTACTAAACACTTCTTTATATATTACTTGTAGAATTCTTGCAATTTATATTTTCAAAATATATTGAAAATACAGGTAGTCAAAATAATGCGTAGTGGTCTCAAATATTTTCAAGACCAATCACTCAAGACCAAGACCAAGACCGGAACCTTCGAGACCGAGACCAAGACCCAGACCGGCAAAAACCCGGACTCAAGCGGTCTTGAGATAAGGACCAGGTCTCGAACTATAAGTCTGACATTAAGATAAACTTGTAAATACGCATTAAACATTAGCATATCGTTATGGCGTCCGCTGCACATTTTTAATTCTTCACATATTTTAGTTACTCTTATTGATGCATCTACAGTATGTAGCCCGAATCTTGTTCAAACGGTTTATATGAATATGTTCAGTAGAGCGATTCTCACAGGGCCACTATGAAAGGCTTTTCATCCAGTAATAATGAATTGAGCAACATCTTTTAAAGCGTATAGTTAGCGTCAAGCAATGCAGAGATTTGTGATTAAAAATAGCTATTAGCTGCTAATGTACGACGGTATGGCCTTCGGCAAACGCTTATGAAATAATATATTCACATAGTCAACAGTGTTTGTTTAAATTAGTTTAATTTAATTAAAAACTTATTTTGTTAACATTATTTAAACTAGCCTAGCTTCTTATTCCATTTCCCTATACCGAGTTTAGACAATTGGTATATTTTGCATCCTATTGAAAAAATATTGAGCGCCTTGAACTCCAGTTATACTTCTTTAACAGTTTCTCCGTGTTTTATCTTTTTATTTTGCTGATCAAGTTGGTAGCAAATCACATAAAATTTTATTAAATATTAATTTTACATCAAGCCTTTGAAACTTCTACTATAAATAAAATCTATCATCATCATCATCATATAATCATCATCATCATCATCATCATCATCATCATCGTCATCATCATATAATATATCATCATTATCATCATCATCATCATCGTCATCTTCTACTTCCCTTAAATCCCAGTTTAATTAGGGTCGGGATATGAATAGACCTTCTCCTCTCCTCTCTGTCTCACATCATATCATCAGTTAATCTCTTATTTCTCTTCCATTCGTTTTAGAAAATTTAGCAGCAATTTGTTGAGACTAGAGCGTTCTCCAACCGAATGCCCTTTCTAACGTGGGTTTGGATCTTACTGTCTATATATTAAATTTCCTATATGTTTTCAAATTTTTGACGAATACATGTTCACCCCAAGTTGTGGCCGCTACTAACGAATAATATAGTAGATAATGTAAATTAATATCATATTATGGCACGTAATATAGTAAATGCGACTTGGAACGAATTAAAGAAGACCATGAATAAATTCAGGACCCCTATTTTATCATAGCAATGAAGGTTTGAAATGGTTACATCTTTGTACAACGGAATGCTCTTTTGATCATGAGAGAGGACTTTGATTTGCAATGTTTGCATTGAAATTGTTATTTTAGCCTAACACTAGGAGATAAATGAGATACGTCTTCACTGAACCAAAATAGTTATATCCTCATCACTATTTCAACAACCCTAAAATTAAAATCATTTAGCATCTTCATGGGGGCAGTCAAAAAGTAGGGTTGATAGAGCACTAGGAGAAGGGGTTAGTTTATAACTTTAAACGGTGAAGATTGTCAACTCATCACAATAAAATACCTTTATTTCGTAGTAACTTAAAGTTAAGATCATAGGTTGGCATTTGAGAGTTAAGAATTCCTGACATGATTTATGAGGTAGCACAGTAAGTAATACACCTGCATAAAAGAAGTAGGTGGTTGGTATTTCGCGATGTATATACAGATATTAGCATTAATATGCAGGTGCTGGTAAGGTTGTATGCAGCTATTTTTAAAAGTATGAATGCTCCCTATTCATTCTGCTTTATCGGCAATACGATCTCATTTATATACATTTACAATTTTATTGTATTCTCATGGTGCTCTCTCTCTCTCTCCCTATCTCTCTCTTAGTGTACTGCCTACTGGCATGTCCATGGTACATAATGACTTCAAACTTCTCTGTCTTCCGTTTTCCTCTTCATGTCCACATACGAGTGAATATTTAAAAAGCATCCAACATTCCTAGTCTTGGCCTGCCTTTGTCTCTCCTTTCTTCTATTCTATCTTCTATGACCTTTTTTAGTAGACTCCCTCGCCACTTAGAATGTGTCTTATCCAACTCTTCTTCCTATTTCTTAATGCTTTCATCAAATGCTTACATGTATCCACATCGGGGCTACTTCACTTGAAACATTTTGGTCCAGCAAATCCTCCTTTCTATTACCCTAAATTTCTACATTTTCAACGTCTCTAATCTGCTGACACGATAAAATATAATCTTGCACTTGTTACTTGCATAGTAGTGCACACCGTATTTGTACGTATGGCTCGAGTGAAATATCAACTACGCTAAAATTACTGTAGCAATAGTATAATAAAGTAAACGAACTAAACAGTATTATCTCAGTAAAAATTACTAATATTAAAGTTTCGAGAATTATTCTCATAATTCTTCCTTTCATTCTCCTTGAATTTCTATCACTCTCTCTCTGTTTACGTAAGGATTAATAAATGTAAGAGGAGATGAAGGTGAAGAAACAATGATGCAATAGCATAGACAAAAATATGAAAATGGACAAACGTGTTTGTGTGTGTGTGCGAGAGAGAGAGAGAGAGAGAGAGAGAGAGAGTGAGATAAAAATGGAGAGGAACTAAACGGAGGAATACAAAAACAGACACTGAGAGTTCAAATGTCAACAGTGAGAGAAAGAAAGAGAGAATTAGTGAGATAGTTGTTGCATATATACATGTATATATATATATATATATATATATATATATATATATATATAATATAATATAATATAATATAATATAATATAATATAATATAATATAAATACATGTATATCGCGTGTAGAATATATAATGTATATATATATATATAGATATATATATATATATAAATAGAGATAGAGACCTATAGAAATATGGCAAGAGAGAAAGAGATAGAGAGAGAGAGAGATATTGAGATAGAGAATGGAGGAAAGGTAGATTTTGCTAGCTCGGTCGGTCTTTGCAGAAAACTTTTTCAATAGAAAATCAGAACCGTGACAAGGTATAGAGTGTCGGCTCACGTGCTAGCAGCTATCGCGGTGATTATACGTTCAGGTTTGCGTACAGAACATTTACAATTACATGTAAACTGTAAATAATCTCAAAGTACATACTATTAAACACTTGTCAGTTACAGTTATTTGCCAAATATTTAGCAATTTTTTAAATAAATAGAAATAGACAAATAGAAAAAATAACAGTCATACTTTAATGCTACTGTTATACGAAATTCAGGGTTTGGGTTTGATTCAGTTTGGGTTTGGGTTTGGGTTTGATTTAGCTTAATCGTATACGATAAACTTACTGAAATGTATAGAAGGCCTACAACGGATACTATCACACGAGACAACTTTACCACGCGAAGTTTTATTTTATATAAAACCATTATTAAGTGCTAATTTCAAGCCTGTACTACTAAAAGGCTGTCGGCATAATTTCAGAAACTGCTACTGGACAAATAGAAAAAATTCATAACACAGTTCTTCGAAACTTTACATTGGAAAAATTGGTAAAGCTAATGTTAATGTCAGTTTCCTCACTGGAAAGCGATGTCAGTGACGGGCTAGCCCAGGATTAGAATCCCGCACATACTGATCCGCGGTCGAGTATCTTACCGACATCGTCACTGGCTCCAGCCAGTTGCGATGTTGGATGGAATACGTGGTATATACAACAAAGAAAGAGAAAAGTACAGCTTAACTTAGCAATTCCCTGCTGATCTTGATGCTAAACCACACCATAATTATTAGCACTTCTTCCCTTAGCACTTCCCTTCTGACATTGATGTTAAACCCACATTATCATCAGTTGAACTTCCCTTAGCAATTGTAGTGATTGTCAAATTCAGCATAATTTAATTCCCTTCTTCGAAAGCCAGAGACGGAAAGCAAAGACAAGATTTGATCCTAACATCTACTGATCCTCAATCAGACAACTCACCGATGTGCCATCTGTTCAATCCATTATGGTTGAGCTAATCAGAAATACAATTTTAACAATTATTTTCTAACAAATAGGTAACGATTTTGGAGAAAAAACAATTTTACCTATTGAGTGAAGATGAGCTTGACCTTAGTATTTAACAAATTCAATTAACTTATCTTTTCAGTTTGTTTGTAGCTGGTAAAGCTAACGTTTACGTCAGTTTCCTCACTCGAGAGCGATGTCAGTGACGGGCGAGCCAAGGATTTTAACCCCGCACATACTGATCCGCGGTCGAATATATTACCGACATCGCCATTGGCTCCAGCAAATGGCGATGTCGGTAACGAATGATAGCGAATAAGTTTACAATTTTGCATATACTCGTATCCTCCATTTTTTATATAATCTCACACTAAAATCTGCACAATAAATTACTATTTTTTAAATAGATATAAGTTATTCTGTCTATATTACCCCGTTAACTTCTGTATTTTGAGCTTTAGGCCTATAACATTGGCCTATTTGCTGATAATTACTTTTCCTTTGGTACTTGTAAATACTTTTAAATTAAATATCTGAGCAAAATATTACAAGAGCCAAATTAATACAAACTACTTCGATGTAACTCATATATTGCTCCATTTTTATAGTAGCGAAAGTTACAGCTATGAAAAGATGAGTGAATGTATCATAAATTATATATAGATAAATGGTGACTTATGTTTTAAATATATTTCTAAGGCTGAGCCGATGGATTATTGGCTTATTGTTCGACAGCGGATCAGTAGATTAAAATTCAATGCTCTCCCATTACTGACATGCTATTGAGGAGGAACTGATGTAAAATTTGGTCTAGGCTGCTTTTTAGCTAAAGATTCTTCTATAATATATTCCTTGGCCAGAAATTATAGATAGAATTTTAATTTCTATTTATGCAGTATATATTTCACACGACAGAAATCGTTATAGTCGTATAATTCATATGCAATCAATATCGTATTATCCCGCAGGTTATATCATCATGCATAATTGAAAACAAACAAGGATTAAATATTCTTGAAAAGAAGTCTTTTCGTAATCAATTTTGATTAAGTTTCTCTAAAAGGATACTATTGTTTTGGATATTGAAGAATATGGAAGTATTTCAAATAAATTGTTCGAATATGTAATAAAAAAGATGACGTTGAGATATTGTATAAGCCGAAATATAACGAAACGTAAGATGACGTCACTTAACTTCATCGTGACGTCACTATATTTAGTCATTCTAACTCTGGAGACGTGTGTCATGGCGGAAAGAGACTGTCCAAGAGTATGTTCTTGTTTCGACGGCTTAACGGCCGATATCTATCAAGTGGATTGTTCGGGACAGGGTCTATCCGAACTCCCCGGTAAATCAATCCCCACTGTGACGTCATCTCTAAATCTGCACGCGAACAGAATGACGTCATTAAGTCAGGCTATTATGTGGAACTTGAGGTGGTTGGTCAGTCTGAATGTGAGTCACAACGAGATATCGTGGATTGAGGACGACAGCTTTAGACACATGAGTATACTGGACAATCTGGATCTAAGCCACAATAAGCTGACAGCCGTCAGAAGAGGCGTATTTAATGGGCTTGCTTCTCTGAAGGTCAGTCGCTTGTTTTAATTGTTTTAAATTTATTTCTTCGGCGAAATGTGATGCAGGATGTAGTAAAGAGAGTTTGGAGGGAGGATCTGGATGCTAAGCTAGAGAGGTAGACCACAATTGACTTGGTTTGATGGTGGTGGTGATGATGATGATGATGATAAATGTGATGCAGACGACTCGATTTCCAAAGGTCTGTACTCTTGAGAGACCTTGCGTATCTTCACAATGTGAAGATACATCTATCAAATCTATCAAATCAGCCTTTCAATCAGAGCATGCTACTCAGCACATCGTAAATACTCTTCTATACACTCTTGGAAAGTATTGGTCAGATCAGATTTTGCTCTCCTATGAGCTGTTTCATGGTAGTTAAAGACCTACTGTTACGGTGTCTCTTTTCCATAACTGATGTCCATTAGTTGCGACCAACCCGTAAATTTCCGTTTCGATTATAGGCTTACGATAATTTTGGACTGATTTTCAAGAATTTATGGAGTTTTACAGCGATTTAGAACCCCTTACTCTCTTTCGTCAGCATGAAATTCATTAGTGCTCGATGTTGTCAATGACCACAGTGTGGCTCAATAGAATAGGGACTATCGTGGTACATAAGGTAACGTCATGAAGTTTCAAATGGCAGATCCTGAGGTGAATTGAACTTTCGGGGGTTCGATTCCAAACCGCGCCACGCTGATCAGAAAATAAAATATTCGGACATTCACTGGGCTGTTTTCACAGAAAATGGACTAAATTGCCTATCGATTTTAACAAGTTGCGTTAAAAAGTGATTGATGTCAGAATAGTAGTTAATTTCACTACAGGTATAATTCGTGTTTACTTTTTACAGTACTTCTCAAATTGTTGCTGTATATTTTATTGATTTCTACGCTTTTGGCCTTAGAAAAAAATAAAACATTTGTTTTAAACAGTTCTGTTATAGTCATGTTTCTTCTGAACTCGATCGTTTTGAGGAGATGCAGAACTGCATGTATTGTTAAGTCTAGTCGTGTTGAAGTCTATATTTACTATGAATATACCTGAACTACCGATTTAAGAAATGTTCACTATGTTGTGTTCCGGGCAATTACAGAAAAGATCAACCGTTAGCTTCACGTGTCGTAAAAGGCACCTAAATAGGAAAGGAAGCAGGGAAATAGAACTCCACTTTGTCGTATTTTTCAAAGCTAAAAGCTACATTTACTGCTTTGATAAGGGCTTAGCATTTGTGAAGGGATCAATTTGCTGATCAGTGGAGTAAATTGGGCTTATGAGTTCTGAGGAACATCTGATTCATTTCTAATCTGATTTTAAATATAGTCTAAAAAATGCAAGCAAGTGCTTTAATGTATGAGACTGACATCACACTTCATTTCTTGCGAAAGGTGTTCTTAATATTATTTTCACCGCTAATATTCATGATCAGTAACTATCCAAGCTTAGACAAGAGTATGTAGCATATGTTGTATATATTTTGTTATCGTCCTATGTGTAATTTTAAATTATGTCGTCCATGTCACATGTCCTGTATGGACCACATGTCCTATATGGACCACATGTGCTGTATGGACCACATGTCCTATATGAACCACATGTCCTGTATAGACCACATATCCTCTATGAACCACATGTCCTGTATAGACCACAAGTCCTATATGGACCATATGTCCTGTATGGACCACATGTCCTGTATGGACCGCATGTCCTATATGGACCACATGTCCTGTATGGACCACATGTCCTGTATGGACCACATGTCCTATATGGACCACATGTCCTGTATGGACCACATGCCCTGTATGGACCACATGTCCTGTATTTACCACATGTCCTGTATTTACCACATGTCCTGTTTAGACCACATGTCTTATATGGACCACATGTCCTGTATGAACCACGTTTGACGCATGGCTCATAGGTCTATGTATATGACGTATGAAACATGTGCGACATGAAGTATATGTTAAACACTTGTCTCTGCTCTATGTGTCTCAATGCTACATTGTGTCTATATGCCTCAATGCTACATTGTGCCTCTCTACTCTATGTGCCTCAATGCTACATTGTGTCTCTGTACCTCAATGCTACATTGTTTCTATATGCCTCAATGCTACATTGTGCCTCTCTATTCTATGTGCCTCAATGCTACATTGTGCCTCTCTACTCTATGTGCCTCAATGCTACATTGTGCCATTGTGCTCTATGCGCCTATATGCTACATTCCAGGAGTTGAGCCTGGCGGACAATGAACTAACAGACGTTGGAGAAGCTTTCTATGAGCTGTACAACTTAACAAAACTTGACTTGACGGGCAACAAGCTGACCTCTCTCACAGAGTTCACCCTGAGAGATCTGAGGTCACTGAGGTATCTCCATCTGTCGAATAATCAACTCCGTGTGATTGACAGGAAGGCATTTCGCTACCAGCACAAGCTGCTCTATCTGGTGCTCAAGAACAACCCTCTCAATATACAGAGATTTCACTTTCACTCACTTCTGCTGAGCTATGTCGATCTATCAGAATGTCAGCTTACACAGGTTTAACTAAATCGCTTACCTTCCTTATCAATGTCTGTCTGTCTGTCTGTCTCGTACTGATTTTTATATAATTCTTAAGAACTTGCTAAGTATGCTCATTTAAAAAATATTTTCAGGTATTGAAGCTACATTAAATGTTTGTCACTACACATTAATGCTCTGAGTACTACATTACGTAGATATACATGTACATGAGTGCCTGCGGCACAGGTGTGCACATATTGTTGTAAGAAACCGTATGAATAGTCTAAATGTAAAAAGGGTCATCTCTGCTAATTTTTTGCAAGGGGATCGATTGGGGACGAAAACTTGCCAGGGGTCATCATGGGTTTTTAATAGAGGAGGTTAAAACTGGGGGTTACAGAAAATTATATAAAAATTATATGAAATATTAAAGAATATTTCATATTAAAGAATTATTTGAAAATTATTTCAGGTTCCCGGAGGTTTGAGTGACTCAATCCGTTACTTGCAGCTGAGACGAAACAATATTTCCAGACTATTCACTGACAGTTTCGCCGACTGTCCCTACATCAATATTCTCGTTCTAGACGAGAATAAGCTGACAAGCATCGATGAATCGACTTTTGAGAAGATGTTCCACCTTCAACAGCTCTGGCTGAATGACAATAACCTCGACAAACTACCTCAGAACCTTCCTGCAAGCCTACGACGTTTACTTGCTGATGGTAATCGTATCCGACGAGTGAATAACGTGTTTCCACCTAGGTAATTTAATCCACTAAACAAATCTTTCTAACAGATCATTGATAAGAAGATTACAAATTATTTAACTTCACGTACGTCTTTTATGTTTTGAGATAAATCTATTCTGCGGCGTCTATTAAAACAGAGATTTAAAAAGCGATGTCCACTATGTCTAATTCTTAATAATGCAAGCCTTGGAATGTACTTTGAAAAAACTTGAGAATCAACCTAATAAGCCTATCATATCATAAATTGTATTCTCTTTTTTCGTTTTAATTTATCTGGGCAATCAGCAGTTAGAAATGTCACTCGTAGCATGCATGTACATGTATGTGGTTAATTATTCTTAAATTGTCATTCCTGTTTTTTTCCTTGCATGAGTTTGGGTTTGTTTACCTAAGAGACGTAATAAAGTCATGCATGTTGTAACTATAGTGAACCTCAAATTATATTAAACATGCATTATGGCTTACTTTCTTCTTTTCTCATGCTTATACAACATGTTCAGAATTTTTTAGCGCTTGTTGTCTGTCGATTCTCAACGTCATAGGCTCTCAACGTCATAGGCTCTCAACGTCATAGGCTACCTCCTGAACCCTATTATTCTATCTGCACTGGCTTCCTGTGGTTCAACGGCTCAAGTAAAATTCCTCAGTTAAGACTCAAAGCCCTTAATTGTGAAAAACTACTTTCAGTCAGATCTTATAATCCCACCATATCAACGTTCTCGTTAACTTCGTTCTAATGATGCCGTCCTGCACAAAACACCCAATATTCTCGCCGCCTTAAGTAGCCAGTATTCCTTTTCAGGTCCTTCTGATTGGAACTTTCAGGCTCCTGATCTTCGATCATGTTCTACTATTTCCACTTTCTGTATTAGGCTGAACACATTTCTCTTTCTGCCTTTGATTTGTATAATTTTGCCTGACTGTTTTTGAACACCGTACCGGCGCCGTTTAGGATCTCTTTCCATTTTCTTGAACACATGTTTTTTCAAGTCGTTTGGGTGAATAGATTGGTAGTGATGTTTGATGGGGTCGTTCCTGATATCAGAAATATATTATGAAAAGGATGTCAAACCTTTATGGTTATTTAACCTTTATGATTATTTAACCTTTATGATTATTTAACCTTTATGATTATTTAACCTTTACGATTATTTAATCTTTATGATCATTTAACCTTTATGATTATTTAACCTTTATGATTATTTAACCTTTATGATTATTTAACCTTTACGATTATTTAACCTTTATGATTATTTAACCTTTATGATTATTTAACCTTTATGATTATTTAACCTTTATGATTATTTAACCTTTACGATTATTTAACCCTTATTATCATTATAATTTTACTTCTACGCTTCATCTGAATCATTATTAATTGTGTATACCTGCTCATGCGTAATCATATCTCAAATGGACTCGATATCAAATCTCAAATGAGCATGATATCTTTTATATGAACATATATCAAATGAACATGATATCTCTTGTATGAACATATATCAAATGGGCATGATACCTTTTGTATGAACATATATCAAATGAGCATGATATCTCTTGTATGAACATATATCAAATGAGCATGATATCTCTTGTATGAACATATATCATATGAGCATGATAACTCTTGTATGTACATATATCAAATGAGCATGTATCTTTTATATGAACATATATCAAATGAGCATGATATCTTTTGTATGAACATATATCAAATGAGCATGATATCTCTTGTATGAACACATATCAAATGAGCATGATATCTTTTGTATGAACATATATCAAATGAGCATGATAACTCTTGTATGAACATATATCAATTGAGCATGATAACTCCTGTATGAACATATATCAAATGAGCATGATATCTCTTGTATGAGCAGAACTCAAATGAGCATAATATCTCTTGTATAAGCAGATATCAAGTGAGCATGATATCTCTTGTATGTACATATATTAAATGAGCATGATATAACATGACATCTCTTGTATGAACATATTTAAAATGAGCATGACATCTCTTGTGTGAGCAGATCTCAAATGAGCATGATCTATCTTATATGAGCAGATCTCAAATGAGCATGATCTATCTTATATGAGCAGATCTCAGATGAGCATGATCTCGCTGGTTGGCAATGAGATACGCCAGGTGGAGAAAGACGCTTTCTCTAACCTCGCCAGTCTTCACAACCTTGACCTCAGCGACAACTACATAACACGGATCTACAGCGGCACATTCTCTCAGAACTCTCAACTTAGATCCCTCAGGTATAGCAAGAATCCGCTCCAGGTCTTCGCTCCGGGATGTCTGGATGGACTGACGGAGCTGCAGAGTCTGTCGTTGGGATTCATCAGGAGAGGACCGGAGAGAGACCAGGCCGGGTCGGTCGCTGATGGAGGCGAGAGTGCTTCTGTGCCAATTCAGCTGCACAGTGATCTGTTTAGTCCAATTCAGAGACTGCAGAGGTATTATAAAAAATGTTGTCTCATATCATATAAACAGCTTGCTAACTATGCTTGAAGTAGTGAAGCAGGATTGCAAAAGGTTATGGGTGGTCTGAATGTCACAGCATTGAGATATGGCAAGAAGATTGACATAAATAAGACAAAGGTCACGAGAGTGTTCAGGAATCACAGGGATGTAAATATTACTTTGAATAATAAGCGATTGGAACAGGTAAGGAGCTTCAAGTATTTGGGTTACACTATCACGGATGATGGGAACTGCCAGCACGGGTGTTGGGAAATTTGAAACAAATTAAAATGCAGAATTGCACAGGCGTAAGAGGCTTTCAGAAAGAGAAACGAATTACTAAAAAGGGCGTGGGGGAAAACATAAAGATAAAGATTGTGAAAACATTGGTGTGGTCGACACTTCTGTATGGATGTGAAATGTAGACATTAAAGAAAGAAGATATCAGGAAAGTAGAGACATTTGAAATTGTGATTATGGAGAAGGATGTAAAAGACTAGTAGGATTGACAAAATCACAAATGAAAATGTTCTTGAAAGAATCGGTACAGATAGACAGTTAATAAATGTGACAAGAAATAGACAGAAAAGCTGGATAGGACATATTATAACAGGGAATGTTTACTAAAGTTCGTAATGGAAGGAAGCATGCAAGTGAAAAGAGTTAGAGGAAGACCGAGACACGGGATGCTTGATGATATAATTACAAATTCATATATAGAGATGATAAGGAAAGTTGAGGATAGAAGTGATTGGAAGAGTTATATGCCTTGGACCTGTCATTAGACAATATACTAGAAGGTAAGCGGCTTAGCATCATATAGTATAAACAGCTTAATGTAGCTCTAATAAACAACTTAACATGATAGTATTTGAAAAGTTTAGCATCATTGCACGTAAACAGCCTAACATGTTATTATATGAAATGTTTAACATCGTATCATATAGACAGCTTAACATCAAATCATAAAACAGCTTAATACCATCTTACATAAACAGATTAGCATAATAGTATGTATGCAGCTTAACATCATAACATATGCGCAGCAAATTATGGAATCATATAAACAGTTTAACGTCTTAGTTAAATTTTATTTTGATATAGCAAATAAATGTATTAAAATACATTCAATGCTTATATTTTTAGTTTCAGTTTATTTTGCAGGTTATTTTTTCTGTTTAGTAGAGTCTGATATATTATGTATCCCTACTGAGGATAAGGTCACAGTCAACGCTTACATCGCCATAATATGCATACGAGAGAGTAAAATGACATTATGCAAGGCACAAGTGCTTAATATATCAGTTGAATGCCTCATGAAAACAATCATTATTGCTTGTATATAATTAGCGATCGATGTATTGTATCAAACGCATATAGTATGAAATGCTATCTTTCGTTTTTCTTAATGATAGACGTATTTGTTTATACATGTAGCTGTTGCAGGCATAGGGGCACACCTCCTCATTAGCAGAATTCCCCTAGAAATAATCGTGTAACAAAAGGAATTTTATACATGTAGATAGTTTAAAGATCCACTCGTATGTGGACAGGCAGAGGAAAACGGAAGATAGAGGTGAGTGAAGGCGTTATAGAACATGAGTCTGCCAGTAGGAAATGCACTAAAAGAAGAGAGCGAGAGAAAGAGAGAAAGATTGTGAGAGAGATACATGGACATTGTATAGTGCCGTCAATACAATTTATCTCTGCTAGAAACATTTAATTTCTATAATTTTTGTAATTCTATCTGTTAGTGCATTGCCTACTGCCAGGTCCATGGCATATAACGACTCCACTCTTCTCTCTTCTGTCTTCGTCTTCATGTTCACATATGAGTGGGTCTTTATCTAGCATTGCCAATCTCGGTCATTTCCAATCTTGGTTTGCCTATATTTGTCTTTTCCTCGTTTACGTCTTCCATGACATATTTTAATAAACATTCCCCTTTACAATATATTCTATCCAGCTCCTCTTCCTTTACTTATGCATTTTTCAACTGCCTATCATTACAACTCTCTGCGGAACTTCTTCACTTGCAACTTGTTTGGGTCCACCTAATCGTTTCCGTTTTGCTCCATAGCCACATTCCAACGCTTCCAGTTTCCTGCCGTCCACTTCCAATCCAAAAGTCAGTGTATCGCGCCATACAGCAATTCTGATGTAATGATTAAGAAATGATATCAATCGGAGTAAATTGGAACAAACTACTGGCATCGTTGCGAAATGAACTCGTAACATTTTCTTTAAATTCAAGCTTAAAATATTTTTATTTAGTGGAGTGGATTGGGACTATTGTGCTGCCTTCTTCTACCCGTAACAACAAAAACAACAATAGAATTAGAGTGCTACTGTCGTTCGTGACAACATTGGGACTATGGTATCAAATCGAATCCGATGAGCAGAGTGTAGGGTCCAAAAACGGTGCAAGCCAAAATCCGTAAATCCCTACCTACGATTGCAAGTGTTGCTTGTACATATCGGTGCGAAGAAGTGCAACTACAATCTATTCATTTTGTCAATCAAGCAATCAATCAATATGAATTAAAAGTCCGGTTCCTCGCTATAAGGCAATGTTAGGGACGTCTCTTGCAGACTCTACACAAACAGGCGCCAAAGAACCACACGATGACGACTGAGTAAACAGAGACCACAAAAGAAAGCGAGATCAAAACAGTGCAATATCCAAGGCAAGCAGGTCTAAATTTAGACCTATGGCGGAAAGACCATAGGTCTAAATCATGATAGGTAATAGGTATGATATCATCATAAGTATATAGGTTTATCGACCTTTTATATAGGTTTGTCGACCTTTTCACTGAACAGGTTGGAGATGGACAACAGCCCGTCTCTGGTGGCTGCTGTTTTGTCGTCAGATCGTCTCCTGAAGGGACTGGGCTCAGTGGTCGAGCTCAGCCTCATTGGCTCTGACCTCACCACCCTCATCCCGCACTTCATTCAGAGTCTTCCCTCACTCGCCGGTTTACGAATTTCAAGTTCCAGGTTAAGTTCTGCCTATCCTATGCAATGTTGACATTTAAATGTTCTGGGGTTTGTTTCTCGTCTTCCTTATGCATACAAGGTGGGTGATCAACTAGATAGGCTTTTAATCCCTTTGACGGCCTAGTGTGTGCATATTTGAGTGTATTTTTTAAATAAAACATAGCGCTCTCTCTCTTGTATTGTCCGTAATAAAAAATGTTCGGTAATATTACATTTTTAAAGGAAATGAGGCATAAATGCTTCCATCACTCCGCTCAGCGTCCCTCGTTTAACAATAATAATAATAATAATAATAATAATAATAATAATAATAATAATAATAATAAAGGTAAACGTCTGTTTTCTCCTACAAGGATGTTGTCAGGGACGTCCCCCATCATATGTCACTACAAATCTATACACCACAAACGATCTGATAAACATGTGCTGAAGAGAAAGAAAACGATCCTAAACGATGCCGGTCCGGTGATGAGCCCAGGACATTTATATCTTTCAAAACATTTACAAGAACCGATTTAGGACGGCTGACCAAACGAGTCGATAGGATTTACATCACGAATATTATAAACTAGTGAATTATGATCTACTGAACCTTTAATTCACTGAACCTGCTATAAATAGACGCCTTATGCATTCGAGATAAACCGCTTTATTTCATTATAATTGCAATTAATTAGATTAATTTCAATTAGCTCTTTATTTAACTAACAGCTAGATAGTAATCAGTACCCGTGTTATGTCTAGACACTGAAGCATACACCAGATAGTGAGAAATTAGTTAATAATAAAAATGATAAAATTGATAGTTCATAAGTAAACCTAAATGCATATTAAAAATTAAGAAAACTTTTTTTAAGACTGTAACCAGGTAATCAGAGCCCTTTCAAATCATACAACTTTTAAAATGCGTTAACAGAAGTTCAAGAATTTTAACTTTTTAGATTTAAGTTTTTAGAATTTTTAAGAATTAATAACTTTTTATATAATTTTTATTTTATAATAATAATAAATAGTCCTTTAATAATAATTTTTTAGAAATTCTTAACCATTTTCAATTTCTTAAATTTTTTTAATCACAATATATAAATTCGTTAATAATCATCTAACATCAGTGCAAGTACGCGAAAATTCATGAAATTTGTTGAAGCTAAAAGAAATGTTTTTTTGCAAAAAGGCAAGCATTTGATAAAAAATCCTTTGACAATAAGATTTAAAATTCTTATTTCACTCAACTAGATAAGCCTTAAATAATCCTTATTCGATAGAAATCTGCAAACAGTAACAATGTAGTTCATAGTAATCTACTAAGTGTCTAATTTATAAACTAATTAATTACATACTGTCATTAAGTTTAGTTTAAAGCCTATATTAATTTAGTTCGCTTTAGATTAAACAACAACAACAAAATTACAGTGCTACTGTCGTCAATGACAACATTGAGCTCTGTGGTACCAAATCAAATCCGATGAGCAGAGTGTGGGGTCCAAAAACGGTGCGATCCAAAATTAAATAAACAGTCTAAAACTAAACATCTATCGTGCTTCAGAGAAATAAGGCCTATAGTAATAATAATAACAACAACAACAACAACAACAATTAGAGTGCTACAGTCATCAATGACAACATCGAGCACTATTGAGACAAAATCATGCCGACGAGCAAAAGAAGGTTCAAAAACGATGCAAATTTCAAAATCCAGATAATCAGTCCAAAGTACTATATATTATTTACAGTCTCTAACATCATCATCAGCTGTCCATCTGAATGGTCTCTAACATCATCATCAGCTGTCCATCTGAAAGGTCACTCACATAATCCTACAATGAGGAAACTCATCATCTATATTCATCCAGGAATTGAAAGCAACGCCTAACGAGAAGCAACTGAACATAATTTAATAATGAGGAATATAACTATACTTGTTTTTCTAACTGTTGCTGTGTAGACAGATGTTGGTGAATGCAATTATGAATTCATAACTGTGATTATGAATTATTAGAAGTATAACTGTGATTATGCATTATATAAAGGAGTACTATACTAGTACTCCTATGTATTGTTAGTTTTACCATCTGTCAACGTGAAATTTACACTTATGCTTTGCTTCGGATCATTATTAACTGTATACTGAATAATTGGACGATGTAAATTAAAGTACTGCTACTGTACATCGTGCCCTTATATATAAAATTGATTAATAATAATAACAACAATTAGAGTGCTACAGTCATCAATGACAACATCGAGCACTATTGAGATAAAATCAAGCCGGCGAGCAAAAAAAGAAGGTCCAAAAGCGGTGCAAATTCCAAAATCCAGAAATTCAGTCAAAAGTAAAGGGAGTGTGATTATAGTGCATATAATAAATTATATCATAAAATAGATATCATATAGATAATTATAGTTATTGAACAATGCATATTAAAGTAGGAATATATTATTCTATGCTATAGATGGCATTGCGATCAGTCTCTCCTGTGGTTTAGAGACTTCCTTAGATTAACAAGAATCAAGGTCGAGGAAAAGAATGACCTCAAGTGTTTTACGCCACGCCTACTTCATGGTCGTCCAATCATATCACTCAGAGACGACGAATTCATCGCAGCAGCAACTTTAGCTCCGCCTCCTATAAAACCGCAGCCGCCTTACAGACCCGCTGAGCTCCCAGCAGAAGTCCCAGTAAGTAAACCATTCAACGAGGACGGTTGGATGGAATATGAAGTCATGGAGCCTGACAGCATTCCTGGTGGCATCCAGCGAGGTTCAACTGAAAAAGAGAAAGGAAAGAAAAAACCAATCAAAATTGACCTGGATGAGGATGAGGATTCCAAGTCCATATTCCTCGTGGCTATATCTCGAGCCAGGACAACAGTGCCTCCGGCTGTCTGGGCTGTTGGTGGTGTGGAAGCAGCAGATAGAGACGCGGAAGGCAAGCGTGGTGGAAAGGATTATGTTTCGGAAAAATCAGATGGAGAGTTTGAAATGAGAATCATGGTTGCAGTGGTAACCATTGTTGCCACTTGTGTGGTTGCAGCTATTATAGTTGCGCTGATTATATACGTGTGGAATAGACAACAGCAGCAGTTGGTTGATGATGCAGACCTCACAGCAGCTGCCGTAGCAGCTGAGCAGCAGCTGCAGCAAAAAGAAAACCACGAGCGAACGGTTATCAGCTACAAGAACCGGAGTGGTGTCCTTTATTTCAGTAGTAGCAGCAGCGGAGGCAGCAGAGGCAAGAAGTCCACAGCTGCTGCAGCTGAGCTTCGCTGTGAGCAGGATAGAGGGGATAGCAGCAGCAGTTCGCAGAGTTTGCTGACGTCACAGAGTACTACGCCGACTCTAGTGACGTCAGCACAATCGCTGCCCGAAGTTCATTTAATCAACAAGCCTGCAAAATACTACAAGACAAGGGTTTACAAGTGGGAAGATTTCTGATTGGGTGAATTGAAATAGTACTTCAAGCGTTTTACTTTAAAATTTTCAATCTACTCTGTATATATTTGTTAAATCTGTTTTCTCTGCTTAAAAAATCGTGCAATTTGAATCATAATATTGATCGTCTTTCAAAATGCTCATAAATGATTTTTTATATAAATCGAAAAGAAATACAGGAGATAATAACGCTTGCTGATAATGATTTCCAATGTTTACTATTGTGAATTAACAACCAGAATAATGATGCCTTGTATTCTATTCCTTTAGTATTTATTATTGATTTATTTTAGTGCTCTATCAAATTTGCAGCGCCAAGTTGCACATTTGTGATATTCAACCATTGCACTCAACACCGAGTACTGTGTCAACAATAATTTATTTTATCACAGCCATTTTAGAAAATAAAAGTTAATGTTGTTACTTTATTTTTAAATGCCTATAATAAATGAAATAATAAAATGTTTGCTCGGCTCTCGTAATGATTTTTAATTAGTGCTTTCGTTATCTAACTATATAGAGTTTAATCCTAGTTAAATTTATTTCACATTTATCTAAATTTAAACAGCAATTTTAATATTATTACAAATTCTTCACTGCTATTATACAAGCATGTCAGGGCACTTGTGTCCTATTTACTTTCTCTACATGTACTTTTTTGAATTATTGCAAGCTATTTTGAGTGGAATAAAAATGATTATGATTTAGAAATTACTCATATAACCTTAGATGAATATTATAAATTAATTGCTTAAAAATCATTACTTTAAATACCATATTCACTATTTGATTCATTTTCTGACTACACTGAATCTGCTCAATGACGTTGTATATAGATACTGACATGTATTTACAATTTGACACGCTAAGCAATTGTTTTTTGTTTTGTTTCAAGGCATAACGTTTGTTTCCATTTTGTTTTCAAGCCGACTTAGACGTATTTTTTAAACTGATGAAATAAAAATGGGGTTTTAATCACTTAGTATTAAAATACCAAGTGATTAAAATCCCTGCAGTAAAAACAGCTGTTATGATTGTTAATTTAATCATACAATAAATCAATTTATTACTCTCTCGCTCTCTTTCTCACTCTCTCTCTCTCTCTTAGTGTCCACTGGCTGGCTCATGGTATACAACCCCTCCAATCATCTCTGCCTTCCGTTTTCCTCCGCATGTCCACATACGATTGGATTCCCAAGTCATCTATAACATTTCTTTTATACCGTTATTACTGAGGAATTCTGCTTATGACGAGGAGGGCCCCTATGCCTTCTAAATTTTCTATTTATTACATTGAAATTGTTATTAATTAAAATATATTTTAAGTCGAAGTCGCGTAACGGCGGTCTTACTAGAAGATTAAGAATGGTTTTAATGCTATTTCTGTATGCCGTAACGCTCCGGCCTTTTATTCCTATCATTTTTGTATTTTATGAAATGGAATTCATTCACGCCAATATTTACCGATCAGTGTCTCATTAATTGCGGTGCCTGTTAGAATGATGATTTAAATGAATGGGTAAGTTTGCTATGCAAAAATCTCTAATGTTCTTCCATCCACACTTCGGAAATCTTCGTCTGAATCACATCGGCCTTTGCTTTTCATAGACACTTCCATAGGCAACTCATGACCTAGGTCTACCTTTTCCATCTCTCTTTTCCATCCGGTGTCCAAGATTTGCACCATTAAGTAATCCTCTTTTTCCTTAATTCCTTTAATCATGGATTGATTTTCTGGATATTGGAATTTTCGTTGCTTTGGATTTTCTCGTTGCTCTTTGGCTTAGATTTGTCTCAATAGTGCTCGATATTATCCTGGACGCCAGTAGCACTCGAATTGTTGTCATGTTACGTTGTACGATACTTGTATGTATTTTATTGAACTGTTACGTTAAGCTATTCGCATATTACAGATACATTAATACTTGATATTTTGCTATTGTATTGCTGCCAATGTATAATGTAATATATTACTCAGGTGCTGAATAACATAGAGATTTCGTAACGTTCCTATATTTGTCGCATTTTGTATATAAGCATTGCTGTTGGCATATTAATGGTCTTGTAGATGTTAATGTAAACGTTGAATGCAACAGTAGAGCTAGATGATGATTAAATCAAGGAACTACAGGTTGAATCATTTGTTGATCGAAAAGATATTTTATATTCCGTTCCATTTTATACGATTACATTTTATATTAGAAGGCTATATATGTTCCTTTAGTGTCAATGTGTATTTAGTAAAAGCACAAGTTGTTTACTAATATTGTGATAATTTTAAAAAATATAATTGATTTTATATTATTTTTTAATGCCCTGGGCCGTACAGGGCCCTGGGCTGAAATTGATATCAATAAAAAAATAAGATTATTATTGTTGTTATTATTATATAATAGTTAAATGGAAAGAAAATAGGTTTCTAAGTGAAAAACCGTCTATCTATAAATATCATTTTTATTTTTATTAAACGTTGCTGGTCGCAGCAGCGGGTGACATTGCCCTGAATCCACAACTTTTGGCTCCAGCAGCGCCCGTCTCCACTTCATCTGTTATTGATCCACCACGACGGTGACTCCCCTGAACAGTCGTTGATGAGGCAGTTGTGAGAACTCTGCTGGGAGAACCGCTTTTAGAAGTCATCGACCCCCCAAATCTGGATAGCTGTTATTATTATTATTATTATTATTATTATTATTATTATTAATATTATCATTATCATCATAATGTACATATTTTTTCTGAGAGTTTGGCGAATCGATTTGTAGTGACATATGATGGGGGACTTACTGAAATATTCCATGTGTGAGGAAACGGACGTTAAACCTTCATTATTATTATTATTATTATTTGACAAATATTTCTGAGAAACTGAGACGTAGGTAACTCCTCCTGAATTTTATTGATGACCAGTATATTTTTTAAATAAACACTATTGTTACGTTTGTGTCTAGACACTCCAATTACTGTTCTAAATGCATTATGACTTAATTTATTCCTGAAACTTAATTGAAGTTGCATTTGATAAACAATAGTTTGGCGGTTATATAAGAAGCTGTAAAGCTAATGTTAACTTCAGTTTCCTCACTCGAAAACGATGTCAGTGACGGGTGAACCCAGGATTTGAACCCCGCACAAGCTGATCCTCGGTCGAGTATCTTACCTAGATCGCCACTGGCTCCAGCTTGTTGATATAAATATAACTTTTCTCAAAACTGTCGATGCAATAATCCCTCTGGGTGCATTGCCTTGCACCTGCCGTTTGCAGGTCTATTTAGTAATATACTCGTTTATTTCATCACAATCTATCATTTCATCACTGGCTGGAGCCAGTGGCAATGCCGGTAAGATATTCGACCGCGGATCAGTATGTGCGGGGTTAAAATTCTGCCCATCACTGCTTGACGAGTGAGGAAACTGACGTTAACATTAGTTTTTAGCTTTAACTTTTTTAATCTTACAAACGAAGACAGATAATGTACTCTGATCAAACGGTAGACTGATAAAGTATAACGCAATTATATATCGGCCTATTTAATTCAGCTGCATGTTGTTCAAGTAGCTATGATTATAACTAACAATGATGTTATACAAAATTTGTATAAAGAACAACTTAAATCATAGCATTTCACGGGATTTTTTTGGCTGACTGTAATTCACTTATCATCAGGATTCGGTGAACTGTTACGATTTTAACATCGAAAAATTGAACTTTAAGTTTCAAAATAAATAACTGCAAAACATAAGTAATCATCAACTGTTTATGATATCAATCTTAGATTGTAATAATAAAATATCAATGAAACATTATTCGAATGATCTAGACAATGCTATTTTATCACCTTAATTTCTTACACTTAAATACACATCAAATGTTTAGATATTAATCTTAGATTTTTCTCTCTTAGTGCACTGCCTACTGGCAGGTCCATGGTACATAACGCCGTCACTCTTCTCTGTCTTCCGCCTTCCTCTTCATTTCCACATATGAGTGGGTCTTTAAATTATCTAACATACCTAATCTCGGCCTGCCTCTGCCCCTTTTTCCTTCCACTCTACCTTCTATGACCTCTTTTAATAGACCTTTAATTTTAATCTTAGATTACTATCATATAATACCAATGCAATATTATTCGAATGCTCTAGGCAATGCTATTTTTACCACCTTAATTTCTATTTACTTTCAAATTCTTTTTATTTAATTACCTTTAATTATTTAATTACCTTTAATTAAGTCAGAAAAGAAATAGAGATAAATAACTGTAACATACAAATAATCATCAACTGTTTATGATATCATTCTTAGATTATTATCAGAAAAAACCAATGAAGATATCGTGTCCGATAAATTTTTCCATAGTTTTGGACCACGTCATACATTCCATCTCTTCATACATAATATGTTAGTATTTGAAAAAGAAATTAAATATTCCGTTATTGATCTAAAACAATGCGACCTTTTATCTGTAGAATAACGTTAAGAAATTTCTATATAATGCGGGTTGCTACACAAAACTCTTTAAGTGCACTCACTGCCTTCTAGCAGGTCCGTGGTGTATAAAGCCTCCACTCTTCTCAGTCTTCCGATTTGCTGTTCAGGTCCACATACGAGTAGATCTTTAAATCATCTAACATTCCTCATCTCGGCCTTCCTCTGCCTCCATTTCCTTCCATTCTGCCTTCTTTTGCCTCTTTTAGTAGACATTCCCCTTAGAAAATGTCCTAACCGGCTTTTCTGGCTATTTCTTAATGCGTTTATCAACTGTCCATATGTAACTACTCTCTTCAAAACTTCCTATTTTGTAATCTTTTGCGTCCAGCTAATCCTCTGCATTCTTCTCCATTTCCACAGTTTCAATGCCTCTAGTTTCTTGGTATCTTCCTTCCTTAAGGTCGATGTTTCTCATCCGTATAATAGCATGGTCCATACTAAGGTTTTCACTACCTTTATATTTGTGACTTTCTTTAGACATTTTGTTAAAATTCTTTCCCATTACCGAAGGCCTTTTTGCTTGTGCAATCCTACTGCATATTCGGTCTCATATTTCCCATTACCTGCTACATGTATAATATAACCTAATTATTTGAAACTACTTATATATTCCAATTTTGTGTCATTTATTGAATATTAACTTCACCTCCATTCTTGAGCAATGTAACCGCTTTTTTCTTTTTTATGTTAATCTTCATTCCTTATTTCAATGCCGCATCATGCACACTATCCATTAGCCTATCTTCTGCAGTCCAGTTTCGCTGCCCGCTATCATTCCTTGGTCATCAGCAAATCGTACATCTTGTAACAATTTTTCTCTAATCCACAATTTACACAATCTTCTTTAAATATAAATACGATATATTTTGACTCTGGCCTATAAAATTTACATTGACTTATGCCGTACATAATTGTTATATGGGTTTAATGTCAAGGTCAGAAGCCCAAAGATAAATGTTAAATCGTGACAATGCAGACAAAATATTTAATGTTTTAAAATTAACATTTTTGTTAGAATGATTTCTCAATGAATGATTGTTTCTTTTTCAGGGAAAGATTCTCCTGACCAGTAAATGTTAGTCGAAGCTGAGGAAGGCATAGGGGCCCACCTCGTCATAATCAGAATCCCCAAGAATAATGATATATCAAAAGGAATGTTATAGATAATTTAAAGATCTCCTCATATGTGGACATGAAGTGGAAACAGGCAGATGTAAATAAGTGAAGGCGTTATATACCATGGACCTGCCAATAGGCTGTGCATTAAGAGAGAGAGAGAGAGAGAGAGAAAGAGAGATTAACCTACAATAAACTAAAAATTAATATATAAAGCAATCAACTTATTTCTAACAATATTAAGATTTGTTCCCGTGACACCTCTGAGTCAGACTGACTGAGATATAACAGATATAGTCTATAAAAGTGTTATTCGATTGGATTGCTAGTTATTAGGATTGTTTTAGGAGAAATGCTGTATTATTAATTCACGCAACAAGTGGATTATCCAAGAAAAACCCAAAAGTAGAAAATAAACTTAACAAATATTCTGAAAATCGTGAATAAGTAAATATGTTATTTTTATCGTGATATACTAGAGGCTAAGAATTTCAAAACTAAACCGGGAGGAAAATCTGCCATTATGAAGATGCATCCTTAACTGCAGTTTTTTTCAGAAGAGTAAAGAAGAAGACAAATAGCAAAATAAAGCAAAAACGGCTTTGAAGTGGGTTGTTTTAAAACACATTTCTCAACCTACTTATTGACTTTAGCTAGTTTTGGAACTCAAAACTGTCAGTTTTGGAACTCAAAACTGTCTAAAAAAAGGATTTTAAATTCAAAATTATTATTGAATTATAAAAATCTTTTTAATTTTAAAACTGTGACTTTATTTGAATATGAATTCAGTTTTTAACATGAGAATCACCATTGAATATGATCACATTATCTAAACACTACACTCAACATTTGTTTGGTTGTGATAAACAAATTTCTTCGGCTCAGTCTCATTGGGTGTGTGTCGATGGGAAATTTGCATGTAAGACGATGTCAGATGTACATTTGGCCGAGACGACGCTCTCTCAGGATGGCCGGGAGCTATTATTGCCCCTAGGGCGGATTCGTAACCCTAAGGGGAGGCTCTAGGTGTGATGCTAATTAGTTCTATTTTGCGTTCTATTAGTGGCAGGATTGTCATGTAGATTTACTGCGAAATTGAGAAATCAACGATACCAGGAGACCAACATTGGGTCTTCACTTCTTACTATATCTCTGTACTTTTCTCCTATCTAGCGTTCAGAAAAATCAGTTTATATGTCTAAGGTGGATATGCCTAGTGGAAGTTTTCTGCAAATGCCCACATCGATGCCAATGTCACCCACAACTTAACAGTTTCAGAGCGAATTCATTCCTTACCATAAGTGGCCTATAATTTCATAAAACTGTATCTCTTTTATTTCTTCTTTACGGCATCTGTCTTTACGACCTCTCACTTAGTTGACCCCTGTAAAAGAATAAACCGATTTATTTGCATGCTTTTCATACAGGAACATTTCTCGAGTAAGACATAGAATGTGATTTACCAACCGGCGATGAATCTTAAACATTAAAAATACATTATACTCATAAAATTTAAAATTTACATAGGGGCCTACATATAAAATATTTACATACAAATTAAAGGTCTTCTCAAGAAGATACTATTTTAAATATTTTAATAAAACTGGAAATCATCTTAAACATTTTCAATTTCAGTAAAGCGATAAAGTTTTATTAAAATTCAACTGGTAATGTAGCTTCATTACTTCTTCGCCTTCTTATCTAATCTCGTTAAGATGGACATGTAAGGAGTAGCGTTCTTTATTAGTAATAATAACTACAATAAAGCTAAAAAAAGATAATCTCTTCATCTCTTAAAAGATATCTCAGTACAAAGTATTCTTGCTCAGAACCACATAAGGTTAGTTTTGATAAAGGCATAAGGTGTGGTCCAATTTCTTCACTCGTAAGAGTCGATTGCATCCACATAGTCACTTTTATTGTGGATCAATGTCGATCGTGCGGGCGTCATTGCGTAATCTATTCGCGATCTATCACTGGACCTGTGTTGTAAATTATATCAAGGTTGTAGTTACTACAATTTCCTTACGCAATTGGTTGAGCAATGCCGACCAGAGACATGTTCGTCTGCCATAAACTCCCGATTTAACTGTAACGTTATCACCCAATTTTTGAATTTGCATATTCAGAATTTAACATTTATATCCGAATTGCCCCTCTATATAAAGAAAAGTATTGTCTCATTTGAAAGCCTGAGGAATATTAACAAAAATATGCTAAATATTAAAGAACGGCAGAACAATAATCAATCGATTAAGCGATCTAATGCCAATATATTTGATTGAATGATATATCGATCGACTGACCAACAGACCGATCGACCACACAGCCCGATTGATTGATTAACCGGTTGACTGATTGATTGATTTATTGATTCATTGATTCATTGCTTCATTCTTTCATTCATTCATTATAAGCTTTAGACATAGAAATTTCCAGCTACTACATTTACGGTAAAAATATTTCTTTTGAAATTGAACATATATTCCATAAAAATGGAATTCATTCGAAGTTTGACTCAAAGCGCCTTCAAGCCTTACTTGGACACCTCGTGACCTAGGCCTACAAACAATCACTTAGACAGCTCTAAAACCCTTCTTGTCAAACCTGTGAGCCGATCAAAGCCTGAAGAAAGCTTGCGCCTGCCAGGTCTACAAAACTTTGCATACATATTTGGAGATCGACCATATGACATGCGAAAGCGTTTTCTTTGTACATATAGAATGTCAATATACTGAATTTAATAGGTCTATTATTTGTCGCAACAGGAGTCCTACTGTTTAGAGAAACCTTTCTGAATAAGCAACCCATATACCTCATTGTATCGTTGTCAACCGTCAACGTTACCACCTGCGGAGATTTCAGTAAATATCAGATCAGAGTCCGAGATAAGAAGCTCTAAACTGTCTGCGTCTCTAAACTCAGAGATCTTAACAAAAGTAGGAGGGGCTCGCTGAGAATCTTCAACATAATTATGTTAGGTTTTATATATATATATATATATATATATATATATATATATTATATATATAAATATATATATATACACGTATATATCCTATTCTATACTAAACTATCTCTGCTCAATCTTAAAATTACATTTGAAGGAAATTAGACATCATCAGAGAAGAATAGCACTACTTCCATATTTAAAGCAAAAGTGAACTAGTTATAATATGACCATATAACATTGCAAATTTTAATAAACATATTTTTTTATCTAATATTTAAAGAATTATCTTTTAAATTGATTCAATCTAATCAGCAGGGTTAGTCGTCTTAAAATTATTTCTTTGATAATAATTATGATAAAATATATTCGAGAGATTTACTCATCATGAAGATTTAATCATTGCTTTTAGCTCGGTCATGAATTCTCCAGAATAAACTTCGGTAAGTTACGAATTTTAAACTGGCAGCAAGTATTACTTTCATTACAATTATTATTATTAAGTATCATTTTGCTTGGTGCAGGACTAGCTTAATTATAAGGAGCCTCGGGCCCATATGCACTCCATAAATAGAAAACTAACGTCACCCATGGAGGCAAGAGAAATACAGAAGCGCGATGTTAGATTACTCACACTGATCGCGCATGTCGACGTGTTGTGGAAACAATTGGAGTGTAGAAGCTCTTCACGCAGCGCCGTGGTGACATGCGCCTAGCTGTCTATTGAACAACCTGACTTTGGACCCGAGGATTGACTGCCAGGATTGTACTGTACATTTAAATACTTCAGTATGTACCTAATTCTCTCTCTCATCTCTCTCTATCTCTCCAGCTCTCTCTGTCTCTCTCTCTCTCTCTCTCTCTCTCTCTCTCTCTCTCTCTCTCTATCTAGCTCTCTCTAGCTCTCTCTGTCCCTGTCTCTAGCTCTCTCTCTCTCTCTCTCTCTCTCTCTCTCTCTCTCTCTCTCTAGCTCTCTCTCTCGCTAACTCTCTCTCGCTAACTCTCTCTGACTGACTCTCTCTCTCTCTCTCTCTCTCTATATATATATATATATCTCTCTCTCCCTCACTCCAAAAATCCATGACACAATAAAAAATAAATCGCTTACTATTGAGAAAATATAGTCATTTAGGCCTACTGTTCCGGTCACAGGGAAAAAGAATAACAGGACTAACATTGGTTTGGTTTATTGGTTTATTGGTGCATTGGTTTATAAGTTGAAACTTAAATGATTTGAGAAAAGCAATCGGAAAATTCGGAAACCATATCAGACACATATTTTCCCAAGCTGTTGGCTAAACTATGAAAATGCCAAGTATATGTATACATGGATTGTTGATCTAAATGTGTGCTCTATGTAGAGCGAGGAAGCAGTCTCTGGATATTATGAGTAGAAATATGTACCTTGGACTGGCCATTTGGCAGAGAACTAGAGAGAAGGTAAATCTTTACGTTTCTGAACATATAAAAATATGTTAAATATCTGAAAAAATTAGTTATATAAGCAGATTTGAACTGTTTGATCATAATTATGTGACTCTAAATGAGTAAAGAGGTCGCAGTTTAGTTAATTATCTCGATTAAAATAATAGAAATACAGCCTGTTATTTTTACTCTAATTTTCATTATTTGCCATTCATTATCATTTGGGCTCCATTTAATCTAAGTTAGTAAGTCCCATTCCCAAACTGCTGACGTGCTCGTTGCTTCAAAATGAAAATAAAGTTTCGTTCATTTCTCCGTAGTTATTTTACTTAATATTTACAATCTGCATTTTTAAAGGGAGACTTTCAGAATTCCTAAGGTCATTCGCTTACGAGAAGGCCTCCATGACTTATGCATATTACAATAGAGTAATATAATTTTTATTTCACTAAATGCATAGTAGTAGAAATATTTATAGTCAAACAAACACAGGAAATCAACATAAGCAACAAAATCGTAATAATTCCAGATGAAGAGAATATAAAATAAATACTATCTTGCTCAAACACCGGTCTGCTTCTGCATCAGATTTATAAAAATTAAATATTAGGCCTGAATTATACAGCAAACCTTAGCAAATTGTCCAAATCAAGATAAAAGCAGCAATAAAATGCTATATATGTAAAACATTGTTAATATATAGGTATTTAAAAATGTAAAATAAATTTGAACTAATGACAACAACCAGCGTTAATAAATATCGTAGTGTGTCATTGAAGTTTGAACCATTACTAAATGCATGTAGATCTACAGGAAGCTATGATATTGATTTTGTAGATGATGTTTTCTATAATATTCTAGGTTTTCGTTTAAATTACTTAATCGTATCCATATGAAGATAGTTTTAATCTACGCATAAAAAGATGTGAATATTATAAATAGAGAAACAGTACAGCGTCATACTTATATGTACAAATGGATGAAGTTCTATGTTAATTTAATGATTTATAGTATATAGAAAATAAAAATACTAAACTACTGAGCAGCAAATAACTGATAAATTATATCATAGGTTAAATATCAATGAAGCCTACTTTTAAAATAGATACGTTTAAAAGATTCATATTTAAGTTGTTACTACTATCCACTACAGCGTTTACTGTGTATTTTATTACTTATAAAATGTAACCGTTAAATTCAGCATAGCTTGATTTGTTATTCATAATTAACTCACCTTACGCTCTAAGAAATTCAAGTTTTTGAAAATATTCGTTACTGACGTGGAATTGAGGGGCCGAGGAGAACGCCCCCTCTCTCGCTCCCACAGCCACTCACGTTGGGTGGCTGCTCACTCCTATAGCTATCTTTAGAGCTCTATATAAAGTCTTCCTATAGAGTTTAGACTATAGTCAGTGTGTTTGTGAAAAATGTGACAATGTTAAGTTATTTCAAAACAAGGAAAGATGTATCTTTTTTTATTGATGTTGTGCTCAATTTCTTTTTAAACTAGTGTTTTAATAAATCCGGTCCCTCGGCTGAAATATTCTATATCCGCTCCTGATTCGGTATTTTATGTTCAGTTTTATATAAGTATTATTATCAGCATCTACATCATATTTCCTTGAATCCGAGTTTAAATATTTTAAGTAAAGTAAACACGCATCATAATGAAATGATCAACTATGTCGATATCTATCACTTTTAATACCACATGTTTAAACCGTTAGGCAATTTAATCCATTTTCCGTATAATCGTCCAGTGAATGTCCGAGATTTTATTCTCAGATCAGGATTCGAACCCGCGAGGGTTCAATTCACCTCAGGATCTGTCATTTAAAAGTTCATGACGTTACCCCTACGCTAGTGAGACATTCTAAGTTATATTAAAGTATAAATATTAAAATTATCGGCAAGTAGATAAAGCGTTAGACCCCACTACCACGTTTATTCCAAGCTTTAAAGGTTAACTGCAATACAGAAATAATTAAAAATGGCTTTTCAACTTCGCTAGTAACCTACTTTTGTAATGCATAACACTGTCGAGAGGGGGGGCTGAAATGACATTGGGGAAGTGGAAAGGGTGCTAATGGGAGGGTGGAGGGATGGCTGAAAGTGAGCCCGGGATTGGTGATGGATTTATGAGACAAAGGAAGATGAGATGGAACTCTGACAGCTTCTGTCAATCAGCCGTTGATCCATTACACTCGCGTCCATTGCAATTAAAACTTCCCCGCATTCTGTAAATCTCTCTGGTGCGTTCAATTTATGAATTAAAGAGACTAGTAGGCATTATATTTGCAATTTAATACTATACAAAATTGTGAAAGTTATCATTAAGAAATTACAAACATAGAACAAAACTATACTAACTTGTCGCGTTTAATGTATTTAGTTTTGAAATCGTGAGGATTTTTCTGGAAAGAAAACTAATTTTAGCTCTTGTGCTCTTGCATATAAATCCTACAAAATCACTAAAAGACAAATCACACTTTAATATATCATTGTTTACGTTTATAAGCAATCCCTAGAAATTCATAGTTTATGGTACTGTCATAGAAAATATTATTATCAGTATTTGTTAATCGAATTTTTAATTTATTTAGTAATTTTATTTTTTTTGTATTTTATTTTGTTTTCAATCAAATCTAGTAAGATGTAGTGGTGTACATGCGACCGTTCCCGAGAAGTAAATCATCTATAAATAACGAAACGTGCGATATTTAGTAAAAATGAGCATGTGACAGTATGGTGACAAACATATACAGTAATCTTTCTCTCTCTTAGTGCACTGCCTACTAGCAGATCCATGGTATATAACGCCTCCACTATTCTCTCTCTTCCGCTTTCCTCTTCATGTCCACATATGAGTGGATCTTTAAAACATCTAACATACCTAATCTCGGCCTGCCTCTGCCTCTATTCCCTTCCATTCTACCTTCTATGGCCACTTTTAGTAGACACAAAATTAGTATAAAAGAATTTAATTTACCTAAATATTTTAAGGTTACCTACTGGACAAAACGAAGACAAATATATCATAGAAGATTTGAAAACTGCTTCCTTTTCTGAACTACTGGAAACCAGTTCTTCCTGTCAGCCTGGCCGCGTGGAGATCTTTTGTTTATTTCCACTAATGTTGAGGTAGCGCGGCGTCCAGTCTAAATGCAGAATATTTTAACACCTGGGAATTGTTCTGTCCATTCTCCGATCTTTCCCGGCCGGCAGTTAATATAAACGAATAGTCTGCGGAAAATTGAATTGACAAGATTATGATGGCGTTGGTATGGTAGAAATGTGGATACGGAGAAGAATTAAAAAGATGAGCTGAACTCAAATATTAATTACCAACTAGGAAATTTAGAGAAAGTTGGTTAAAGTTTGAACGATTTTGAGGGAATATACTAGATTAAACGTTTAGTATAGTGAAATTGTCGTCTATGATGATATCTAACATTTTTCAATGGAATATGTCAGAACTGGTATAGATATGATTGATATATTAGGCATATTAGATATATGAGATATGCTAGAGATACATGTATGTTTGAGATGTGTCGGAGATACGTTAGAGATATGTTTGAGATGTGTCGGAGATACGTTAGAGATATGCTAGAGATATGTTAGAGATATGTTTGAAATGTGTCGGAGATATGTTAGAGATACGCTAGAGATATGTTAGATATGTTAGAGATATGTTAGAGATATTTTAGAGATATTTTAGAGAGACGTTAAATATGTTACAGATATATTAGAGATATGTTAGCGATATGTTAGAGAGATGTTAGAGATATGTTAGGGATATGTTAGAGATACTTTAGAGATATTTTAGGGAGATGTTAAATATGTTAGAGATATGTTAGAGAGATGTTAGAGATATGTTAGAGATATGTTAGAGAGATGTTAAATATGTTAGAGATTTGTCAGGGATATAGTAGAGATATATTAAAGATATGTTAGGGATATGCTAGCGATATGTGGGGATATATTAGAGATAGATTAGAGACATGTTAGAGATATGTTAAAGGTATGTTAGAGAGACTTTAGAGAGAATTTTACTTTCTGATCAGCTTGGCCGAGAATCGAACCAACAATAACTTCATAATGGATCAAACTGATTACTCTGTTCGCTGACGAGAAACGTGATGATGGGCTCTTCTAATTTTCTTTACAACACTCTGGTTACACCATGCGTCATATAAGCTGGTTTTGAATATGATTTGATTTATATCTTAGCTCGAAACGGACATTTAGAAAAAAGGCTTAAAAACTTAGAATGAATGTGTATAGTGAACAAGTAAGTTATTCTGTTTCGTAGCTTTTCCAAAATTAGTTAATTATTTATTATCTTAAGGGCGATTTTGAATTTTCTTAAGGCATGCCTATAAATAAACTTGTTCATAATTTACTATATTTTGCATAATTGTTTGAACTGAAGGACCAAAAGAGTAGTCTAGCTTTCGGACTGTCAAAATTCAAATTCCGATGGCAAGACTATCCACATAGTTCAACATTTGAAATCGACGTTTTCAACACTTGTTATACGGTAACTCCACTCATGACAAGATTTTTGAAGATGAAATGCCTTTTGACAAATAAAGAAGATCGATGACTCCGAGGCGTGGCTTCTTGGAAGGTATTTATTTTTGCCCTCTTTCATTGGACGGTTTTCGTTCTACTAAAAGACGATTGGTTGAATATTGAATCATAGATTTGTTCATGAATATGCACGATTCTTCTATGGATAACTTCAATCCTACAGTTTTCGAATTAGAAAACTCAAATTCATCAAATATGTTCTAGTTAATGAGTAAACTGATGTACAGTATATGATAGATTTACTTTTGCTATATTGATAGCTTTATAATAAAAAAGTAGTTAATGATATATTGCCAACGAGCAGTATCTACAGGTAATTAAATTGTGCAACAATAGACTAAAGTGCGTGCGATCTTATGTAATTTAAGTAAATACAAAAATGATCAAATTACACAATTAATTAAGTATTATTAAGTAACTACACAATTACAAAAATAATTTGAGCACAGGTACGGATACTAGAGCACTGGTACGGGTACTAGAACACAGGTGCGGGTACTAAAGAACAGGTGCGGGTACAAAAGAACAGGTACGAGTACTAGAGCACAGGTACGGGTACTAGAGCACTGGTACGGATACTAAAGAACGGGTACGAGTACTAGAGCACAGGTACGGGTACTAGAGCACTGGTACGGGTACTAGAGCACAGGTGCGGGTACTATAGCACTGGTACGGGTACTATAGCACTGGTACGGGTACTATAGCACTGGTACGGGTACTAGAGCACAGGTACGGGTACTAGAGCACAGGTGCGGGTACTATAGCACTGGTACGGGTACTAGAGCACAGGTACGGGTACTAGAGCACAGGTACGGGTACTAGAGCACTGGTACGGGTACTAGAGCACAGGTACGAGTACTAGATGATAATGATGTATATATATATATATATACATATATATATATATATATATATATATACATATATCATCATTATCATCATCTTCCCTTAAATCCAAGTTGAACTAGGGTATAAAATCTTTTAAGTATATAGATATATAAATATTTAAATATTTAATATTCAAATAAATATATAAATATTTAAAGTATATATATATATATATATATATATATATAATATATCAATATATAAATATATAATATATAGATATATAAATATTTAAAGTATATATATATATGATACATGAATCTGCTAAGAATTATAATTTTTCTCATATTTCCTGACAGGTAGTGGATCGGGAGATCTGTAGTGCTCCAATGTACCGACTGCATCAAGACTTGTGATTAAAGTATTTTGCATTCATTGGATCTAAGTATAGATATTTAACCAACTATTTTAAATATTATTATTATTATTAGCACCGACTCGGTCTTCGAGACTACTTTACAGGAATAGTGCAATTGTAACCATGAGCTAAATAACAATTTAGGCTACATTTAAATTAATATCTAAACTAGCAAAAATTTCTACATAAGAGCGGAACTTTACGCTATCCAACAATACTCATTTCAGACTTCATATACAAATTACCTATAATAAACATACATGCGTGTATAGTACTTTCATGTAGAAATAAATATGTCAATCCATAGAACTTAGAGTGCTTAAACGGAATATAAGTTGGAAAGTGTTCATTATGTCTCGATTACATTCTGTGTCATTAATTTTACCTAAACCGATTTTTTAAATTTTTCTCAACCTGAGACGGGTATACACAATTTGCAGACAATTATTGCATAACTGTATATTTTTCTGAAAATGCCTGCTAACCAGATACGCTATTGGTGCTATACATTTAGAACGTCATTCTTTATATCAGAATGCTGTACATCATGCATTGCGCGAAATGTTGCATATTTAAATGCCTCCATGGTGCAGTGGTTAGAGGCGTAAGGTATAACGTCATGAAGTTCTAAATGACAGATCCTGAGGTGAATTGAACTCTCCTGGGTTCGCTTCCCGGTCGCGCTGATCTGAGAGTAAAATCTCGGACAATCACATGATTGGTTATATGGAGAATGGACTATATTGCCTGACGGTTTAAACATTTAACATTAAACGTGATGGGTATCAACATACATGTAGATTGTAGATGATCATTTCACTATAATGCGTGTTGATTCATGTGTATGTATTATGTGTATTTGTTTTGTGTTGACTTATGTGTTGACTAACGTGACTTGTTTAGGTGTAGAACACTGATATCATGTACATTTATATGTATTATACTGAATGTTGTAGATTTGATATTTTTCCTTGACTTGATACAAAGTATAAGTGATTGAATTGAATCATAAGTAAATAGATTCCTTAATCTTTCAAAAAACGAACAGAGATGATTTGACAAAAAAAATTACAAATTTGAGGACATGATGCCATGTCCTCAACTGTAGTTTCTATATCCGTGTCACAAGGGAATTGACAGCGACAGTCCATCTGAGATTCGCACTGATGGCCTCCTGCTTCACAGACTGACACGCTATCCACTATGCTTTCCAATACAACCTGTAAAAAATTTAAAATTGCCATTTTAATTTCTGATGCAGCTAGACGTATGGCAGACTACTATTTGTAAATGTTCAAATGCAGGTGTGTGATTAGTTTTAACAACAGAATATACTGTCAAGAATCTCAGGCAGATGTCGCAATGCGATTTTAAACACATTTATTACAAGTACATGGGTATGTATCATGAATTGAATTGTATTGAAAACAGAAATTCTAGAGGTATTTCAACTTTATCTTCATTCTGATTTAAAATTAATGTTATCAAATTTCTGCACCCTGTAATTTCTTAATTGACTTAATATTTCTAACATATAATTAGTCTAACATTTACATTGTGTGAGCACGTAATGAGCATGTTACTATCGATAGGTATAGATCGTATATTTTAAGGTTTAGTAATTGGAAAATGTTGTGTGCTCACTTTATACCGTTTAACAATGCATCACCTTGAATTAATTTTAGGTTTCAAATTACCTAGAGCAATATATTTTAACTATACTAAGTTTTCTACGGCTTTGGACTTGATAATTGCGATGTTTAGCTTTGGATAATTAACATGGTATCGTACTGAGATCATTTTAGAGAAGAGACTAAGGATTTATAAGTCACAAAGAAGTTACTCGCAATCACCTGGAAGCCTATTGTTTTTCTTTAATCTCAGTGTCATCAGTATCTTCAAATGAATCGGAGGTTTTCTTCTATCATGGCATAGACGTCTCAATGGAGTTCAGTTAAAAAGAGGTATGTACTATATTAATATAACCCGATTAAAGATATTCATCTTCCTATTGTCCTATTTTGATGTTTTGTCCGAGCCACCGAAAAATATATCAACCGTAAATTGTACGTATCGTAGGAATCGACTAAACCTGATCTGAGGAAAGGAAAAGCAACCATCTTATAAGCCATATTTTTCGCAGGCTATAAACTACATTAGAGATTAACTTGCTGGTCGATAGGATGTTCCTTATAGATCAAGACAAAAGCGGTCAGTGAGTAGGAATACCTATCTCTGACCTGCCACTCTAGAGCGAGAGAGAGAGAGAGAGAAAGAGAGATAGAAGAGATAGAGAGAGATAGAGAGAGAGATACGTAACTGATATATTCTAGAAAATATTGCAATAAACTAATAAATTGAGCTGTAGGAATCACGTTACTACTCTAAGAGGAGTCATTTTATATAATATATTTCGTTGAAAATTGTGGTAAATTTTGTTGTCTAGCCCTATCATGGTAAAATATTCCATCACTAAATGTACTCATCAGCACAATCCAACTACTGCAATGAATAATAAACTGTTAAGATTGTAGCCAATAGTTAATCAAAATTCTTTTGCCAAAAGATAAAGCTTGATTGACCAGTTTTTGAAACTATTACGACTTCAGGAACAATGAATGAAACAGGCAGTCCATCGAGACGGAAATGGGTTCCTAGTCTGATCGACGGCGGATGTCAGGTGCTGGAAATCAAGTGATGTAGCGGCGGAACAACACGTACTGCGAAACACGGAGAGGCTTTTAATGATCGTGGAACAGAAAACTGAACTTCCAAAGCCGCCTCAGCTCTGGCCACCCATCAGGATTATTTATTTGATTGGATAAGTCAATTTCAGTAATACTGGACGAAACAAGTTGCCAGAGATTGAGAGTTAATTTTGTCAATGTTGCGATCATAAAATTGTAAGACCTCAGGCAAATAGAAGAGCACATTTTTACGGAAGCTCTTAAATGTTTTCTCATTTAATGTTTATCCTTTAGCGTTCCGTAATATTCCATTTTCGTGTGGATCGACACGGAAGAGGTTAGATAGGAATTGAAATGTTAAGAAAATAAATAAATGAATTAAATATAGAAATAGAACATATATGCATATTTAATAAATAAATTGGATCCTAAGTTTTCGCCGGCCTGACACCACCACGTGTACAACAGGGATTCTAATTGCTCCTCTAGAAGAGAGACCTGTATGTCGTCAGTCATGAACTGGCGACCTCTCGTTCAGAAGTAGAGCTTTCCCACACTGCTCCCAAATTTTATTTAAATGCGGGTTCAACGTCAAGGTCAGAAGCCTGACGGGCTTCCCTTCAAGACGTCATGTGTAGCGGTGTAGCCTGACAGATGAATGACTGAGATTTCACTCTCTGATTAGTTCTACCGGGAATTGATCCCAGGACCTTGAGAGCAGCCATCTAAAACTTAATGACATTACTTAAAGGAAGGACATTACCAAATTGAACAATTAAGGCATTTAAAATACTAATAATAATAATAATTATTATTATTATTATTATTATAATCTTAAAAGGCTTTCCATGACTTTGCAAAGATTTCATGCAGTCTGCTTCAACAATTCTTTTAAGCCGATTGATGACCTCGAGTAGCCGGGCGGCGATTCAGAATGTATTGCTTGAATCGTTTTTATCAAACCCCAGGTTCTTTACACCGAGATAAAATAAAAATAAAACTAATAATAACAATTTAACTATTTTTAAAAATGCTCTATTTTATTTGACCTAACTTGACCGTAGCCAGGTACCTTTAATATGCGAACAATGTTTTAAGGACATGCTGAAATTGACTATGGTTCTAATTTTTGCGCTTCTTTGTTAAACTTAAAGTCAAGTATTTGTTTGATCATTGCATGCTTAAGTACATGTAGGAGTCAATGATAAAATTCATCAGAACATCATAAATATTGCGTCGCCATAAACTAATTCAAACACACAAACTAGGTTAAGAGAGAATGGGTTTCTTGCGGCATTTCGTATTACTGTCTGAATATGGATATTCTAAGATCATAATTACTACAGCTAAAGAAGGAGAAAAAGAGAGGAAGACTTAGGTTAACCTGTCTCAGCGCAATCAGTGATGACTTTAAAGAAAGAATATCAAAAGGGAAGCAGAAATGACATTTGCAAAAGACCGAAGTGAATTGAAGAAGGTCGCCGCCTTATGTTCTCTCTAGAAGGCAATGAAGAAGAAGCTTCTGTTAGAGCATGGAGAGTTGGTGATGTAGGAGGCAGTAGGAAGGGGGAAGATGCTAACGGATTAAAGACCTCTCTGGGACGGAGATGGACAGGGCTTAAATCCTTCAAATCCTCTAGAAATAATTTCTTTGCTGAGGGAGTCAGTTTACATGCTAATTCCTGAAGGCCCGTTATCGTTGTCATAAAATGCTGTTATGCTTATATAATCTCTTCTAGGTATACTTCTAGACCTATCTCTTTCTCTCTGTCTTTGTCTCTCTCTCTCTCTCCTTCTCTCTATCTATCTCTCACTGTGTCTATGTGTGTCTGCCACTGAACAGCTTGAGATTAGTCCAATATATAGGGCCCTCTATAGTGGCCTTTATGACAGAGAAAGAGAGTGAGAGAGAGAGATAGAGAGGAGAGATAGAGAGGAGATCAACCCATGTGCAAAATTTTCTGTTGTTATAATTAATTTTAGGCAAAAAATGACACGGGATCTATTAGTTCGTGCAAATTGATTTAGATCTTAATTCTATAAATTAGATAACATAATGAGTCAGAACAATGTATCACATAATTATCTGTCCTTTTGAGATTTCTCGAGAAAGAGATTGAATAGGAGAGAGTGAGACGGACAGAGACAGAGAGAGAGAGAGAGAGAGAGAGAAAGATATAGATGGAGGGAGAGAGAGGGGGGGGGGGCGGGAAAGCACATAGAATGATTTATAAGTATATTGTATTTGTTCCATAATTTCAGGCACATTGAACTAATTATATTGAGGCTTAGAGTGACTATGGACTAAAGGACTAAAGTGACTAAAGGACTATCAATGCAATCTATTTTATAACATTTTAGTGACAAAATTTATTGTGAAATAACAGTTAGGCCTATGTGTGTGTGAGTAAAATAAAGACAGAGAGAGAGAGAGAGAGAGAGAGAGAGAGACAAAAAGATTTATTAGAACCTTTGAACTGCTTCTTAGCTTTAAAATTTTTAACACCAAGATAACACTCATTTTACAGTAAAATTTTAGTATATACGTATGATTCTAACTTTAGCACTTTAGGAACTTAAATCATTTAAACATTTCTTTAATATTTCCTGCATAAATTGCATCAATCGGATCTATTCTATATTTAGCTTGAGTGAACACTATAGTACTTGCGTACTTGTTGAGAAGTACCGTTAAATCCGGCGATAATCTATCGGCTTTGCTCCGTTGATCCGGGCCTGTCCCTAACCGGATCATACTACGACAAACGAGACTCGTCGTCTTAGATGAAAAGGACTATCCGAAGCGCGTCCTGCTAGTTAACGTGTGCACTTGAATAACAGGACAACATGAGAAAGTAGAATGTATCAATCTGTTACTTAATTGCATGCAAAGTATTGTTTGAGCCCATTTCTTTGATGATATGTAAGCTTTCAGTTTTAAATTTAGCAGTTTATGATGCTCTATTTGTATGTGCAAGTATTGTGTCCATGCGGCTATTATACATGTAGTTATTATTACTTATAACAATAATACGTAATTGTATTAAATTACAATAATACAATTGTATTATTGTATTATTGTACAATAGCAATAATACAATATAGTTATATTGTATTATTGGCAGTTAAGTGTTACATGCAATTATTTGAAGCTGTATTAAGCTTTCTTTGACAATGTTTTCTTAATTTGCCTTTCCTTTTTTTAACTTTGACAATCTTTGTCTTGTATTCTATTATCGCACATTTGTAAGCAATAAAATAGTCCATTGCATTTGAAAATCCAGTGTTCTCTATTCTTTAATCCCATGTTCTCTATTCTGTAATCCCATGTTCTCTATTCTCTAGCCTTATGTTCTCTATTCTCTAATCCCATTTTTTCCATTTTTCTTTTTCATATTCTCTATTCTCTAACACCATGTTCTCTCTCTCATCCATTGTATGGGTCCTCTTTTTCTTTGATTAATCTTCCATCCTTATCGTTATATGTTATTATAGGTTCTATGATTATACTTACTGTATTGAGTCTGAGCACTGAAGCATATGGTAACTGCAAAATCCAACTGTCTGAATAGGCGACTGAACAAGAGCTAAAACAAACTGAACTCATCACAGATGCCACATTTTCCCCAAGCTCTGTATATGAGCTACATATTCTCCAAGCTGTGAGCTGTATATTCTCCCAACTCTGGGCTGCATTTTCTCCAAGCTGTTGGTTACATTTTCTTCAAACTCTGGGCAATATTTTCTCCATGGTTACATTGGTGTGAATGTAGGACTGTTTGAATGGATTAACTTCTTAATCATTTAAGAGTTTCATATAGGAGCAAAAATAGCAATATACAGTAGGAATATGTACCTTAGATCGTTAAAGTAACAGAACAATAGAGAGATAGAGAAACGTTCATCGCCTCCCGGTTTCATCCATTTTATTTATCTAGCTATTAGAATATGGCCTCAGACAGTCTTTCGTTAAATATCTTGCTTTCAATGCCATTCTTGCCTTCATTATATTCATTCGAATTGAAAGTTTAATAGTGCAACCTTTTCCTTTACTCCGTTGGTTCTACACTAACTCAACAGATTCTTAAATTATCGACACGGATGATATTCAATTACCATCGGCTTATCGCATGAGATCAGTGGCATTGTCCGTTGTGTCAGCACGTAGCGTCGTGTCGGTAATTGTGAGACCCCTATGTCGAATATATCACTAGCCGCTGCCGATAGAAGCTTGGTGCGCATTGTCTTGGACCATTTTATGTTTGTAGTGTTGTGTGAAACAAATAGATAGTCTATCGATGTTGTATATGCAATTATAAGTATATTCTCTGACTGTAGAATTACATACAGTACATGTTAAATAGATATATAGATAGATATATTTTATTTTCACGACACCACAAAAATATAATATAATTTGCAGTAGCGACTTGAAAAAAGAATATACGGCTCTGACTTATGCCCATCAAGGCTAAAATTAGTTTAATTTCAGAGTCTATAAACAATACATGAATATATATATATAATTTGCTAAATTTGTCACCGTCCGACATTGTTACGAGCTCTCAGCATACTGTACCTGCATGCGTGATCTTATAAACTAGCCCTCAAATACATTAGAGATTTAATATATGGTTCCCCACATGAGGGCGATGTCGGAATATCTAACTAAATTCTTAATATTAGAATATATATACAGTATATATATATATATATATATATATATATATATATATATATATATATATATATATATACTGTATATATTAGAATATATATACAGTATATATATTAGAGATTTAATATATGGTTCCCCACATGAGGGCGATATATATATATATATATATATATATATATATATATATATATATGTATATATATATATATATATATATACTCTAATATTCTATATTCTATATATATATATATATATATATATATATATATATATATTCTAATATTAAGAATTTAGTTAGATATTCCGACATCGCCCTCATGTGGGGAACCATATATTAAATCTCTAATGTATTTGAGGGCTAGTTTATAAGATCACGCATGCAGGTACAGTATGCTGAGAGCTCGTAACAATGTCGGACGGTGACAAATTTAGCATCCATACATGTAGTGCCTCTGGGCTAGTATGCAGCATACTTATCTAGTAAGGAGGAGCTCAAGGTTCAAATTTTAGCGTGATCGTCGCTGAGATTACCGTTGCATGACGGAAACAGACTTCTACATTAATGGCAATAGTTTGGTTTGACCCACGTTTCTATTAGTATATAATAAGCAAAATTAGCCCAAGTTTAAGCGTGAATGTGAATGACCGTAATGTGGTAGTCAGTTTGCGTTTAACAACACCTACAGACGTCCGCATAAACTGAATATAACATTTTTACTGTAATCAATATAATATTCCACAGTAATTTTAACTACAGATTATATATATATATATATATTATATCTATATATAATATATATATATATATATATATATATATATATATATATATATGTATATAATATAGATACATGTATATATATATACATATACACAACATGTACAGTATATATCTTATATATATATATATATATTATATATATATATATATATATATTTCTTAGTACACAGCTGCTGGCAGGTTTCTATGGCATATAGCGCCTCCACTCTTCTCTGTCTTCCGCTTTCCTCTTCTTGTCTACATATGAGTGGGTCTTTAAATCATCTTTCGTACCTAATCTCGGCCTGCCTCTGCCTCTTTTTCCTTCCATTCTGCCCTCTATGACCTCTTTTAATAGACTTTCCCCCTTAGAATGTGTCCTATCCAACTCTTCTTCTTATTTCTTAATTAATAATCAACTGTCTATCTGTACCAACTCTCTCCAGAACTTCCTCATTTGTAATCTTTTGAGTCCAGTTAATCCTCTCCATTCTTCTCCAAATCCTCATTTCCAATGTCGCTAGTTTCCTAATATCTTCCTTCCTTAAGTTCCATGTTTCACATCCATAAAATGGCGTGGTCTAAACCAGGATTTTCACTATATTTATCTTTGTGGCTTTCTTTAGAATTTTAGTTAAAAGTTCTTTCCTGTTGCCAAAGGCCAATTTTGCTTGTGCAATCCTATTGCCTATTTCAATCCCACATTGGGGGTCCCTACGGACCCCCAATGTGAGATTGAATCATTGGGGTCCCTACGGACCCCCAATGATTCATTTTTTTATAATATCATCAATACAAGTGATCGGTTGCTGTGCGTCCATGACTTTGTTGGTATGTGCATGTACAATATGCTGCTCCAGCAGCCATTGATTTGGCCACTCGGGGGGGGGGAGAGGGGGGAGGTGGACTATGCGTAAGACCGGAGAAGATAAACAGTGCAAAGTTCACGATTCGCGCTGGGCTTTGCCACGGATTATCACAATTAGATGAGCTTAGATTACAGTTACAATTAGGCCTACATGTAAGTAATTGTAACTTGTATGGAAGGAGCGAAATCGCAGTAAACTAGCAGTATGCAGAGAGCATAGCTACGCAGAATCGTATGTAACATGTAGCGAGTGTGCTGATGATCAACAGTAAAGAGCAGCGTTTTCTAACAGTTCACATAATTTACGTGCATGATGAATTGACCAACGTACGTTCTAGTTGAACTGTATTATATTTTCACTAAGAAATAGATATGGATAAGACAGCAAAATCAGACTTCACTACTCTTTAGACTGTACAGGAATTGGGGGTCCCTGTGGACCCCCAATTCCTGTACATTGTGAACATTGTGAACATTGGTTATGTATAATTATGATGCACTTATTTTTTATACTTGTCAAATTACTATAACATAAATATATTCTTAGATATCTATTGAATGATTATTTATATAATAATTAGCCGTAATTGCCTTAAATTATATTTTACAGCATGTTTTATTGGGGGGGGGGGTTCAGTCGGGCCCCCACTTGGGTAAATTCGTAGACAAAAATATGTTGGGTATTCTAGGGTAAATCTTCATGCCATATCTCAATGCCGTATCATTCAGACTATCCATTATCTTTTGCAGTCAAGTCTCACTGCCCGCTGCCATTCCTTGGTCATCTGAAAATCTTTCATCTTGTAATAATTTTCCTCCTACTTGTATTCCTTTGTCCATGTATTCCATGGCTTCCTCCATCAATGCCTCAGCGTAAATGTTAAAAAGCAGCGGCGAAATGCTATAACGTTGTCTTACTCCACGTCCTATTTTTCCTTCTTCTGAGTATTCTTGTTGGATTTTGATTACTGCTCTTTGATTCATGTACAAGTTTAAAATTAGTCGTCTATCTCTCCAGTCCATTCCTATTCTTGTCAAGGTATTCATCATCGTTATCCAATCAATCCTGTCAAAGGCCTTCTCAAAGTCCATGAAGCCTACAAAAGCGTCATTTCCATATTCTAAGCTTCTTTCGCAAAGAACCCACAATAACCCTATTACTTCTCTTGTGCCGCATCATTTCCTAAAGCCAAATTTTGTCTTGCTCAGTATCATATCTGCTTTCGACTGAATGCAATTATTTATTATCGTTGAGCTGTTATAATGTACCATAATTATATTATAAAATATACGCTGGTGATATAGGCACATTAAATAATATTCAATAGTGGATATTCGTGCGTCTTACTGTAGCAAGTGAGTTTTAAAACTAGCAAATGACTCACAAATATTAACAAAGTATAGTAGTAAAGTACTAATTTAACTCGTGAATCGCTACCTGAACGCAACTTTTATGGGATCGCAGGGTTAAGCAGGTTAGGAACCACTGGCCAAGGTATTATCTGTAGGCCTATCATACTGTATGTAATCTCATATCTGTAAAACTAATCAACTGTGCGAAAAATGTCTCATACATTTAAATTATAGAAAGATAACTCGTAAGCTTAAAATAGAAACAAATGAATCGATCGTACTTTTAAATAAGAGATGAATGACTCATACGTTTAAAATTAACAAATATGACTAATATATTTAAATTAACAAATATGACTAATATATTTAAATTAACAAATATGACTAATATATTTAAATTAACAAATATGACTAATATATTTAAATTAACAAATATGACTAATATATTTAAATTAACAAATATGACTAATATATTTAAATTAACAAATATGACTAATATATTTAAATTAACAAATATGACTAATATATTTAAATTAGAAAGAAATGTTTAGTATAGTTAAATGCGATCTCTATTGGGTAGTTAGTTGAGATGATTAAGCTGAAATTGGCAAAAATCATTTAATTAGAGATTCAGTATACAGACTAGGGCAAAAAAATAATCCCCTAGCGAAATCTCAATAACTTCAAAAAAACTCAAAGTATCTTCACTAAATTTTCAGAGCTTTTAGGGGGGAATTTCTGCGTCTAACCTGCAAATTTGGTGAAAATATTTGCAGTTGTTACGAAATTACAGCATTTCTACGAGAAAAGTACAAAAATCATGTTCAACAAGGCTTTTCGAAATGTCACTCGTTCGTTTTTAAGAAAATAACGATACTGAAAAAAGGCCGTTTACTTAAGTGGTGGAGTATAAGCCTACACTACCTTGTTAGCTGCTCCAATAAAAGAAGCTTAAAAGTCGTTCTTCTGTTAAAATGTTTCCTAAATTTTGAAGAAAATCTCTGGTAGTTTTGGTTTAAATAAGCCTTGTTAAATTGATATTAAGTTATTTTCGGAAAAACGCTGTATTTTTGTCACTTCTGAATATACATGTATTTTCACCAAATTTGCAGAATATATGCAAAAATTCCTCTTATAGAAGCCCAAAAAATTTGATACAAGTATTTGGAGTTTTTCTAAAGTTATTGAGATTTCGCTAATTTTTTTTGCCCCAGTCTGTATATCTCATTCTTTCTCTCTTTGTCTTTCTGCGTATCCTATTTAATCTCTATTTCTTGTCAAGATTTTTAAGCATCTTCTATATGATTTACTTTCAATGGTTATATTCATTTTGCGTTTAATTGCAGCTGATTTTATGTCTGTTGTTGATCGTTCGAAATTAAACATAATAATAATATTATATTCGTTTATTTGTGTTCAAACGCACAACCGCAGAAAGTTACTTTACAGGAATTCCGATATGATTTTCTCCCTCTCTCTCTCTCTCTCTTTCTCTCTCTCTCTCTCTCTCTCTCTCTCTCTCTCTCTCTATCTATCTATCTCATTAAATATCTTCCAGTCTATTTGCATTGTTCAAGAAATCTTCTAAAAGTAGCTGGATTTAGTTTACTTTTCCTATAAGTCGAGCGCATGCTGCAGCTACAGCTTCGAATTGATCTTCATTATAAATTAGCTCTCAAAAATGGAGACAAATGACCGTCTCGTATCTTGTTTCTTTACTGTGCCATACAAGAATATAGCGGCATGTTGTCATTATTGTCCAATTCAGTAAAATATCTTTCTTCTTGATTTGACCTATTTTAATGATGCCAGATGATGATGATATTGGGATTATCACAGGACAAAACCCGTCTCTTAAATCTATTATAGTTAATTAGCAAAGTTTTAGCTTAGAAAAACAAAACTATTTATTCAAATCGCAACTGTGCGGTCTAGTAAGATATGACTCGTAGATGGACAGTGTGGTACAAACCACTAGCTGGAGCCAGTGGCGACGTCTGTAAGATACTCGACCGCGAATCAGTATGTATGGGGTTCAAAGCCTGGGCTCGCCCGGCACTGACATTGCGAGAGAGGAAACTGAAGTTAACCTTAGCTTTACAAGTCAATAATTCTTAGCACTCTTTCTAACGAGATTTGGTGCGATCCTAAGTACCGAATTTGTCATTTGCAAGATTGCTTGGCTTCTAATTTTCAAAATAATTAAAAATGTGCCGATTGTGAGACTTTTGTTTGACCTATTATGTCTGTGGATTATTTATTATGCAAATTAAGGACATATACACAAGCAATGACTCTACAGGCTACGGATAGGTACAATGATTGGTTTGTGTATTTCAGCATTGACGTTTAAAGTTCAATTTCATTTAAGTTTCCTATAGTAGTTAAGATCTAGTATTTTTTGATCGCATGAGTCATGCATTCATGATACGCTAAAATACCTGCGTACGATTACAGAAATATAATGCATAAGGATACGTATGAACGAGCTTTGCAAAAGATTATGCCCATCCAATTGATGAGTGATTGAAAATATTTATCATATATTTCTGAAAGTATTTTCTTTAATAATGTATTTTCTATTATTGCAGCACTAAGCACTGTCGTACCCTCTATGTTTACACAATCTCTTTGCAGAAGTTTATTTTGAACATTTGCATACTCACTGACTACTTCAGGCGTAGGTTTCATAGAACACCTTACAGTTTGAAGAATAATACACGGGGTTAGACATTACTAACTTATCTCGGATTTGAACCCAGATCACTCATTCGACGCGCTGCTGTAAACCAGCTTCAATTGAGATAATACCACAGCATATAATGATGGATAATACTATTATGCTAGTTAAATGTTTTGATGTTCTGAGCTTATTTTAGGTTTATATGCCTAATTCTATAAGTAATTGTCTTAGAGCTTAATTTATGCACAGCCTATTTGCTTTTCTGGTTCTTTTTGCATTGTTGTAGGGTTAGAGTGGAGTAAGGTTCATGTATGGGTTATTACGCCTGGAAGAAGGCAATAAAAGCAATAAATAAAATAACTAAATATCGTTGAACTAGGACGGGATGGTGGAATGTAAACGTGAAGGATATGAAACAAAGAGAGTCTGAGTGAATGCGATGTTCAAACATATTTGTGTCTCGTTAGTTAGAAACAGACGAATTCTTGTGGGACAGCGTGACTGGTCAAGAGTGTAATAAGAAGTCTATTAGTGGAGTTACTGTAGAAATCTAAGTGGAGTTACTGTAGAAATCTTAGAAGAGGGACTGTGGACATCTTAGTGGAATTACTGTGGCCGAATGAATAAATTGGCTATAACCAGATTGCCAAGTTATTGGTATGTCGTTCCAAGGAAAACAGTTAATTAATTGATGTAGATTATTTAATTAACTAATTCAATGCTAAAATTAAACAAATTAGTGAAACAATTATCTTGAACTGTTATGCACTGTATAATAATTTATCATTTATCAGTTTCCTCTCGCAAAATCATGACAGTAGCCAGGTTAGCACTAGATCTGAATCATATATCTAGAGATCCACAGTCGGGCACCAAACAGAATATGCTAAAAGATCTGCTGCTCCAACACTTTGGTCCTACAGCGTAGCGCGGTCACGTGATCAAAGATGTCACGTGTTACTTGATGTTCATGAGGCAGTCAATACAGTCACGTCAGTTATCATTTGACAAACATCGGGGTGAATAGAGCACGAAAGAGTGATATAGTGAGAGAGAGAGATAGTAAATGAGAAATAGCTTGACGTGCAAGTTACTAAGCTAGAGACAGAGAGAGGTAGAGAAAGAGAGAGAGAGATAATGAGGGAACAAAAGAAATCTTAAGACGGTGAAGCTAGAGTTCTATAAAGAGAGAGAGAGAGAGAGAGAGAGGGGGAGAGAGAAGGTAGGAGAGAGCGCGAGAGAAAGAAAGAGGAGAGAGCAAGTAAATATCCAGGTAGATATTTTATGTGTTCGATAGCAATCTTGTATAAATTTAAATTTTAAAACATTCTTACTAGACTGCTCTAATTTTAAAAAGAATTACAAGAGTCTAACTGCTGCACTGTTTGCTGCATTTAGCATTAATATTGTCTGTCTCTCCCGTGAGCAGTTAAAAATTAATAGTTAAAAATTAACAATCCCGTAAACAAAGTTCTGCCTAAAGTCTCTTTTTATATAAATTAAATAACATATAAGCATTTATAAAATGAAAATTCTAATATCACAAGAAATAATAATCATTTATATATATATATATATATATATATATATATATTACATATATACATGTATATATATATATATATATATATATGTATATATAAATATATATATATATATATATATATATATATATATATATATATATATATATATATATCAATCTTTATTTCACCAAAAGGCAGCAAATCAGTACAAAAGTGACAAACAAACATGGTGCACATTATAACACATAAGAGAAAAACAACGAATAAATACATAAATTCATGTAGGGAGCACTGTTAATGAACCAAATTGCGTAAATTGATATTATTTATTGTCTTCAGCGTTGACATAAATCTGTCTTTTCTCAACTGATATTTATCTTTTATTCCATGGATGTTAAATATATTCTTGCAAAACAGCAAATCATTCATACTAGATACCAGAAATAGTTTAAATAAAGCCTTATTGAAAGTAAATTCTAAGCTCTTAATTTCCGATTTATTTAAATTTAGCGCTTCAAGAGCATATAACAGACTAGTCACAGCTATATGATAATATTTTATTATAATAGTATTGTATAATTATTTTATTATGTAATTATAATATAATCGCTTAAATTATTTTTATAAATCTATATTCTTCTAAAGAATTTCGCTCTGTGTAATATAATTAATTCGAAATAATTGACGATTTTAGTTTCATACGACAATCATATAATTTCTTGTATTTTAAATAGTCATCACATTCGCAAGCTCGAGAATGTGATTAGTAAGACATAATTTTTTAACTTAATATAAGTGAAGTAACTTTAGGTGTTTTATGTAATAGAAAGCTCTCATTATGCATAACACAGGTGAAGTATGGAGAAGAATTATAATTAATATTATTATTTACGACAACAATTTATGCGTATGCACTGAGTTCCGTTAACTACTGATTTTATGCTTTGATTGTAGTTTTATAATTAAAGTATTTAACTTATGATCCATTATGATCATAACAATCATAATAATAACAGCAGTACTTGGTACACCATGTGCCTGTTTAAGACCAATTTTTACTCCTTTACAGGTTCTGGCACAATTTATCCTTTCCATGATTAGTCATCGCTCAACTGCTGATAGTGCCAACTAGTAGCAAGCTTTGAAACAATATCAATATTCCATGGATCAGAGGGAGTAGCCATCATACGCTCACTGGCATGGGATATAAACCCAGGCCACTTGCATACGAGGTGAACTCTCTAACCATTACCCCATACCCCTGCCATAGATGACCCTTTTTCTTAATATTTGAGATAACAAACTGATCACGAATATTAAAGATCGTAATATTTGGAATGCTTATCATATTTCAATCATAAACTCTGCGTTTTAATGGCCCCATGGGCGCTAGACTTCTACCAATGAAGAATTTTCTTCTTCAATATTCTTGTGATTAGAAACAGTGTTTTCAAAAACACCACCACTAGACTAATGTTTTATTTGATGATTCGTTCTTGATAGCAGAAACAGACTCACATCACATTTTAACTTAAGCGAATTTGTTTGTTTCTAGTTGCATTTTAGCATCAGTATACTGTATGTACTTGTATTTTTGTTTTAGAAACTTTCATGTTCAAGGTGCAGCTCTCTATCAATTACTATCTCAAATGTGCACTTAACTGCATTCTGTTTGATTGAACATTCTCTAATTACAATTCTGGTTCTAATTACTGTGAAAAACATCTTGATGGATTACTCAGACACCTGGCTAAAGCCAGCTATGTGCTCCAGTATGTTACCTCAAGCCAATATAACTACGACCAATTCTCCAGGAACTGGAATTAGATGTGGGAATAGTTTGAATCCGACGGGAAAAGTATCCTGTCAGCCGCGTAGACTGAGAACGGCTTATACAAACTCTCAACTGCTGGAACTGGAGAAAGAGTTTCACTTCAACAAGTATCTCTGTCGACCTCGCAGGATTGAAATAGCGGCGTCACTGCATCTCAGCGAGCGACAGGTACTTCAAACATATCACTTGATCTTATCACTTGATGCTATTACTTGATGTTATCACGTGATGTTATAACTTGAAATTATCACTTGGTCTTATCACTTGATATTATCACTTGATGTTATCACTTGATATTATCACTTGATATTATCACTTCATTTCATCACCTGATTTAGAATTTCTAGAGATATTAAGAAGTATTTTTCTCAGGAACTTATTCTTGTCTTGTCCTTACATCATAACACAATTACTACAGTCATCAATGACAACACCAAGCACTATTGAGACAAAAAATATAAGTCCTTACAAGTCATCTTTAAGCGTATATTTTCGCCGATTCATTAAATTTCTTTAAATCGTGTTGTGTAACAGTTGTAATGAACTACATTTCGTGCTAACAATTCACGAAAACTCCCAGACATCTTCTACCTCACTGCAACCCACTCATTATTATCATTTTTGTACTACAGAATCATATCTTGTTACTTTTAGAGGTAATCAATCAGTGCATGATCTTCTTTTCACTAACCTTGACTCCGTTTTGGCGTGATTTCAGCCATTCCTCAGCGTCGTGCTACTGCAGTTGACAATGTAACTTTATACGCAATATAAAACATAGTGTTGTTACTTTTGCTACTATCTTTAACATTTTTAAAAATGTCATAATAAAAATCAAATTTCTAATCAAAAGTCATTTAAACATTCATAGTATAAAAATTTCCACTTTTGTATATGCATTTAGGTCATTGTAAATAAAATTGTAAGGTAAATAACTTGACAAGCCTGTTATTAAGGAGAACAAAGGGGGACGCCTAAATTAGCTTCTCAGCCCGGAGGGTAAAGCAGATAATTGCCTGCATTACTTTTTTTCATTTTTGAAAGCAAATTGTCGAAATATTTCTGAATATTACTTTAACTTTAACTTCACAGTGTAAAGTTTTAACATGCTAATACAAATTCGATCAATTCCCAACCCCTTCCTCTAAGTAATCTCTCGAAAACCCAACCCCCTCTCTCCAAGTAATATCTCAAAATCCTAATCCTTCTCTTCTATTAATCTCTAAAACCCCTAAACATTCCTTCTAATAATCTGCCAAAACCCATCTAACCCATCTATCTTAATTTTTCGTAAGACTGCTTAAGCATAACATTTTCTGTTAAAAGTTGGCTTATACTATTATAAAAAATAATCATTGTTTATTTTCAATTTACATATTTTTTAAATGTCTATTTTCTTTGTGTTATATAAGGTAAAGGTTTGGTTCCAGAACCGACGAATGAAGTTCAAGCGCCAGTCGAAGCATCAGAGCGGTGACTGCAAGAGTTCTGGCAGCTTCTCGTCGGCTGGCGAGGACGAAACCGAAGACGAAACCGGTTCAGAGGCAGTTGATGAAACATACTCAGAATTTAGTGAACTTGCTGATGATAATTGCTTCCCGAGTGGTGATGGAGTTAGTAAAGTTGCAAACAAGAAAAGGAAGTATAGAAGAAGACGGTCTGAACCAGTTGCAGCTGATAGCACAACGAATGAGTACTTTGATTCTAATGTTAACGGTAATTATCCTCAGTCTAACACAGACGGTGTTTCGCCAGTAGATCAGGGTTGCCTAAATGACGAGAGATTACGAGATTTTCGAAAGGCACAAGTCGACGAAGGAAATGAGAGTAAGTCTGAAAATAGATTTAATACTGCTAAAGAAGTTATAAGCGTCGATACCTCTTTTGAAGTAGAATCCAAAACCACGCCTAGTGGGAGGGATTCTCAGATGATTGCTAACGTAGACTCCACCTCTAAGAATATTCACACTATTCGTCACGATCGTTTGTCTGAATCTGAAAGAACTGATAACTTTGATTCTAAAATCAAATTCACAACAGAGACTGCAACGCAACAAGAAACGTTTTACGGATTTGATGTAAACTCCACTGTCGATAGTAATCTAGCGCGACTCGAATTGTTGGCTTCCGGTGCAGGTCTGCCGAACAGCGACACAAGCATCCAACATGATCCATCCTCAAAGGTTAATATGAGGGCTCGTGAGCTAGGATCCGGTGATGGGATTGTGGCTGGTGTGCAATCAGTTGTTCATAGTCTAGAATCTTCGACGCAGATTACGAATTCGTATAAGAAGAGTTCTTCTCATGGCTGTCAGCAACTACAAGTTACATCGCCGAATAAAATCTGGACAAATCCACAACAGTCCAAGTCTAATCAGTTTCTAATGTCATCGAGGGATATAGGATCTTCAGGGTATAACTCTAGCTGCATAGGATCACACGTTTATTATTCGTCTGAGCCATATTCCATTCATCAGTATCAAGGAATGGGTACGATGGATTACGAAATGAACACCTTGTCGTCAGCAGCGGATCATCAAAGTTCACATAACGCATTTCAAACACTTCTTCACGACGAGAATGATGCGTACTATAGAGAAGATAATTTGCGAGTCGACCACACAGATTATGGTTTAGAATATCCTGGTGTTCAAGAAAGGCAGATTTTTCAGCAGCAGAAACGGCATACACTTCATTATCAGCTTCCTCCAAAAAGCGAAATTTTCGTTTCAAATGCAGACATGCAATTATCTATATGCAATAATAATCGTCCGTATCATGAGAAACAGTTTCAGAACTATCACAATCAAGAAGGTTACCCTGTATTCTCGCCAGAACCGAATTTATATCTTGACCGCTTTGTTGATGTGGACTCGTCGAATAGTTGTAATCCAGTATTTACCACAGGCGCTCAGAGCAGTAACTGTGCTCTGGACAACGTCCTGCCTGATTCCTGTTGGTCCATGCAGGACCCTGCCTACGCCTGCTACAAGAATCCAGTCGTCCATGACGTGGAAACGTTTAAAAGTCCATTGCCCGATGAAACCATCGCAGGCTTCAATAATTCCATTGAACTAGAGAGGAATCGAGCAGGCTCTAGTGGATTGGAGTCCTTGAGACTGACTCATAGGGATAGTTGCGATGAATCTAAGACACAAGAATTTTTGAAGCAGCAACAACAACATCAACATGTACAACCTACTGTAGGTCTACAGTACGAACAAAAGTCAGACGCAGCTCAGTATCAAACTAATCAGCAGTCGTTCTTACAAAAACAGATTCTTCAGCAACAACAACATTATACAACTTCGCAGCAACAACAACAATATTTACAACAACGCTACAGATTCCAGTATTACAGTAAAAACTACCCTTCATATCAGTATGACTGTGCCAATGATGTCGGGTAATATAATAACATCAGTATAAATCCTGGCCTCGCCCGTCACTTAATCTCTTTGGAGTGAGGAAGCTGACGTTAACATTAGCTTTAGCCTTTTAAATGCAAAACAGAAACGAGACGGTTATGAACTGCAAATCAGCTTTATAAGATTTCATAGAATGCTAGAAATTACTTATAAATGTGCATTAATTTTTAAATTAGTGCATATTTTTTAATTTTTTAATTAGTAAATGCATTAATTTATATATCAAATTCTTGGATGTTAATTCGTTAAGCATCTGATTGATCATAAATAAATAATTATTCAGTATACGTGTAATTAAGAGAGAAAACTTGAAGTGTGCTTCTTTTTTACATGTGCCTATTATTATAGTTCAAACTCTAAAACACCAATTGCACTGACACCAAAAATAGAAAAACAAGAAAAATAAGAAAAAATAAATCTAAGCACCAGATAGTTCGTATAAACATGAATAACATCCGTCAAGGAAGATGATATACATCTTATCTAGATGACCACTGTCAAAGACTGAAATAATTTATAGTTACAATAATAAATCAATTACATGGAATAGGAAGCACTTAGTTTAGAAATTGTTTAGTTAAGCACAATTAAGTTAATCATAAGAAGAATCGTTAAATGCAATTATAATTAATTGATATCATTAAAATTAATGATATTTTTCAATTGAGATCAATCAATTGCTCTTTACTTACTCATGTAAGTTGTCACCTATTTTGCACATACCAAATTAAGTCACGGAGAGTAATGATAAAGGATCACATTCGGTTTAGGTTTCTAACGTGTGCAAGTTTGAAATTTGTTTGAAATTTGAGAGATCATTTCGTTTACAACACGAAAGCTACAAGCTCCAAATCTTCCACCTTAGATATAGATTGCTATCTTTCTTAGACCTGAACCGGGATTTTGAATTACATGCAATGAAATGTTCAATTAAAACTTTATCGGAAAGTATGCATATTAGGCTGGCATGACAGAAACACGTTTTTATTCAACAGTATTCGCTTGATGACAGCACCTGAGTTAAGTCCGAGTACATTTCAGTTTCTCCTATACTGTAGTGGAATTTATGTATTCGATAGCTATTTATTTAAATAACTTACGTTTACTTCTTTAGTTACAATATATGTTCCTACAGGCTTTGAAAATTGTACTATGATTCTTTCTGCTATTGTAGATTATAAATAATTAGTCAATGTTTTACATTCTCTCTCTCTCTCTCTTTCTCTTTCTCTCTATTTATCTCTCTCTCTCTCTCTGTTAGTGCACTGACTACTGGCAGGTCCATGGTATATAAAGCCTCCACACATCTATATTTTCCGGTTTCCTCTTCATGTCCACATAGTAATATTAAAAAAGGTGTAAGTGACATTAAAACGCTGCTAAAGGAAAAACAACACTTGTTCAATCAACGGATTATTAATGATATATATGAAGAAATAGTCTCAATTTTGGTTAATGCAGCTATTGATACCGTTAAAACTAAATGCAAAAAAGGTGTACAAAAATTTTGGTGGAATAGTGAACTGACTAATTTAAAGAATTGTTCTATCTTGCATTTTACCAATTGGGAGCTGGCCGGACGTCCTATGACTGGTCCATTATATGAAGCAAAAATGAAGCGCATAAGAAATATAGAAAGGCTGTTAATCAAGCCAAAACTGATTCTAACATGTCAGTTTCTAAAAATCTGGAGAATAATCTTTTAGAAATTAACAATAATAAATTTTGGAGATGTTGGCAGGGTTTCTTCAACAAACGAGACCCTGCTAAACTAATGAAAGTAGATGGTTTAGAAGATCCCGACCAAATCGCTAATCATTTAGCCTCGAGTTTTGAATAAGCATGTTTGCCTAATTCTGTCTCAACACATAATAATTTCAAAAATGAATATTTAAAGAATAAGGTTAGTAATTCGACAATGGATAATGATTGCCTCATTGAGGACTTGTTGGTGCATGAAGCTATAAACAACTCAGGGCTGAACAAATCGCCTGGTATTGATGGTTTATCTGCGGAACATCTACTATTTGCGCACGGTTCAATTATCTCAATTCTTCGTTCCTTACTTAACATTATGATGCACACAGGAATAGTGCTTTTGGTGTGGGAAAAACTATACCAATTCCTAAATTTAAAGGATACAAAAAGAATGTCAGAGCTGATGATTTTAGAGGTATAACTATATGTCCAATTATTTCTAAAATTTTTGAGAAATGTCTGCAAAAATTTATTGACATTGAAACTTCGACTAGGCAGTTTTAATTCAAAAAGAATGTTGGTTGCATAAATGCTATTCATACTGTTAAGAAAGTTATCAATTATTTCAATAATAGAAATAGTACTGTCAACATTGGAGTAATAGACTTATGTAAAGCGTTCGAGAAATGTAATGTGTATGGTATACTTCATTTACTTCAACGAAAAAAGGTAAATAAAAATGTAATAAATATACTCGAAAATTGATTTACAAAAAGTGGAACTTCTGTTAATTGGACTGGATATGTTTCTCGATATGTTCCTCTTTTGTTTGGGGTTAAGCAAGGTGGAATACTGTCGCCCATTCTATTTGCACTTTTTGTAGACAACGTCCTGGATATACTGGACCAGTCAAGCTATGGTTGTCGAATAAATTTTCGTTGCTGTAATAGTTACATGTACGCAGACGATTTAATTTTACTTAGTATCTTACTAAGTGACTTACAGAAATTATTTGATATCTGTGACATTGAATTTGATAAGTTAGATCTCCCCATTAACATTTCTAAATGTAACTGTATGCGAATTGGACCACGACATAAGGCTCCTTGTAAGCTTTGGAACACAAGAAATGAGCCTATTAGCTGGATTGATAAAATAAAATATCTTGGACTAACGATTGTAAGTGCAAAATATTTCAAATGTGAATGGCTCGAAGCCAGAGGAAAATTTTACACCTCGGCTAACAGTATATTGGGCAGACTGGGAACGAAAGCCTCCATCGATATTCTGTTAAAGCTAATTCGTATGCAGGCAGTGCCAGTTCTACTTTATGGTATTCCAGCTGTACAACTGAATAAATCAGAAATCGAAAGCTTTTCTAAGGCGTACAACAGTGTCTTCTCAAAAATTTTCCGTACATTTGATAAAAATAATATTTTATATTGTCAGTGGTATTGCCGTTTTTTGCCATTTGATTTATTATGTGAATATCATAGGTTTACATTCCTGCATAATTTAATAATTAATGATAAGTTAAGTGCTAAGCAGCATTTGGACTCTCCCGATTACAATGATTATTTAAATATTAAAAGTAAATTTGCCATAGATAGCAATGACTCTTTGTCGAGTATTCGTTATAAATTCTGGCGCTATTTTAAAAATGCTCTGTTTTAACTATTCTGCAGTTTGTGAAAAATTTGAAATTGTTAAACTTTTATGTGCACTTTTTTATATGTATTCTGTTGTGTCACGTTTTGCAATGTAATTGCATATGTGCGTGTTTTCTGCCAAGAATTGGTGAATAAAAGATTATATAAGAGTGGATCTTTAAATCACATATAACATTTATTTTTATATACCAATATTCTTGGGGGGGATTCATGCATACATAGGCCTATTATACACTACTGGTACTTGTGACTGATTTACTGGCAAAATTCAAGCAGTTATAGATGTATTAGTTCTGCTATCAGTTTTTGGCTAATAGCTGGTATAGACACTTTCTATATTTACCTTATTTGGTAATTTTGAATACTTTTCACTTATCAATGCTCTCCATAAACATTTCAATTTCGGAATCTACGAGTTTTCAGCTTTTTCTGTACAAATAGGCCCCTATATGAATTTGAACAAGACTGTTTCTCATTATTCGCCTGTACAATAGTCTCGAAGACCACTGATCTTCAATGACACTATCGTAGAGATAATATTTCGAAGTACAACCTAATCCATTACTGTTTATTTTATATATTCAAAGTTTTCCAAAAAAAGCTAAAGCTAAGGTTAACGTCAGTTTCCTCACTCGAAAGCGATGTCAGTGACAGGCGAGCCCCGGATTTGAACCCGCACATACTGATCCGCGGTCGAGTATCTTACCGACTTCGCCATTGGCTCCAGCCTAGTCCAAAATAGCATTGTAATACTTTAATGAATCATTTTGTCGCAGTAGCCCTGAAAGCAAATTAATTGTGTTTCTTTGAAAATCTAGCTTCATTTTGTAATTTAAATGTCCACTAACACCGTACGTCAGGTTTTCAACAGATTTCCTTCATCACATTATCTGCTGTTAAATTGATGGCATTTTCATAAATTTTTTAAGACGCGGTGTAGAAAACTAAATCAGGAACGAAATAATATTAACCATAATTATGGCTGTACCAAAACATAATTTTATTTCTTGCCGAATAAAAGCTTCTGAATGGACTATAAAAAACACAAACATAAATTTACTCTGCAATATACTGTAGAATAAGAGGCCTAGATTTTCATAAGAAGGGCTGTACAATTGCGTCACTCGTTATAAGGGGCAGCTTTACAGAGCTAATATTTTGATATGCATCGCTGCACCAGTGACAGAGTATGGGCTGAGAGCCAAGCATCGAGCGTCTAGACCCCTGGATATTCGTGGTTGGTTAAGGTCGAGTAAATGAAAATTTCTATAAGGTAAAAACTGTTAAAAATAGGAATTTTAATTTAATAATTTAACGATTTTATGTTACATTGCCACTGGCATGCCACTGGCGATCTAGGTAAGATATCCAACTGCGGATCAGTATGTGTGGGAGCATATTCTGGGCTCGCCCGTCACTGATATCGCTTTTGAGCAATGAAACTGAAGTAAACATCAGCTTTTAACAGCTTTGCCAGTGTTGAAATGTGTCAGACAATGGAAATTTCACATAAAATATAAAACATAAATAATATCACTTTCAAAGAGGATTTAGATCCCTTAATACCACAAGTAGTTGTTTATTGCATTCACGGCAAGGACAGATTGATGAACGTGTCAAAAAGTCACAAAAGAACTATTTTAAAAGACTAGTTTCAAACGGAATGTTAATTAGCCTATTCTTTTCAATAATTTTATTAATTAAATTAGAAACATTTAGATGACTATTTCTTTGAGACAGCTCGAACGGAAATAAACCATCAAATCAGGAGGCAAATTTAAGTAGTTACACGTTATTCATTACATTATAGTAAAACTATTTCTCTGGAATGAAGAAACTTATGAATTTAAATCCCAAGCATGAGTCACGACGCAGAAATTCTAATTGTCAATAATCTAAAGACATGATCAAGATCTTGTTTAATATTAATAATGTAATTGTTAGTATCTAAGTAAAATTCGAGATTAGTTTCACAAAATTTTTCTGCAGAAATTATGTTTTTCCGTTCTTTAATGATACGCATACTTCTAATTTAAGCTTGCATTATGCTTTTTGTGTAGATTAATATATATATATATATATATATATATATATATATATATATTAAGTTGTAATATATTTATTATATTATAAATTAATATATATTCATACTTATTAATTATATAGTCTATTAGTATATTATAATTGTATTAAACAGATTAATGACTAAAAAATAAGTTTACTGATTGTGTTATGTTAGTTAAGTACTTGGTGTATTGGTATTGAACTAGGAAATGTTAAAAGTGTGTTGTGATAATTAAGTACCACTAGCAAATGGGTCATTAACAAGCATCCTGTGCTTTATGTAGATCTTTATATGTTATGTTACGATTTCGGTAGTTAAATTTGCGCAGAAAAATGATATTAAATAGAAATAGAAAAAGTTAATTGACCCAGCGATGAATCAGATACCAGTGATCATATTGAAGAAATAACAAAGCAGGTAAATCTAATGTAAGACAATTTAGATTCTAGGTTAAGTTACAGAATTTTATAGTAGTAGCAAAGGCAAATATATATAATATGTAAGGTGCAAGATGCAGAGCGATTTGCAGGCCAAAAATTTGTAAGCTAAATATTTGCATTCCTAACACCTAGAGTGTAGTAGGTCTGCTTTTTAGCTTTTCATTGCAGAACAATGAGAGTAAAATAATATGACGCAGTATAGAACAGAGTCAAACAACAAACATAATTTAAATAATTATTCAGAGCAAAATGGATTTGTGGCCAATTAGTAAATAACTAATCAAAGAACATTTAACGTCGGTTTTCATGTGTACCCATATCGTTATCTTGAGAGAAAGAAGCAACTGTAAGTAACATAAAAATAAAATATATAACAGAAATGGTTTTTGTGTAAGAAATATACGTCTGAGAGATATCGAGAACAATATAAGAAAACAAAATAAAAATATAAGAACATTGCAACAGCCAATTTAGCAAAACGTTCGTTCCTGTAATTTATTAAGTGGAAACAGATCATGGATACCTCAACGTATATCATCCTCTGTAACATGTGGAGGAGTCTTTGAACATATATGTAGTCCTATTTTAGATTGCTTTTAAAAATGAAAATTAATTCATTGCTGAAGATCTCTGGCCAGTAAGATAAGTGTCGGAGCGATAAAAACTTCAATAAATATCTACTTGTTAAGTTGATAAAATATATCTATGGGAAGAGCTTCAAAGACAATGGGCACATTTTATCAGTAATAAGAGCCATATGAAAGCTACTTGTTGATTGAAGTCACCACATCTCAGGTTTTATGTATTACCTCTGTGGCAGAATGACTTCTGCCATTTCTCTTAAAATTTGACCAGAGAATTTGTTCTCAGGTTAAGTAACTAGTGAGAAGAATATCAGAAAATACTAAATTACTTTTCCTCTTTAAGTCCAAGAGAATTTTGCCAATTATAGTATGCCTAAGCCTTTTTATATGATTTTTGTCAAAGCTTTTAAAACGAATTCGACACTTGATCGATTAGAGATGAATGGATTGCCGGTCATATCGATTTAATTATTGCTGATATTTCCCTTCTGCAACACATAAATAACAAATCCAAGTTTGACGCCCATTTCTATATAACATACAAACTACTAGACAGTCTAGGATGGGATTCTAACCTACGTATCTGTATATTGAAGTCGACATGAGACGTTATGGACGCGAAACCATGTGACGTTCCAAGTAAGAGTGTTATTCACTCGGCTATTCAATTGATGCAACCAATATTTGGAACAGCTCGCAGCATATTAATATAGTTTTCTTGTCAATTTTGCCGTTACCTAGGCTCTTTGTGAAATTACTAATAAAGACGTAATATTGTAATTAAAAACTGTTGTTATGTTAAGTTACATTAGTTTTTAATTACAATATTACGTCTTTATTAGTAATTTCACAAAGAGCCTTTCACATTAGAGTGTTGTTGGTGTTCATGATAACATCGAGAAATATTGAGACAAATCAAGCCGGTGAGCAAAGAGAAGGTCCAAAACAATGCAGGTTCCAAAATCAAGAGAGCCTATAACATAATGAAATAGTATAATACTGGAAGATTATTGTTGCCAGATGTGCAATCAAAGGTAATAAATCAGTAGGACTGAGAATTTTGTTAATTCTGTTTTTAATTAATTTTTAACGCAGATTGGTCTGGGTGAACTGATCTGTAGTGATTTGTGCTGTTGGGGACGTCCCTGACATCATCCCTGTATGAGGAAACGGACGTTAAACCTTTATTATTATTATTATTATTATTATTATTATTATTATTATTATTAATTCTGAATTTTTAAGGATTTACAAGTCTAGACCATAAAGCATATTTATGAATTCAATTGCATAAGTTTCTTTGTTTGGGTCTCATTTTTATCAGCTTTCTTATTGTTTTTATTTACAGCAACAGAAGTACTCCGGCGCTAATTAATTCTGCTACTCGAATGAGCTCTGCAATCCGCCAATTTGTTCCTAATTTATATTCAGGAATCTGAATGTAAATGAACGACTACAACGCATCATGTGCCATTTAACACTTGCACGGAAATTTATGCCATTTTTAATTATGCATTGTGCAATCCGCCCACTTGTTACTAATTGAAAATTGATAGGTACTTGTAGATGAACGGACTACAATCATCGCGAAGCTACCAATTTACTATTTGCGCAATAATATTGTTGCCATTCTTGATTCATGTTCGTATAGCATAGATCAGCGAAGGATGGTTGACCTCAATAGGCAGTTTTAACCCAGGAATAATATGCACCGCGATAGATTCATTAATATAATTATCAGATGTCAGATATGTGTAAGATTTACAATTCTCAAAAAATAAATCACACGAAATAATTGAACATTTACTGTTAAAATTAAATACCTATTTAATATTATTAGAGTATATATCTGTTGTAAATAAGTTAATAAATATAAGGGTTTTTTCTTGATATACAATCTAGTAATAATGTTCTAATTGCCTATTCGGTTTAAATTCTAGTTGCCTTCCCTGCAATCAGACATAACCATACAATCAGAACATTTGTGCTGATTGTTGGCGCAAAATTCTGAAATTTCCTTTTCTCTCATACTAAGATAAGAGAACTGCTGTTGAATTCGGCACGATTCTTTAGATTCCTTAACTGTACATTTCTTGCAATATATTACTTTCGAACTTAAAGACAAGCAGCTAGAATGGCAATCTGTTCAGAGATATCGTGTATCCAGTATTACTAATGTTATAAAAGGTCATTCATTGTCTAGGACTGTCAGGCGTAACCAAATCAATCAATCAATTACAACCCAGTAGACATTAAAGATTTTAAGTTCACACGCATGTTCGTAGGTTTACTATAAACTTAGATCTATACAGTAAATTGAACAGTAAATGATTAAGTAAGTAATTATGCAAAAAATTATTCTACACTGAATCAATAAATATCAACAACTGACTCAATTTAGTTATTTTTCTTACTCAGGCATATTTAAATTTTTCCTTTTCTACTACTTAGCGTGAAGAAAAAAACGGTCATATATTATTTAATAATCATTGAATCAATCAATAAATATTCTTATAAAAATTATAAAATGAAATTTAAAATATATTTTAAAATAAAATAATTACAAGTTTTGCATTATACGTATCGACACAGTCTTTCTGAACTCTACGAGATGATATGAGCAGTGAAGATCTCGAATGAATAAAAAAAGTAAAAACGAATTATAGTGAAATGATCAATTATGTTGCTATCTATCACTTTTTATAACACCGTAAGTTTAAACCGCTCACAATTTAGACCATTTTCCGTGTAACCAGTCCAGTGAATGTCCGAGATTTTACTCTTAGATCAGCGAGGCTGAGATAACTGTGTGTAGTCTGAATTGCTGCACCAGCTGTAAATCTACTTCTACTTGTATTCTTGTAAGCCTGAAATTTATTTTCAAAGCGTTATACCTCGATTGCTGATTCATTTTCTTGCGACTCATTTTCTAGCACAAGCTTCCTCCAGTACTAACGTTCATGTTTAGCTTGAAAATCAGTAACAACTTTTTTGTTGTTCTTAATTTTTGACGTCTAAAATAATAACTTTGATCGCTAAAAAAGAATCTTACAAAGTATGATAATTTTAAGAACCAAACGAGAAGCTCTATATTGTAAAGCACAAATCATTAAACTTGTAGCAACTATTTTTCTAAGATAGACTCGAAAGGTGATTTTGTACACGAAACTGAAGCTGCAGAAATGTAATCGAAAAAGTTTGACGAGCAATCTAGAATTAAATTAAGTTAAATTGATTAGTCGTGATATGAGATGGGAAGGCCAAAGTTCTACCAGCTTGTAGAATGAGTGAATGTTCTCTTGCAAAATTCAACACGTAAATCTATCAAATCACGTAAATAAAATCCATACAATCACATAAAATAACGCAAGTCTATAAAATCTTAAATTCATGCTTAAATTAACTAGCGTAAACTAAATCAGTGAGAGAAATTAAAGGCATAACAAATTAACAACGAAATTGTCAAACCCTTGAATAAATTCTGGAAATATAAATATGTACATGTACCAGCGAGCGATGAACACATCTGTAAAAGACAGATTCAAATTAACACATTCAATGTTATTCAAGTCACAAATACTATATATCAAATAACAAATATCATTTGTAGATTAGATATCTACTTGAAATGTCATCAAATAGTACCGTGATATTGGGTTGTCATTAATCCTGATCCGACCTACTAGATTAGACTACTTACACACTTTTTCTTTCGCCATTCAGAAATTTTCTGAGAATTATTACGTAAAGTTCTTCTATTTATTCCGTAATTTATCTGATCTTATACATGTAATTTAATAGAATAAATTACGACTCATCATTGATGAGTTGTCGAGTGTCAAAGTACTTTTGTGGCTCAAATACATTTCACCTTGTCGAATCGATGATGATGTGAAGTGTTATACGAGTAAATTGGATAGTAAGGATAGCCTACCGCCTATATAAGCCTATTGTCAGCCTAACGAGCTTAATGCATGCAAAACACGAGTAAAGAGGAATTTCAAGGTCCTCCAACAATGAAATATGATTAGGCCGAACCTGACATTAGCTATACATATGAGTTAATCTACCGTAAATCTATACAAATTTCTTTTTAAATAGATATTTAACAAACGTGTGCTTATATATCAATTGAATCTTGCTATCCGCATAAGAATTTATGGTCCATGTAATAAATTTAATTTTAGTGATGGAAAAACTTAAAACCATTTCGTTATGAAAATGAAAAGGATTAATATTACACTTTTGTCAAGGTATTTTGATTTTTAATTGACTTTATACTTTTAAAACAGAAAAAGAGCTATTTTAATTGGAATATGGTTGTTTAGTATGCAGGACCAATAAAATTATTGTTGGTTCTTCTGAATCCTGTTCAGTTGTACTCTTCTTCTCTCTTTGTCTCTCTCACTCACTCTCTCTCTCTCTCTCTCTCTCTCTCTCTCTCTCTTACTTACTCTAACAAGTGGCAGGTCCAAGATTAATATTCATAGCTAGAGTCCGTCTTCAGGCACCATATATAGCACTACACAGATCAATAGTAATTCCTTCACAAAGAGGCCATGCTTTATTTTTTCATTCATTGACTCAGTCGAGTAAAAATAGTTTAGAATATAGCAATAATTGATTGAATTTGAAAAAGAAATACCTAAAAATTTACGAAATTTTTTATTACACACACACACACACACGTATACATGTATATACATATACATATATATATATATATATATATATATATATATATATATATATATATATATATATACTGGCTGGAGCCAGTGGCGAAGTCGGTAAGATAGTCGACCGCGGATCAGTAGATGCGGGTTCAAATCCTGGGCTCGCCCGTCACTGACATCGCTTTCGAGTGAGGAAACTGACGTTAACCTTAGCTTTTTTTATCTTTATATATATATATATATATATCGGATTAGTATATACGGGGTTCAAATCCTGCGCTCACCCGCCACTGATGTCGCTTTCGAGTGAGGCTACTGACATTAACATTGTTTTTAAACTTAGCATTCAATTAAGGCTAAGCCATTGGAGGGCGACATGGTCTGGTATTTACTTGAACGCTGCCTGAAAATCTAGATAATTATATTGATTCAAATTCTATGGCATTCAAAATGAACGAGTACATGATATATCGAAGATTATTCGAAAATCAACGCTAGCAGCAATATTTGCTTCAGAAAGCATTTCAATCATTATAAAGTGATTAGAAACGTAGCTATAAGTCGAGTAAAGACTGCAAGCGAGCGCGGTAAGTCATGTATAACTAGACAAAAAATGCGATAAAAAAGAAAATGCTTCAGCTTGCTGTGCATAGAGCATTATCATCTTTTTAGCATTACTCACAAGTTCCCTGGATGGGGGGTGGGAGGTTGATGCGAAATGTTGCATTTTAGACCGTATTTTTTAAAAACTAAAAATTTTAGTAAGAAATATACACTAGTTTAATATTAATTCCTTCACCAAAAATCACACTTCAAGTAATACTATAGAATTCTGTGGTTAAACTCGTAATGTTCTGAATCAGTAATCTATAGTTATTTTTGTTTAACAGCTTTGCTTTCTACAGCTTTTATTGTTTTTTGTGATTTTCGTTTAATTTTGTCCGAATAATCTAATCGAAGGAATGTGTTTTTTGGTTTGTTTACATAGTTATTTCTATAGTATTATAGTATTTGTTATTTCTTAAAAAAACAGTTGATGGTTTTAAAAGAAGTTCGCTCCCGCCGCTTGACAAAACTCAGACTAAGTGGCGATTATAACCCCTATGCCACGCAGTCGTGGTTTATCACTATACAAATAGATCATTAGTAGGAATTGTAGAATAACTGAGGTCTATTTTAGTTAAAGCAAATAAATCGCGCCCAAATTCAACAAATAGAGAGTTCACGTAATTCCAGTAATCTACAAATCTCTATGAAGTGTGATTCCTGCAAATTGCCTTTAAATATTACGAATGAAATAACGTTCGTTTTATGAGAACTCAGAGCAAATTCTTCAACAAAAAGTAGTGACAAACTAGTAATTATTATTAATAAAACATAGTAATGACTAACTAGTAACTTCTATTTCGTAAAAACAGTGACTAACTATTAATACTATTTACTAAAACATAGTAGGGACTAACTAGTAGGCCTAATTACTATTTACTAAATTAAGGTAGTGACCAACTAGTAAAATCTATTTACTAGAACAAAGTAGTCGCTAGCTAGTAGGCCTATCTACTATTTAGGCTTACTAAAATAAAATAAGGGATTATCTACTCGTTATTAGAACAAAGTAATGACTAATTACTAACTACTATTTACTAAAGCGAAGTAGTGATAAACTAGTTATTGCTATTTACCAACCTATTTGGATGTAAAACATGATATAATCATTATATAATTATCGCAGATCGACAGTTATACATGTAGTTTACAATTCCAATTTTTTTAAATTTATGCATGCTTACTCGATTAAGCTTACTTGAATTAATATGAATTGAACTCTCTTCAGTGTTAGTTCTCAACTAATTTTAATAATTCTCTATGCAGAATATTATTTTAGTCGACGGTTTCTGTGAAAATTTGAAAATAATCATGCCTAGAAAATATTTTAGAGATGGGAATTTTATGAATTTCCAGAGTTCGGGTTCGGTTCGGTTCGTTGAAAATGAAAGTTCGGTTCGGTTCAGGTTCGGTTAGCAGTTGACAATTTGAGAGTTCGGTTTGGTTCGTCGAAAATGAAAGTTCGGTTCGGTTCAGGTTCGGTTTTAACAAGGGTTCAGGTTCGGTTCGGGTTCGGCTTGCTTTCCAACTCGCAAGAGTTCGATTCGAGTTTGAAATGGTTTGGTTTGGATAATGTTGCAATTGTTTAACTTAACTTATAATAATTATGGTTATGACAAACATGTTTAAAATGGTTTATGGTACATATGCTTAAAATTAATTGAGTCATAATAGCTGCCAAATTTTTTCACCTGGGTAAAAATATGACAAAGAAAGAAGGAGAGAAGTGGTATTTATTCCTGTACATTTCTTAAAATATTGTTAGTTGACAAACAAATGTTCATAATATACATGTAGATAATTAGCTTTATCTAATATCTGAAATAGTTTCCTTGATTATAACGAGCAAATAGAATGCTTCATCAATTTTTAAATTTTTATTGTCACTATAGGCCTATATATTAGATACGTTTATAATTAAGTGGAAATGTCTTGGCTAAAATTTGATTCAATAATTCAGAGACAAAGTGCAATTCCCCGTGTTGTACTCGGGTGTGGTTGGACCACTGCAGAATAGGGCAACCGCAAACGATCTGCCGCGTGTACGTAAGAGTCGACTAAAGGCAGGAGCTGAGGTTGGCAAGAGGGGACCCACCTCACCATGAAATATTTTCACCCAGGATTAAATGGTAATTAATCCACCTAACTGAGGAAGGCAACTGGAAACCAACTCAGAAGCCATTTTTTCCAAGCTATAGACTACATGAGGTATGGAAAAGGCATAGACTTTGTGAAGGGATTAACTTATTGATCTAAGGAGTGCTCCTATGGAGCGGGAAAACAGACTTTGAGTATGAATATGTACCTTGAACCTGCCACTTGGCAGTGCACTGAAGAAGAAGAAGTGCAATTTAGTAACATAAAAATGTCAAATAAAGATGATTTAGTAAACACGTGTACTTCCATAGAAAAATGATCATAATATACACTGTTTTCTATCAACTGACCAGTAATAAGCTTTGTAATTTACCTTAGGGTTTCAAATTTTAAACTCTCAGATCAATTGTGAAATTACGAAAATAGTTATGAAACTATTGCATTGCTATGGTGCAATATTATTTACTCCAGATAGCCTTAACGCATATAGAATGTCGTATATAATTATTTGTAAATGTGGCTGCAAAAATATTAAGGTAGCACACTAATCATCATCATCAGCATCTTCCCTTGAATTCCAGTTTAACTAGGGTCGGGGGTCTCAAATCCTCTCTGTCCTACATCATATCATCATAAGATAGTACACTAAATTTAGAAAAAAATCAGAACTTGAATTTAACAAGAACAAATCCACCTAGATTGAGTCAAGCATTTTCAGATTTTTATGGGATTCTCTCATCACTTTTGTCTCTTTGATGTTAATCTTCATTCCATATTTCAATACCGTATCATTCAGACTATCCATTATCTTCTGTAGGCCCGTCTCGCTTCCCGCTACCATTCCTTTGTACCGCTACCATTTTAAAATTTGTGTCGGAACCAGCCTTACCTGACTATATGCTGTTAGATACTGTAAGACATGTAAATGCAAAAACTAATATACATGTATATATTTGTATTGTTCTTACTATCTTTATTTAATGTCAGGGTGGTGAAGAAGTAAGGAACTACAAGAGTTTGGTTCAGTTTGGTTTGGACGAAGTCTGGGTTCGGGTTCGGGTTCGGTTCGGGTTCGGCCAGAGTCTGGGTTCGGGTTCGGTTCGGGTTCGGTCAGAGTCTGGGTTCGAGTTCGTTTCGGTTCGGTCAAAATTCTAGATTTTAGATTTCGGTTCGGGTTCGGTTCTATTCCCATCTCTAAAATATTTCTCTCTCCATTATAGCCTTTACTCTATTATTAAATTGACATTTCTTTAGTGCGTTATTGGTTTGATTGATCCATGGGATTCCTAGGCACAGAAGTGAATACTATTAGGCCCTCAATGAAAAGAGGAAAATTATACAGCTTTGGCCATATCAAAATAAACAACAACAACAAAATCCTACTGAAATGAGGACAATTAATGCAAAGCAAACCTAACTAATGCCTGACTATACCTGTAGATTTTTAGTCAATTCAATTAATATTTGTGCATTACGTCCAATGGAACACTAAATCATGTGGCTACGCCAGTTTTTATGACCTCTAGGGTTCTTATTCGAAGTTACTTTTTTGATTCCTTTAGAGATTTATCATTTAAAGCAACGCTTCTAAACTAAGAAAAAGATTCAAAACTATCGTAAAGGATTGATTGATTGACATGTATGAATTGGTCTTATCTTAGATAAATGACTGAAAGTTTGATTGATTTAACCAAATTGATTGATTGGTTATTTAATTGACCGATTTATTTATAATAATAATAATAATAATAATAATGATAATAATAATAAGAATAGTAATAATAATAATAATAATGTTTATTGTCCATTTCCTCATGCAAGGATGATGTCAGGGACATCCTCCCATCTATTGAATTACATGTATTGATTGATAGATTGATTCGTTCACTGATTACTAGAGAAATTGAACTATACAATTGATACAATGTCCATAGTTGTGTCTATTGTCTTCTGGCTCTAGATAGATAGCGTAAGAATACAAGCATTGCGTTGGGTCTCAGCCAAAACTAAGACGACACGAACTATTTAGGCGTGTTGATATAGAAAGAATCTATCAAGCATAGCATCAAACTGCAGACTGAGCCGAAGACTCTAGGTGCGCTATGTGTTTATAAGCGAATTATCTAATTTCTAACAAATAAGGCGTAATAGCAACTGCATCATTTTACAGAGTAATTTAGGTAGTTATGTTATGGGTTTTATAAGATGTGTAAATAGTGTACTTAAATTTCTATTTTATTTGAATGATATAGGCCTAATATGTACCATTTCTTACAAATTTGCGAAACTAAAATGATATTCTAATGTTAGATTCTGGTTTGTGCAAAACAAAAACTAGAAAATTGATTCTTGTATTATGATTAATGCAATAGATAATTAGTGTTCCACTGGATATTCAATGTAATTATTGTCAAATAATTGCTATCTTAAATTAATCTTACATTAGCAATGCTATTGATATGTTAAATGCACAAGTAACTGAGAATCAAATCGGATACGAATGAAATACCCTAATACTGATAGGCTGTAGAGTATTTACTTAGAGAAAGCTACTCTGTGGATTAATATATTTTATTAGATACGGAGTTAGAGAAGATGCATTGCGTTTAAAACAATAGAAACCCTGATTAGCTACACATATGCTTAATAATACATTTTACGCATCAGTAATTAACTGCTATTTAGTAATTAGTTATAACGCATTAGTAATTAATTAATTATTAATTATGAATTACTACTATTATTTAATTATCATAGAGAGACTATAAAATTTGCAAAGAACTGCTTCTTTAGATGTTCAGTAGATTAGTGCTACAGGCTATGCAAGTGGCTGAGAGGTTATGTTAAATTGAACCAATACCAGCTACAGAATAGCAAAAGCCAAATGAACAACATAGCATAACTGCAGCTTACACGTTCGTTTTGTTTTATAGTTAAATAATCCGTCGGTAACATTCACATTGTCAAAAACATTGAAAGTTGTTGTGCCCACGACTGATACCACCTAGTTATTTTCCTTGATGATGTAATGCTAGCTAAAATACATTCCTCACAGATAACACTGAACATTCCATGGGATTGTAGCTTTCTAATATAGACTCTGTATAACTAATAGTAAAATTCATGTATAAATACAACGAACGATTGATAATTTTGCAAACTATAGGGTGTCCAGATAGGTCGTGAACGATTTTGAATGCAAAAAATTATATGTTATGCACAATACAATGTGGAAAGTTTGATACTGGCAGATAGGCTGTTCAATTGTAAATAACAGGGAAAATACTGTAGGTTTGTAACTTACGTTTCAAAGTGTTGACGTCATTTGCCGTGACGTCATCAAAATGTGCGTAAACAGAAAACTGCCGCAACAGTGCAGTAAATAAACGGCGTATCACTGATTAGGCAATGGCAACATTAAACGAAGCGCAAATTAGAGCACAAGCTATTACACTATTGGAAGAAAAGTATAGTTATGGCGTTATAGCAAAAAAACTAGGTCGTAGTAAAGCGTGGATTAGCAAGTGGGCCAACCGCTACAAGCAGAATCCAAACGAAACGCTGCAGAGTCGTTATCAAGGCGGTCGAAAGTCTGTGCTGACTGCTGCCGCTCAAAAACTGATTAGGCAGTCTAAATATGTGCGTGGACAGAGTCTGCGAAAGTTAGCACGTCGATTGAAAGACAAACGCTTTGCTGGATGCAAAGAGACAATAAGACAGTATATGCGAACGACGCTGAAATGGAAATGCTTTAAACGACAAAAGGTCCCAAAGTTAAGTAGTGCTTATAAAGTCCGCCGAGTCAACTTTGCGAAGAAGTTTAAAGATATTGACTGGTCGCGTGTCATGTTCACTGATGAATCACCTTTCAAACTTTACTACGTACCTAACAATAAGAACGATGTAGTATGGGGATCACAAGAAACTTCTGTTCCGTGCGCGCCACAGGTGAAGTTCAGCCCGTCAGTTCTGGTGTGGGGTGGTATTACAGCTCGCGGATTAACAAAACTTCATATCATCCCAAATAAAACTTCAGTTAATTCGACTTATTACATCAATGAGATACTGGAGAAAGAGGTCAAACCAGCATTCCAGCGAACAGTTGTATGTACGAATTTAACAGCTACAAAGCTGTTTCGTAATAACGGCGAAGGATTGTTTCAACAAGACGGTGCACGTGCACACACATCAAGAGCGTCAGTCGAGTGGTTGAACACAAACATTAATGGATATATCTCACCAGAGGACTGGCCACCTAATTCTCCGGATTTGTCACCGATAGAAAATGTTTGGAGTATTATGGCGGCAACGGTTTATGCCGATCCTGAACCGCAGACATTGAACAGCTTGAAACGCCGGATTCGAAAGGCGTGGAAATCGATACCTCTGAAAACTCTGACAAATCTAATTGGCTCGATGCATGATCGACTTGACGCTGTACTGAAGAATAAAGGAGACATTATTAAATACTAAATGACAATTTTTATAAATTTGTTACTAGTGGATTAAAAATGGCAGTCATTCAAAATCGTTCACGATCTATCTGGACACCCTATAAAATTGTAGACATTTTATGAATTTCGATTAAAAAATCTTTAAATTATCTGAGATGTATATTAATTAGAAACAGCCTAGATGATCACTAAAAATTAAAAATCGTTTTGTTTTAATATACGCTATTGTTATAATTTTTAAGATTACGGTTAAAATTAGAGTTTTATTAAAAAAACAATTCTTTGCTCTTTTCGGGTTAATTCAGCAATAACAATTAAGCTTCCTCCGCTAATGCTCCCGATCTTTTTGTTCCAAGTTCATTTTGGGTAGCATCGTAACCACTGCGTTTATTTATATGTCTCATTCGATGCTAAGATCAGGAGTTTATAGTTTCGAGACACGACCAAATAATCTTCAAATTAATTCAAGTCAGTCAGAATGACTTGCATTACTTAGATTTTATGAACAACAGGAATGTATAGATTTATGTAATTATGTATAATACACTACATATAGGCCTATCATTTTGATTAGTACAAATTACAGAAGCAATATATGATATTAAATTTAATATTTCATGTAGTTATTACAATTTATAAGAAACGTTTCATTGAATTCATATGATTGCTTATAATTGCGAACATGCATTTTATATGCTGCTTGAATAAAAAATGTTGAGATTGATTTCTTATGGCGTTAACTATGCTAGTTTGTCATTTTAACGAAGCAGTTTTCTTATGCTGATGTATTTAATTGCTAATAAAATATTTTAGTTATGATTGGAACGTCTTTACATATTGTTGGTACATTGGTAAAACGCTAGTCTGTCGAACGATATATCACACGTTCGATTCCTCACTGCGCCGCCGGATTTTCTTTGCTGGGGATATGAGGGAATAAACATAGAGTTGTGTACACCTCGTAGTGTCAAGTCGAAATAAAATCGGTGGAGTGCTTTTCATGGAGTGTCAAAAGTGCATGAGTAGGAATGTTTACCTGGGACCTGCCGCTTGACTAAACATTAGAATAGAGAGTGTGTGTGTTCATGGGTGTACATTAATGTTGGTACTTGTAACATGTACACACACACAATGTAAGTACAGTGTGTGTGTACATATACGTACATATTAATGTTGGTACTTGTAACATGGATACACACAATATACGTACAGTGTGCGTGTGTACATGTACGTACATTAATGCTGGTACTTGTGCTTGATATTCTTATTGTTGCAGTGATTCATTGCTCGATATTTAATTAGAACCAAAATCTTGTATGGAGTCTAGCGAATAACTTTGGCAAATACTTGCTTTTGTCGTTAAGTTTCTTCTTAGAAGCCACGCAATGGTTGACAGCTTTATTGACATGACGGTACGATAGCATTAGCTAATAAGTGCCTGGTTATTCATTGGATAGAGCTGAAATCTTAAAAAATGGTAAAACTATTTAGATAGGCAAGGCTGCCTTAAGTAGTCAACTTATTTATTATATCAATATAACAAACAAAAGTATAATGAATGGAATTCAAAACATTTCAATAGTATTATTGTTAAATCTCGCTTACATGTAGATTCGATAGTTGAAGAGGATAAACAGTAATTATATTTTTTTAATTTGGTCAATTCAAAATAGAGAGCGGATATTAAATCAGATTGAAATTTAACTAATATGGAATATTTTAAAATTAGCTTCATTTAATTTCCTAAACTCAAGTCGACAACGTTCATTTTGCTTATTTCGACTATGTATGAACATACTACTGTGCTTTCTGATAGCCTCTTGGAGGAGTTTTCCTATTTCATCATAAGAGGTCTATAACCTCTACCTGATGATACCTGGTTATACCTGATGATATAAGAAGGGCCTAACGTAGGTCATGCCCCTGGGATTTTAGCATACTCCTTAGGCCTCCCAGCGTCTCCTTCATCCTCCAATGGTTTCATCGCGTACGTCTAAAAAGTCATTTTCTAAAGGTAAAATTGATTGGATATGCTCTTTTTTTAAAATGTCCTTGGGTCCCCACCCTCGGATAAAATGTATAACTGAGGCTTTGAATAGTGGGAACGGGGTGAAACTTCCCCCTGGAATTCCGAGTTCCCCCTTGAATCTCCTATTGTCCAGGGACCACTTCATCGTTTCGTAGGTCTTCATTAAATTCCGACTCCATTCAGCTAGAATTTTATAGTTATGCCCTGGGTACAAGATTAATGATGTGATAGATATTTACTGAAAAAGGCGCACTGGCTTGCATGGTATTAATGTATCTTAATTTTTCTTAATGTCACTTAAGAGAAATAAATAACATGAATTGCATTTAACGTTAAAGTTTTTTCTAAGTGAGTAACATCTTTTAGTTAGTTCACGGGCACGTTAGCATCGCAGCAAATTTTCGCAAAGATTTTGATGTCTTTCAATATTTAAGTTGCTCAACTGAGAATTAGACAAGCAGCTTGGTTTTAGTATAAACATCGCCAATATTATTCTGTCCAATCAATTATGTCTAATTTTAACTTAACGTTGCGCCGCAATTTAAATTTGCAAATTAGAACAAATATCATTCTATCTAGGATTGAATATGTACAAGTAGATGACTTCACTCTACTCTGATCGAAGGGGACCCCCATAGAGAGCCAGATTTCTATGTCTATAAACTGAGATTTTATAGGAAGAGTCTGTATACTTTTGAGCCTGTTTGTGCAAATTTATAATGATCAAACTAATTCTAAATAAAATAGCATAGAATGCAGTTAAATGCAGTTGACGTCATGTTTTCAGCATCTATGAGAACAATTTATATAAAAGGGATCCAACTTGAACGTTGTAATTCTGCATCTGACGATATGATCTCAGATCCCACGATTTGATAAAAGATTTTATGTTGTCGTGATTAAGCATTATACAATATTACACAATGCGCATTATACAAAACGACAACTAAGTAGGTTTAAATTGAGGTAGCATTGTTAAATACGGGTAATATCAGAATAAGCGCAATTCTACTGAGATAGTTTAGAGTCGTTCCCATAGCAAATAATATTAGTCACACTGAATTCTTTCTTAAGTCCTCCTTTATGAATCATATAATACCGCAATACTTTTCTTCAAAATGCGAGAAATTGTCTCTTGCTGTAAAATTGCAAACTATAAATGTATAAACAATAAAAGAAATCGAATTCTAAACAACTCTGTGCAAAGAGCGTCAGATCGCGGAATACTATAGATGACAAAGCCTGATGAATATCTAACTGATCAATAGTTTACTGATAAATATTTAACTTATAAATATTTAACTTATAAATATTTAACTGATTAATAATTAACTGAAAAATATTTAACTTATAAATATTTAACTGGTAAATATTTAACTAATAAATATTCAACATATAAATATTTAATTATGGTACGGTCTGGCATCATTTACAAATGGATCAGAGAGTAAGATAGCGGATATTTCATGGGATCAGTCAATGGATAAATAACCACAACTTGAAATTAAAAAAGCGCAGCTTTCAAACTGTTTGTCATCATTACTACGGATGACAATTTTGCAGCAATATGTATTCTGTGTAAAATGGGGTATTTGTGAAATAATCAGTGGCTAAATTAAGTTATTTCTGCAGTAATGAAGGACATTTCAATGTCTCTTTTATTTCGCCTGAAAGCGCTCCATTTTATTAAGATCAAACAAGAGGCTTGGACTAAATTAGATGATCTAATAATATCATTTTACATTATCGTTAATCTGTTCCTAATTAGATAACTAACACTAACACTGGTTCGAATCATTCATGTAATAAAGTTCAATTCTGACAATTGTTGCCAGCTTAGTTTTATTTGCTTGACCTTTATTTTACCATGGTACATATTTTGAACAAAACCTTACTAATAGCAACAGTTACTACACAAAAATTAAACGTAAGCTTAAAATAAGGTCCTACAATCACACACTTTCGGATGTCATCCGAAAAATTGCATGTTCCCATTTGGGAACATTGGTAAATAGACGACATAATATTAGAGTTTACTGAATTTCATTCACAGGTCTACAATATCTTTTAAAATAGTGGAAATTTGAGTGCTATATAGTTAGCTAATTTATATTTTGTCACTGAAGAACCTATTCTAGTTTTATTCATGTATTTTAGGAATCTGAGGAATATGTGTGATAGTATCAGAAGCAAGCTTTTCTATGATCACAGTGCATGAGAACGTTATACTTGCTGTACTTTGTTTCTGGAATTCCATTTGCAATGTCTACACCTGCCTTGATCACAAGTGACACACTCATGATCTACACCATAGTAGAGTGCTGCGTTGGAAAGTGCAGCAACAGTTGCCTGGGGTTTTTGTGGTGTGCCCATCTTCATTAGGCACAACGTCACTTCAAGCCGAAATGCTAGATGATCCATTGGACTTGAGGTCTGCTGTACAGTGGCATAATATTGGCTGCCTTGTCACAGGATTGAAGATTGAAATTGCCAGAGACATGCAAAAACTTCTTCAAAGTAAAAAAAATTATCTCTGCTTTTAGTCTCAGATATAATTGGTACACCATGATCTGGATGGGTGCTCTCCTACCTTCCTCCGGAACAGAGTGATAGTCTAAAAGTAACACAATTCTAAGAAGTTTCTTATCTCTTGTCCATCAGTCACAAAATCTGGTGAATTCTTATCCCGTCTGGCACACAGCATTGTTTGATCAACAATGTAGTGTATGGTTTCATCATCAAAAATCATATTCCTGAGAAATGGCAAACATTGTTTTCAAAAGTTGCAACGTGTCCGTTAATTTAGGTGGAATATCTTCTACGAAGCTATTATGTAGCTTGCTAAATTTTTTCACATCTTTTTCTCTATAGCCCTTCTTTTGACTCTCACACTGCAGGACTCATCTTCTTCTTCACTGTCATCCACCATCTCTAAGTCTTGTTCATAAAAGATTTTCTCCATTTCAACTTCTCCAGCAGTCTCAAATGGATTAGCATTATAAACATTGTCAGGAATGTCTTCAACGTCGATATCGTCTGCTCTATCGCAACATGCAGGGAGTAAAATAACTAAGTCAACAACGCATCTTGAGGAGGTAGCAGCATGTACAGCCTCATGCACTGTAGTAGCTGTACATGTAGTATTCTTTTACCATAGAAGCGATTGATATCAATTTTCCAAAATTTCAATTATTATGTTTCATAAATTTCTTCAAAGAAGAGGTGCCATGCTTGATTATTATGTTCTAACAATCATAATGATGTTTCAAAGTCACAATAAATATATCTGCATGTAGATCATTTACTGTTAGTTACCAATCACCTAATACTGAACTTGCCAATACTCGGGTTTTGTATTCTCCAGGACTCGCAACCTCAGTTTTACATGATAAAAATATATGTAAAGTAATGTAGAATTACAGCAACCAGCTAAAAGCAAGTGAAACATTGAAAAAACAAGCTTTACATTCATTTTCATTAATAAAAATATTATGCATAAAGTTCATTTTAAGGAAATAATACAACAGCAAGTAATATAGAAAATATCTGGAAGAAACAAAATGAAAGTATCATATCTTACCAATGTTCCCATTTGGGAACATCGCACAAAAAAAGACAAATTAGTTATAATTCAAAGCACATTTTGCAGAACTAAAACTACCTATTACTTCATCATTCTATTAGGAACAATACTATGCTATTTGATTAAATATTCATTTTTCAAATTATTTTTTTTAAAATTCGAAATGAAGAGACCCTCAACCTTTAAATTTTCACTAAATATTTATCTAAACTATCCTTTGGATGTAAATTGAAATTCCCACATTTGTTTTGTTTACAATTGCTAAGGGTGTACTGTATCTAAAAGTATAGTTGTTATTCTCCTAGCTTGTATTTCTTTAAAGTGGTGATCATTTATATATGATGTTCCCATTTGGGAACACTGGTAAAATAAAGGTTAATGAATATAATTATATCATTTTTGTGAATATTTTTATTGTAGGGTTTCTAAATAATTGAGGCATTTTTATTTTCTTTGCAGTCTCCGAACATTTTTAGTATAATAAATCATCTGACGTCATAACGGTATTTTACGATATCGCACAAAAGCATATTGTAAATAGAGAGATAGTAGGACAAGAGCTATCTTCGCAAAGCAAGGGAGGTTTTGTTGTCGTTAGAGGTGCATTGAACTGTACTCAAGCCTTCATCATGAGTAAACAGAGAGTTTTGGTCTACTTTCTCATCGGCGCATTTTTGTCCGTAAGTAAATTTTTCGGTGCATTTGTGTTTTATCGAATTGTTTAGTTTACATAGCCTAATTTATCGTAGAATATGACAAGTTCACCTGTAAGTAATTTTTCAACACCTTTGTGACATTTGCTTCACATTTACATTTACATATAAATAATTCACAGTTGCGTAAAATTTGTAAAGTGTCTCATAAAAATAAATTGTCTCATCAAGCTTTCATGCTGCTATACATTTCTATTTTGACGTCAATACCAGAAGTCCCAAGGAAAAACTCGTCCATTGCTATGGTTGATCGACTGACTGACCAAACAAAGCATCAGTCAGAGTAAACTGAGTGGTGATCCAGTTCTCAACGAGAAATACAGTCCGAATACATTCAAACATCTGAGGTGTAATACATAGAGAATGCAGCATGGATACCGATCTCATCAATTAACGACGTTTGCACTTGTGCTGCTATACATGCGGCATAAAAACATAATACATCTTCTCAATGCAGCAGCGATGAGCACAGATTTCATTCCTAATTACAACAGCAATGAAGTTCCTACTTATCATTGAGGATACTACAATCTTATCGCGCTTATGATTGAGAAAAACATTGAGGATATATGACAGATTAAATCTATGCATCGTTTCTCTGCAGTTTTTGCTTCCTCTTTTGAGAGGCCTTTGGTATATTTGCTATTACCAATCTGCCTAATTGCTGGCATTACAAAGTATCGGCTAATTTACCTGTCAACAAACGTTAGATACTACATCTTAGAATGGTGCATAATGCTGATAATATACTTTCTCTCTCTGTGCACTTGTCTATTAGCAAATATATATTACTTCTCAACACATTTCTATCCACTGCTTTTCTCGTAATATCAACATAAGAATTAGTTATCAAATCTAGCATCACAATGTCAGTCTTCCTTTAATATTCTTTCCTTTCATTTTTTCTTCAATTGCCTCTTCCGGTAAACCGATCTCTCTCAGAACATGACCCATCCAGTTCTTCTTTCTATTCGTTATGATGTGCATTAATTGCCTACTTTGGTTAATTCAATATCTTAAAAACGGGTTATTTAATTTTAAAAGCATGTTAATATAGAATGAGCTCTCTGTGCCTAACTATCCGCCTAAGGAAATCAAACCGATCTTAATGCCGGTTAAATCGACGTTTCTCTCTAAATTATTACTCTCTCTCTCTCTTTCTCTCTCTCTCTCATCATCATCGTCATCATCCTCCTCCCGTAAATCCCAGTTTAACCAGGGCAGGGATAAAAATAGACTGTCTCAAATCCTCCCTGTCCAACACGACACCACCAGCCAATCCCCTATGTGAGACCATTCCATTCGTTTAAAATTTTGTAGCAATTTCTGAAGCCTAGGCGCTCACCAACCGAATGCCCTTTCTGATGTTGGTATGGATATTAGTGCTTTAGTCGCCTTCTACGACACTTGCAGTCACTAGTTGGTCAATTCTTCACACAACACTGGGAAAATCTCTCTCACACACAATGCTAATTATTAGTCAATCACTTTCCATTCTCTTTCTTTTCTCGTTCTCATTCTCTCTCTCTCTTTCTCTCTCTCTCTCTCTCTCTCTCTCTCTCTCTCTCTCTCTGCTCTCTCTCTCTCACTTTCGCTACTAATTATTACTCTCTCTCTTTCTCTCCCTCTATTAGTAATAACTCTCTATGAACTTGATTTGAAAACAGAAGCAGGTAGGCGGAGATGCTAACCTTGAGCTCAAGATGGACACTTTCAGTAATCCCTCGGGTCTCCTTTGGGACAATAGCTGTTGCGATGTATTCTGCAATTCCTGCGACAACAAGTTCCTCTTCTCAATTGACAATGGATATGGGTTAGTGGTGTTTATGTTTTCTCTATAATATTTAAATTGTTTATAAAAATATGCACAAATATTTCTGTATTGAATTAACGTATCGTTTACGTGAATTAATTGAAATAACTTAATTAGTTTCCTGTATGTCAAAGCAAAACCAGGAGTACAGTACAACTCTCGTGATAAGAGCGCGACACGGGTGAGTCTCTCGTTAGTCATGCCGTACTCCGGCGCGAACCACTCGAGAATCTGGGCGCTGTAGCGGCCGGAATCGCGCCTGACGATAGCGCGACAACGGCCAGATTCACGAGTGATTCACGAGTGATTCGCGCTCAGCGTTGGCGTGGCTACATAGCAAAAGTCGCACCTTAAAACCATAAAGGCTCTAATGATTTATCACTTTGGCCCCAATAGGTCTATAAACTGTTGAGTTATCTACCTCCTGCTGACAAACCTTGACTAGTCGACAAATACATACATACATACATACATATATATATATATATATATATATATATATATATATATATATATATATATACTGTAGGCCTATATATACGTAGTAAATATATATATATATATATATACTGTATATATATACTGTATGTATATTTATAGTACATATATAATACATACAATAATATATTTATATATATATATATATATATAAATATATATCTATATATATACATATATATATATTATTGTATGTATTATATATGTACTATATATATATATATATATATATATATATATATATATATATATATATATATATATATATATATATATGGCATCCATGATTGGGTAGGATGTACACGGTGAAAAGGTCTAAGATTCGAATAAGATGACTAGTGGGAGGAGCTTAATTTTTATTGTTGAAAAGACTTTAAAAAACAAATTGAATGTAATATTTATTTAACTTTTTAACTATCCCTAACCCTACACCCTACCCTTTACCCTGACCCTAAACATATTAAAAAGAAACTGAAAAAAGTGACTCGGAATAAAAGAAATAAAAGTGACTCGAGCCAGAATCGAACCCCCGAACCCCATGATCTAAAGCCTAGCATCTACAACACTGAACCACCGAGGCTTTCGATTGAAAGCAGTTGAATAGATGATGTCAACATATCCTACCAGAAAATCTTAATTCTATAAGTCCTCGCATTAGGCTTTTTATTCCAAGACCTTCTTCAGTGCGTACATCCCTCTACATCCCAACCAGTGCGTATTTTAAATTAAATTTTAAGTTTCAAAATTTTCCATTGACTTTAATTGAAGTTAACAGTAGCTCTACCAGCTTTATGTGCACTTAATGTAAAAATAGCTAATGTTAACGTTAGTTTTCTCAGTCGAAAGCGATGCCAGTGACAGGTGACCCCAGGATTTTAAACCCCGCACATACTGATCCGCGGTCGAGTATCTTACATCAATGAACCATATATCAATCATAATCAAATGAGCATACATCAATGTGACATAATCAATTGTATATTATAGTACTCCATTCTGCATGTATAGAGAGCTAGAGAAGATAGGCCTATAATTCAACTAAACATTTTAGTTATTACAATATTTATGACTGATTGAGCATTGAATATGATTTTGAACTTCGAAATAGTCATACTGAAAGAAAAAATGAAAGAAAATGTTTTATTTCACAAAATTTCACATAGAGCACTAGAAGATAATGTATTCAATGAATGTTTGACGTTTGATTCGTCATACAAACGAACTCTCGGCATGGTGCAGATATGCACGCAAATGTTTATCTGTAATATTCTGGAAATTGAGACGGTGTCGTATTTCCAGAGTTCTACACGTGACGTCTCAATATCAATATCGTTATCGCTGGATCTCATACCTTTTAAACAAGAAGAGACTTCTCATTGTAAATAATTGAGTTTTCTAATATAATAAGTTCAGAAGGAGAGCCTTACCTAAACGTGTCTAATGATCCCCGTGTTGTGTCCAGTACAGTGAAAACCATGCTATCGATAAAGCATAGCCTTTGTGAAGGAATAATATTGATGATTTTTTATTGTTATGCATGGAGCGTGAAAGCAGAATCTGAATCTGAATTTGCAGTGCCGTAGCTAGGGTCTGAGGGGCCCCCGATTCGAAGGGGCCCTGAGAATATATATATATATATATTATATATATATATATATATATATATATATATATATATATATATCGAATATTTTATATATAGAATATTATATACTAATAGGCCTTTAATATCATCATCATCATCAGTTCCTTGCGTTCTGTACAGAACATAGGGCGGCTACATTCATCCATTATTTTCTATCATCAGCAATCTTCACAGCGTCTTCTCATGAAATGTTTAATGCTCTCAAATCCTTGTTGATCGTACTTAGCCAATTACTTCTAGGTCTTCCTCGTTTCCTTTTTCCTTGAGTTGGTTTCCGGTTAACTGCAGTCTTTGCGTTTCTATCCTCAGACATTCTCAGTAAATGACCAAAAAACCGCAACCTTCTCTCAGAAACTATTTCATCTAATTTTCTTAGTCTAATCCTTTTGAGAACCATTTCATTTTTTACGTGGTCCCAATAGTGGATATTTAAAATTCTTCTGAGGCATCTTTGTTGAAAACAGTTTAATTTGTGGTTTATTTTGCTAGTACTTTCCCAGGTTTAACATGCATACATTAAAACTGGTGAACATATTTTTATCTTTAATTCCTTCTCAATTTTATTATTCTTCAAATATATTGAAGCTTTTGGAATACGTCATATGCTTGACCGATTTTACACTCCACATCTCTTTCACTTGATCCATTTTGCGATATTGTAATACGATTTTGCAATATCGCAAAATAGGCATATATACATAGTATTATAATTTATACTCTGTGGCGCATAGAGGAATTTTTTGAAGGGGAGGGGCCGAAAATTTTTTGGACAATGTCCACATATTTTCACTTACGCTCACGCCTTCTCCGGAATATTGAAACACCAAAAAAACAGCTAAAGGGGGGACTCAAAATATTTCAATACTGAAATTCGAATTTGTTTAAAAAATATTTAAATCTAACAATATTACATTACCATATGGCAAGTGTTATAAATTGCAGTCTTATGATAGAAATTATAGTTAGACCAATATACGACATTATATTTATCATTTTCTGTTATGGCTTCAAAGATTTCAGGTTTCTAGCTTTGTAAGTTGCTCCAGTGGAAAAGCCCTACAGACCTAGCTGGGCCTACATTTCTAATAAAGAGTAGTTTTTTCCACCCTTGAAAAATAAATAAGCAGATGTGGACGAAATGCAAAATGACCTAATTTATGCTAAAGGGGGGCTCAAGCCTCTCCCTGCTAAGGCTGGTTGCGTCACTGCTCCGGAACAGAGTTCAAATTTCCTTTTTTACACTTGTTTTATTCTTACACAGTGATTAAAGTAGGAATGTGCTAAGTTCTATACTGGAAATGTCAAATTTTTTTCGCTCTCCCTTCAATTATACAGGGCCTCTATAGCAGGATGATATCAACTATCAAATATGAGCCCCTAACGGGGGACACCTCAGAAATTTGAGAGATAATGGAACCAAGATTACCCTAGTACCACCCACCACTGTAACCACAGCTCTTATGTATGTACAAATAGCCATGAACATAATGAAAATATAGTCTTAATTTTTTTCCGTCGGTCTAAAGGGGCCCGGACCCTCTTGGCCCGCAGCTCTGGATCCGCGCCTGTATGTACTATATAATCGTACTCTCTCTCTCGCTTTCTGTGAAGTAAGTTCTGCAGTTAAATAAGTCATGACTCTATTAGTTTAATGGCAAACCATTAGTCCTATATTCTACTCCAAGGAAATATACTGTTATTAACTTATCAAATAATACATGTACTCTTTAATAAAGTTGTAAAGCACAGCGGTTAGTGAAATACTGCATCAGTAGTAATAGAAAAAATCTGTTTTTCTCGAGTTTTGTGCAAAATGGCCCATGTTTAAGGTACATATTCACAATTTCCTACTCATATGCTGCATTTCACTCTACATAAAGAGCACTCCATCGACCAATGAGTTTACAACATTACCAAATCCTATATCTTTTCCACACCTTAACGTAGCCTATAGCTTATGAATAGTGATGCTTCTGAGATGATTTCTCTTTACCTTCCTCAGTTCTTGCTCTGTCGACTCTTACGACACGTGCATTTTACGGTTGGTCAACTATTAGATAGTACAGTATAAATGAAGTATATTGCATAAAATATTACACAAAATATATGCAATATTTTATGCGCCCCCGTGCTGTGGTCGGGTGTTGTTAGACCACTGCTGAATAGGGCAACCGCTAACAATCTGCAGCTTGTACGTAAGAGGCGACTAAGGCAGAAGCTGAGGATGGAAAGAGGGGCCCAGCTCACTACGAAATATTTCTCCCCAGGATTAAATGGTAATTAATCCATCTAACGGAGGAAGGCAATGGGAAACCACCTCAGAAGCCACACTTTTCCAAAGCTTTAGGCAACATAAGGTATGGATAAGGCATAGACTTTGTAAAGGGTTTAACTTGTTGATCTTTGGAGTGCTGTTATGGAGCGAGAAAACAGACTTTGAGTATGAATAAGTACCTTGAACCTGCCACTTGGCAATGCACTGAAGAAGATGTAAATGTTTAATTTCAATATCAGATTTACATGTCACTTTGAGCGTATTCAGTCTCGTAAATCTCGTTCATCTTTGTTTTTGAGAGATTACTATTAGTTCTCGCAGCAAACTTTCAAACGGCTACATTACGCCACAGGAGGCACTGTAAAGCGATAAGATGACCCATGCAATGTCTTTCAATAACTGTCGAAGTTAAATTTTAAGCTCCGCCTTAAATATCAAGCCGGGAGTCACACGTTATTCATGGGTGATTCTCTAGAGAATCTGGCCGCGATAGCGGAGCTATACGGCCGCTACAGCGGGACTACAGCGCCGTTGTAGCCCCGCTACAACGGCGCTGTAGCGGCCAGATTCCGGCCGTTGTAGCGGTCTTATTACGAGAGTTGTACTGTACTTGTGTAGTAATATGTTTTAGTAATTAAGTATGTGGCTAGCTTACGTAACGCTTAGTGACAAAAATTTTATTAAATTCCCTTTTTGTTGTAACTAACTTAATTATTGTAATGTTTTTAACAGGAGACAAGACGGTTTGGGAGGCGCAAAAGTTGGAAGCATATATCAGAAATGGACGGGATATATCCAGGATCAAAACACTAACAACTTTGCCGGTGACGTTGCGGGTCTCACCAATCCGATAATAGTGAATTTTAACACTTGGCCGGTACGTTAAATTCCTTGTTATCTGCCTTAACAGATGAAGTTTCTTTCTGCTTTTCACTGTTCTTTAGCAATCTGTTTAGCAGTTGAATTTCCTTCGATAGCTTCTGTTTTCTTCCATGCATCACATGTGCAGTTTGCTTATCACAGATATTTCATTTACGTAAGTCTGATTGAGTGAAATATTTAGCTGATAAAATTAAATGCTGAATGGGCTTAGAAAATAACGTATCGATAGCTAGAAACGAAGATTTATATAATTCATTAGTTGATTATACGGCGATTAGACGGCAGGATTAGCGCACTAGTTTAGTTGCGCGTCAATTATCGAAGTTAAGCTGCATCGACCTCGGTTAGTACTTTGTGGGTGACCACCTTGGAAGACCGAATGTTGGTAAAAGCTTAGGAAGGAATAACCTTCCATCATCCCAGGGTGATGGAAGGTTATTCTTAAATCCGCGCCGGCTGCAATTGATGCGCCATCAAAAGGCAACGATTACTAATAACCATGGAGAGGAAGGAGGAAATAAAACAAGCATCTGTGCTTCCTGACCCAGTATGCCGTTATGTTATGTTATGTTATGATTACTATAACAAATGTGAGCTAGTTATTTTATAATATTAGAATAGGATTTGAATATTTATCGCTATATGACATGCCCCCTTTAGACCATGAATCTCTTCGAAATTCTCAATAGCAAGAACCTCTGAATATAAAATCTAAATTATCTACAAGTTAATTGCACTTGTCGTAAGAGATGACTGAACATGACCTGAGGAAGAAAATGAGAAACCAACACAGAAGCAATATTTTTCTCAAGCTGTAGGCTACATAAGGTATGGATAAGGTAAAGTCCTTGGAAGGGGTTAATTTGTTGGTCTATGGAGTGCACCTTATGGTATCTGAAAGCAGAATCTGAGTATGAATATATACCTTGGCCTGCCATTTGGCAAAGCACCAGGAGAGCGAGACTTACATTAGCCTCCTCTAAGCAACACTGTTGGTTTGTGCAGGGAGGAGTTTTGTTCAAGGTCTATGTTCAGGACGACGATTCTGGGGTCTCAAACCACGACGACCTCGATGCCTTCATCCAGCCTCTCTTCCTCGACCCAGCTCAGAGCAAGGCCAGGGCCTCCTGGACCCCCCTCACCATGCGGGGCCTGAGATCTAATCAACCTACCCTGTATGGACTCTATATCTCAAAAATATATAATACTTTTAGTTTAAAATATTAAAGAACAAGTAGAACCACCTCAGAAGCCATACTTTTCCCAAGCTATATGATACATAAGGTATGGATAAGGCATAGAATTTGTGAAGTGATTAAACTTATTGATCTAAGGCATGTTCTTATGGAGCGAGAAAGCATATTTTGAGTAGGAATATGTACCTTGAATCTGCCTTTTGGCAGTGCACCAAAGAGAGAGAGAGAGGGAAGAGAAAGAAAGATTTAGCATCCTTTTCATGACTCCAGAAGATGTCACTGACGGGTAACTGGACTTAAACCTTGAACCTTCTTATCCGAAACACGGCAACTTGCGAATGAGTAACAGGTTCAAGGCATTCGTCTTATATTTGTATAAGTATTTAAATAATAAAGTATTGTACGTTAATAATAATGGTGTGAATAACTGTGTACATTAAATACTTCTATGCAACAAATGCTCAACAGCTCTAAAAATATTCCGGCCTGAAAATATAAATAATTTGTACAAGAAAGTAAAAATTCAATTTGATTAAAAGTTTAATTTCAGTAGTTTATAGTAGTTTTATTTATTTAATACATTATCTAATACGAAATCTACGTAAGTCAAAAATATTTAATAACAATTATATTTGATGTTTTGTACTTTTCCAACAGCTTCTATATAGAATATCGTCTCTACTGTGGAGAAAACTACTATGGAAAGAATTGTTCGGTATACTGCACAGCGCAAGACTCATCCACTTTGGGACACTACACCTGTAATCCCGCCACTGGAGAACCCGTCTGTCTTCCAGGTACTCTTTAACTGTCACCAATTGTACTACAGTTGCAAATAAATTAGTATATCTACTTCGAATGAAATGAATTGTAATAGACAACTGTATCTAACGGGCACCGGTGTCCTAAAACGCTAAAGAGCAAAAGGAAGGTCCAAAAAACGGTGCAAATTCCAAAATTCAGAAAATCAATCCAAAGTAAATAGAATTTAAAAAAAGGATGTTTAGACGCTAGTCACAACTCATGGATACAGGATGGAAAATAGAGATGGAAAAGATAGGTTTTCAACTGCCTATGAAACTGCTCATAGTAAAGCAAAAAAAGTCGATGTGATTCAAACGAAGAATCACATCGACCTTTAATACGGTTATTATTGAGATACAATGATCAATAAGTAAAGGTTTGTACTGAGTATTGGTAAGGTCAGCAGTGTTTCAATTACTGAGACAATATATAATTTTATAATATTTTGAAATCATAAAATTAACATTAAAATTTACAAGCCCAATTTCCAGGTAATTCTCTCAAGTATGGTGATATTGTTAATTAAGGGCTAAATGTCAAAATGCATTTAAAATGAGTAATTATTTATAAATGAATGCCGATCGGTTCTCGACAAGTAATTAAGCTTTACTTTTTCTTGAAAAAGTGAAAGGCTCATCCCTGCTTTATTCATTACTTTTTGATACCTCACGGATAATAAATATTTGAACAGTTTGTGGTCAATTCTGCATATTGCCCGTGAATATACGAGATGTTATTCTTTAAGAAACTACCCGATAACGTCAGTCCTTAATTGGAAAAGTATCAGACGCTATTTCTTGTTAAGGCAAGGGCTATATCATGTCTTCATATTGAATATCAGAGGAAGCTCATTCATAGGCTGATTTATAGATTACTGCTAAAATTTTAATAATAAAATCAATCAATTAAGAATGTGATTTAAATGATTGTAATGATTAATAGTGCAACTCCTCTGAATCCTGGTTGTATTTGTTTAGGGGTTGGGGGTTTAACCCCTTTGGAGATGTGTGACCCATGACTAAGTTAAACCCGACCCTACATCCAGTTTTAGCTCCCTGTTTGATAATGCTCGGATGACGCTCTGGGAAGCCTTCGATCTCCAACGATCTCTTTGAAAAAATATAACTAGTACAACTTTGCACTGAATGCGCCCTTTTACTATTCACTTCGCTGAATGAACTATCGCGTTCGTTATGTTGATGCTTTTGGATGTAGTCATGTGCTTGTGCATTCTGGTTGAGCAGAGCTGCTTTCAGTTTTATACTCCTATTGAGACATCTTGACATCCCATTCGGGCGTAGAACCGGACACTTAAACTTTATTATTTTGTATTTTTATACTATTTTTGTTGTTTTGTATTGTATTTTATTCATGTTAGGTTGGAAATCTCCAGCTACGAAGTGTAATACTAAAATAAACGAGTGCGAGAGCAACGACTGTCGTAATGGAGCCACTTGTATATCTCAGATTGGTTCATATATCTGCAACTGTCCTGTCGGCTTCGCAGGTATTGTATTCAATACTGAACAGTTGTTGAAATTCCGTGGCTTACTAACAACAACGACAACAATACGATTAGATACGAGTGCTAATGTTGTAAAGCTGGTAAAGCTAAGGTTATCGTCACTTTCCTCACTCGAAAGAGATGTCAGTGACGGGCGAGCACAGGATTTGAACCCGCACATACTGATCCGCGGTCGAGTGTCTTACCGACTTCGTCACCGGCTCCAGCCAGTGGCGAAGTCGGTAAGACAATTGTCCATGACAACATCGATGATAATAGAGACCTATCGATAGCTGTCACTGATGTAAAGTCTATCTAACGCATGCAATGAGCATCAACATATTTTCAGTATTTCAGACTTCTTTTTTAACTAGTTTAACGTACATTTAAGTTGAAAGCTCTCAGTGCAACTGCAAAAAACTAGCTGATTTGGGAAAGGCTTCAAGAAAAGCATTGACTGCATTTTACAAATAAGATAACGACAGTTGATATATCGCTGAGTTTTGCAAACAAAATAATGTAACGGATAATATCAGATTTTGTTATGCTTCAGGTACAAAGTGTGAGAATCCTACAAACATTCAGTGTAAAGCAGGTTTCCATGGAGCATCGTGCGATGTTGATATCTGCGACTTTATCGCTTGTCTGGTTAGTATTATAATTATTACTAATTATGATTATTTACTATAAATTTATTTACTGCATGTATAAATGTATTAAGAAATAGGAAGAAGAGATGGATAGGACACATTCTAAGGGGAGAAGGTCTATTAAGAGAAGTCATAGAAGGTAGAATGGAAGAAGAAAGAGGCAGGGGCAGGCCGAGATTAGGTATGTTAGATGATTTAAAGACCCACTCATATGTGGAAATGAAGTGGAAGGCGGAAGACAGAGAAGAGTGAAGGCGTTATATACCATGGACCTGCCAGTAGGCATTGCACTAAGAGAGAGATGGTTATTTATTAATGGTGGTGATATATGTGATTGTGTGATGGATTGAGATTCGTGGAGTAAGAGGGATGGAGAAGAAGCTACAGTGTCCATAAAGTGACGCCTAATAGAGCTCTAAAAATCTATTTATTACAATAAATCAAGTTACATTTATAAGAAAAGATCATCGGTAATTTTGAGATCTGAATAACTAACTTTCATATTCTAAGATAGGCGCTTCTTCTTGAAAATGTTGGATGTATATTGTATAGCATGTAAGACATGAGAGTCTTTATTTTAATAGTAACATTTAATTTTGTTTTAAATGTTTGTTGTTTAGAATGGAGGCAATTGCACTGGAGGCGTTTGTGTTTGCAAGCCAGGCTATACTGGTATATCCAACAATATTAGCCAATCTAATGCAATTTTACTTATTATTTAGAAAAACGCATTTTAATTAAATTGCAATAATCAATTAGCCGTAACTTACGTGCACTTCTATTTATAGCTTAAATTAATCTACGTCCCCAAAATCGACAGTTAACCTAATATGGTCAATGGTCACATTAACTGCCATAGAATATAAAATTGTCATGGATAAAAGGCGGTATGAAATATATCATGACATATAAAATTAAACTATAATTTTAAAACTGATAATTGCACTAAAAATATAAGCACCTTAACATCTTGCTGGTTAACGCTTGTAATAAAATATTAAACTACGAATTCAACATTGTTAATTATTGCAGCATATAGATTTCTGTAGAAGTAAAGTAAACACATATTAAAGTGAAATGATCAACTACGTCGTTATCTAACACTTTTAATATCATATGTTTAAACCGTTAGGCAATTTACTTCATTTTTCCTATAACCAGTTCAGTGAATGTCTGAGATTTTACTCTCAGATCAGCGAGGCTGGGATTCGAACCCACGATGATTCAATTCACCTCAGGATCTGTCATTTAAAGCTTCATAACCATACGCTATTGAGACATTCTTATAATATTCTACATTATAAAAATGACTGTATAATTATAACTTTATAACTTTATAATAATAATAAAATTATTATTATACAGGAATTAGTGGAAAACTGTATAATAATAATAATAAATTATTATTACACAGTCACTAATGCCTTTGAGTATGTATAACCGACTGGAGCCAGTGGCGTCGTCATTTAGATACTCGACCGCGGATCAGTATGTGCGGGTTCAAATCCTGGGCTCGCCCGTCACTGACATCGCTTTCGAGTGAGGAAACTGACGTTAACCTTAGCTTTTTTCTTTTTTAACATATCAGGCAGGTACTGCGAGGAGGGCGTGACATGTCGGGATAGACCGTGTCAGCACGACGGTACATGCTACGACGTCACCTACAGATGTGACTGTCTGCCAGACTACACGGGGACCACATGTGGCGTAAAGAGACCTCCAGCAGGCAATGCCACTTATGAGCACTACACTGGTTCTGAAGGTGACAAAGAATTCAGCATTAGCGCAATATTCGGCAGTAAGGTAAGACAATTGTTAAATGTGCATTTTGTATTTGTAAAGACTTTTTCCCTATTGTGATGTAATTTTATATTAGTGCAATATTCGGCTGCAAGGTAAGACGATTGTTAAAGTTACATTTCTATAAAGACTTTTATCTTATTGTGATTTCATTGATCTCACAACATTATCAACAGCAGCTGATAACAATGTTATCAGCAACTAATGATTTATTTTTGTCTATGTTTCAATTTTCAGGTTATTTTTGAATACACTGCAACTATTGTTAATTTTCCCTTGGACTGTATATATTAATATAATGCTAATTTGAATAAAGTTTAGCAAAGAAAATAAATATATACAAAGATGCATTTAAAAAAAGTAAAATTATTATATTATAATTTATGAGCACTTTATGACAATTATTCACGCTTATGGAATAAGCGTAAATTAGTATTGCATCAGAATTCTGGACCTGACAATGAAAGCTGATAAAATACATTTAAAACCCACTTCAAATACATTTAAGATAAATATAAACCAAATTAGAGTAAAATAGGATAAAAGATTAAAGTTGTTAGCAGTAGTCTAGCAGTGCCTATGTTTCCATGAAGTTCTTTAAATTTTCGTCTCTATTTTATGTGTATTGTACTTTAATGTACTTGTATTTTATGTGTAACTTATTTATTTTAATTTACATGTATTTGTATTAACGTATTTGATATTAATGTATTTGTATGGCATGTGTATGTAAGTTATATAGAAATGTACTCTTTTAAATTAATGCATTAGTATATTTTATGTAATATTCTGCAGGCTGGAGGTTTGCTAATAGCATTGATAGTAATAGCAGCCATACTGCTATTGCTTCTGATCATACTCATCGTATGCTTGTGCATGTTGAGGAGGTAACTATATACTAAATAACAAACAATAACGAAAAAAAAATAAAACACACAAAAGCACTTTGCGAATAAAAATGTCATATCTAAAATATGGGTGCAAATTCTAACTATACATAGAGTATGAATTCGCCTATTCCTTTCTAAGTTATGAGTGCACTTGGCATTTATTTTAGAAATAGCAATTATCGGGTCAGGGTTAGTTTGATCATCAATCTTTTGCAATATGCCAAACAGTTAGAGATATCTACTTTAATTTTATAATATCTTTATTGATAAAATTTAGTATTTTATACCCATTTAATATTATTTTATGACCTTTCAATTATGTCATTTGCAACTATTCAAAATCTTTTGCATTATGCCAAAAGGTTAGCGATATCTACCGATTTTAAATATGATAAAAATTAGGATTATAAACAGTGGAATATTATATATGGCTTTCGTTTATATTATTTTGGAACTATTTTAAATCCATGTGGCTGGAGCCAGTGGCGATGTCGGTAATATATTCGACCGCGGATCAGTATGTGCGCGGATCAAACCCTGGGCTCGTCCGTCACTGACATCGCTTTCGAGTGAGGAAATTGACGTTAACATGAATTATTTTACTTCCATACAAGAGGTGCTATGTTGTATTTTCAGGAGAGCACGCAATGCTGAGAAAGAAGCCCACATGTTGTCTCACGGAGCCAGTGTCTCCACAGAGAGAACAGTGACCGACAACCAGTACCACTCCACCAGATACACCTCCCAGTCCAGCGTCTTCTCTGACGTCAGTGATGGGGGTGAAGGGTCCCGCGGTAGTCGGACCACCCTCGTTCCACCCGCATACTCCACCCTCCCGCTAAATTCAGAAATTCAGGAACCCCATTATGACACCCTGGGAGGGGGAAGCCTGGACGTGGTGGCAATGGAGAAAAAGAAGGCTCAGGAGGAAGACAAGGAAAAGGCCCCTCCTCCCCCGGCCAGGCCAAAAGTTCAGAAAATTTCGGACGTGAGGGGTGAATCTATGGCCGTAGAGAGGCAGGCTTCTTGTTAAACCCACTCAGCTCCCCGGCATTTATTTAACCATTTTATTCAAATACCTAAGTGGATTTCATTTTTTAGATGAAAAATGATTTTGTAAGTTTTGCACGAGCATATGAAATATTTTATGGATACTATTTCAGTTGAGTTTGATAATTATATTCGTCACATTAGAGATGAAGATTTATGCAGTTTACTGCAGCCTTTCTTGCTTGAAATAGGTCTTCAAGAGTGCATTACAGAAACAATGTAAATAAACACAGCAATTTAAACTTTAATCCATCAAATGCGATGTACTGTTAAGTATAAAGAGCCAAATGCAATTAATATTTAATTGACTGATATTGACGTAAAATATATACAGTAGAAATTATAACATCTCTTTCTTTACTTGAAACCCACTTTAACTAGGGTCGGGAAAGTTTTCCATTCATCATCATTATCTTTCCTGAATCCCTTCCCTTGAATTCCTCCTTGAATTTGGTAAACTTTTTTCTCTCTAGCAATTTCTAGTGTCTAGCCGCTCAATAACCAAATGCCCAGTCTGACTTTTTTTTTTTTTTAGTGTTTTGTCACCTTCTACGAAACACGAAGTCCGAATAAGCCACATTGTCACGCTTCATAGAGTTCTTTGTGAATCTTGTGAAGCAACATGTCGTATAATTCGTACGGATGCATTAAATCTACGTGTAGTACCATGATTCTGTTGTAAGTAATCCATCGATCGATCGAAAATAATGTTCGTATCGAAAGTATAATGCTCGATCGTTAGATTATTAGTCAATATGTTCGTCATTGCTAAGCAACCTACATGTATGCCTTAGACCTGAGTTCTGGCTTTGAGAGCACCTGTGAAACAGCAGCAAGTACTCAGGATTACGAGCTCCAGTAGTTTTTACTGGATAATAATCTAACAAAGAAACTACCTTATTAACTTTATTTGCTGACGGATAAAAAATTAAAAATTTCATTTTTTAAAATACACTGTCATAATCTTTGTAGTAAGTATATTTGTATTAAGTAGACTTTCTTCTAATGCATTCCTGATTAACATTTACTTTGAGTAGTTTGTGTTAGTAATCAATAATACATTTTATTTTGTACATAAGTGTTCGCTAAAGATTTATACATTTTGCTATCTGAACAGAAATGAAGCCCATAATGAACGACTGAAATTAGTTGTGGCCTCCATTTTAAAATTGCTAAAACAGTGATTATACGATTAAGATTTTCAAAAATTTACATAATTTCATAATTTATTTATTCATTACAAATTAAAACATTATTGTAAATATTAATGTAAATATTTTAAAGGGCTTACATTTCAATTTTCGAATAAATTTATTGTATGCGTCTGTATGAGAACCCATAGTCGAGTTGAAAAGTTTAATTATTCAAAGATGGCAAGGAAGTAATGATAAACAAGCATAATTAATTTAAGTTAGGTTAAGAAAGATGAAGATAATACTGTACTAATCGCGAGGAATTCTCATTAGAAGTTGTGACAGACATGATAAAAACTTGAAGAAAGTTTCGAACTTGACGAATGTTTCGAACGAATTTTAACTGAAATTCATTAATTAATTGTAACTGTAATTCCATTGTAATTGTAATTATAATTACATTGTAATTCGTTATATTTCTGGACCTAATAAATAATTACCTCCTCCCTCCTCCAGTCCCGCCTTTCTATTTTTATTTATTTATTTATTATTATTTATTATATTAATATTATTATTTTATTTTATTTTTCTATTTTTTTGTCTTTCTCAATCTTAAAATGGTGAGTAGATGCAACAGTCTATTGCTTATTTACATTCTATTTGCAGGTCTCTATTTATATGCATATTAATTTTTTAATTAAAAAAAACATAGGCAACTACACAGGGATAGAACAAATGACGATGTGGTCTATTGGCTATGGCGTCAAGCTTCAGATCCTGACATCCAGAGTTCGATTGTTGCCCCCGTCAATTTTGTTAACGTGTTTAAGGTTCATTTTTATTTTTATTTGTCACTTTTAACGGTTATGTTAAGGGTTAGGGGTTATGGTTAAGTTTAGAATTAGAGACTAGTGTTAGGGTTATGAGATTTTTTATTTTTTATATTTCAATTTAAAGCAGGCTTGATGGTTGCAACTGATCTAAAGCCCACTTCTCAGTGTATTACTTATTACTGTTAGTTATACTCCCCCTATATATATATATATATATATATATATATATATATATATATATATATATATACTGTATATATATATATATACTGTATATATATATATATATATATATATATATATAATATCTGCATTTATAACTTTCTCTCTCTCTTTATCTCATTCTCTCTCTCTCTCTCTCTCTCTCTCTCGATAAACCGTAAACCAAAGCAGGTACATCTCTCGGTATTTTGAAGACCAGTCATAGAGATAAAAGGAAAAGCCTGTTTTATGTTGATCTAATAAACCTCTCACTGCAACACTGACGATAACTGAGCCAACTTACTCTTGGGCCAAATGTAAAAGTGGCCAAACACGATCAAATTTATCTGAACAGATATCTGATCAGATAAATTTGACAGAGCCCACACACGGTCAAATTTAACTGACAGATATCTGATCAGATATCTGATCAGATATCTGTTCAGATAAATTTGATTCGTCCATACACGGTCAAATTTATCTGTTCAGATCTGAGATCTGAACAGATACTTTTGGCAACACACGGTCAAATTTATCTGCACATAAAACTGATGATCGCCCACACACGGTCAAATTTAACTGTTCAGATATCTGATCAGTTATGCTAATTAGCTGTCAATCATATCCAGACTGCAGCCCGCGTGACTGACGTTGTTATGACTACAATCAATCAATATATTTTTGAGCTGTTTAAACTACTGATTTGAGAGCTACCATCCCCTGATTGATGGTGGCTGTCCAAATGATGGAAGTATCACTTAATGATTTAATAGGTTCATTTTTTTTGTTGTAGTCTAAATTTAAAATTATACTCCTGCCTATTTTGTATGCACAAGCTCAACTAGTATCATTAGTTTTATTTACGTTCACCATACATATACAGTAGATCACATTTAGTCTGTGTTTTTTCAGTGGATTGTGCTTTTGAATCCAGGCCAATTCTATCGGAGGCGAACACTCTAACCGTTACGCCATATCCACCCAATACTTCACTATCAATACAACAGTGTAATATAATACTAGTTATAGTCTATGCACCGACATGGTAAGTATTCTGCATGATTAAATAATCTGCTTCATCGTCACTATTTAGTTTGTATTTCTACTTACCCGTATATGCAAAGTTTATTACATGTAGGCCTATATATAACATAACATAACATAACGGCACACTGAGTCAGGAAGCAGAGATGCTTGTTTAATGCCCATTTCCACCTTCTTCTTCATGGATATTAGCAATCGTTTCCTTTTGGTGACGCATTAATTGCAGCCCGCACGGATTTAAGAATAACCTTCCATCACCCTGGAATTTTTTCCTTCCTAAGCTGTCAACACTCGGTCTTCCAAGGTGGTCACTCACAAAGAACTAACTGAGGTCGGTGTAGCTTAACTTTGAGAATTGACGCGCAACTAAACCAAGTGCGCTAAATCCCGCCAAACGGCCTGTTTACAAGTGTTCATTATCGCGGGAGACTGTGGAACACTGCATAAATGCAAGTTATTAGATTGTGGAACACTGTATAAATACAAGTTATTAGATTGTGGAACACTGTATAAATACAAGTTATTAGATTGTGGAACACTGTATAAATACAAGTTATTAGATTGTGGAACACTGTATAAATACAAGTTATTAGATTGTGGAACACTGTATAAATAAGCCCCTACACTGTTATTAAATAAAATGCCATGTAAGCGCATGGCATTTTTTCTTGTTGAGAAATACAATACAGATTGACTATAAACAAAATTATTATCCTTTGTTTATAAAATTTTAATTTGTTTAGCAAAGGTGTTTAATAATGAAATTTCAAAAAAATCCGTCCCGTATATCCCTATTCGGAGTCGACACGGAAGGGTCTAGATAGGAAATGGAACATTAAGGTCGCGTATATATCGATTTGACACCACTACGGTTGCACGACTATGTTTTCATTTTTTCACATCGCAACGCAGTCTAGGACTTGCGACCTCTCGTTCTTGAGGCGAGCTCTCTATCAATGCGCCACGAGTCATTCAATTTATATATATATATATATATATATATATATATATATATATATATATATATATTGAAATTTAAGAATGATATTTAATTCGGTAACGCTTATCTCTGTTTGTCAAAAACATCTTTGTAATTTATAATAATTTTATTTTAATTAGGCCCTACTCATTAAAAAAATTAATTTCTATTTAGAATGCTCAATTAAAAAGGTTTAGGTCGATAAGTGCGCCAAAATTATTGGTGGGCGGGACAAGTCTTCAGATCTGAAAACTGACGCGGCCACACACGATCAAATTTATCTGAACAGATATCTGTTCAGATAAATTTGATGGTTTTCCCATCAGTTTTGAAATCTGACACTCGTCAGTTTTCCCATCAGTTTTTGCCCACATACTATAAATTTATCTGTCCATATATCTGAACAGATATCTGTTCAGATAAGTTTGATCAGTTAAATTTGATCGTGTGTGGCGAAACTAGGTCATCAGTTCTCTCGTCAGTTTTCAAATCTGACGCGGCCACACACGATCAAATTTATCTGTTCAGATATCTGAACAGATATCTGAACAGATGAGTTTGATGGCAAAACTGACCGTTTGTGGCCACTGTAAGAATTAAATATCTCCATTTTCAGAAATTCGCTTGTTATTTTATTTTTAACTTCTTTACTACTTTCGTATTACTATTAGGTACTCAATTTAATATGGTCGTAAAGAAATTATTACATAATCTGAAGTTTGCTACACCTAGTTTTACATATGGGATGATTTTTTGGTTGAATTTAAATTATATCAGATAAGAATATCAAATAACTCAAACAAGTCAGAGATCACTTCACTTGATGGTCAGTCCGAAATCAGATCTGATCATCATTAATTATTATAACAGCGTCATTATTATACATTGCAGCAGTTCAACTGGCAAAGCTAATGTTTAGTAGTTAAAACGTTTGCAGTGACTCTATAAGTTATTGCGGAAGTTATTGCGGTAATTCAGAACTATTGCTCGTTCATATTCCCTTCTCATCCTTTCATGTGAGCTCTAATCTGCCAGACTCTGTGGGCTGAGCTGTGATGTGTGATTTCTTTTCTGGACTCTATTTAAGGACTTAAGCTAAGTAGGCCTATTGTGAATACTAATGAGAACGTTTATGTGTGTTTTCCGACATTGATGTCGATAAGATATTCGTCCTCGAATCAGTATGTGCGGGGTTTAAATCCTGGGCTCGCCTGTCACTGAGATCGCTTTCGAGTAAGGAAACTGGCGTTAACATTAGCTTTACCATCTTGTTTGTGTAATGAACTAAGTATCGTTTAAATAGAGGAGTCAAACATAAAATTTGTATGTTTATTCATTAATTTCAATAGGCATGCCCCTAGCAATATCAAATAGCACATGGTCTATGCTATAATACTATATTCAGAACTGAAACATATTAAAATATCAGCTAAGCTACTGTGCTCAATGCTCTGCGTATACTGTTATGAACCTGATGAAGAGAAAGAAATCCGTCGTCATATTTTTGAATTGTGCTTGCTTCAATTTACAAGGCCCAAGGCACATGGGATTGGTCATATATGATATTTAGGTCATATATAGATGGGGCATGTACTGAGACGGAATTATTTGCTGAAAAAGGTAATTGAGGGAAGTGTGGAAGGGGAAAAGATTAGAGGAAGACCGAGGTTTGGTATGTTGGATTTTAACTACGTTATGAAAGGCATCATAAGTATGCAAGCTGTGTCAATAGGCCGTAAGTTCTTTGATAGAAACAATTATCTCTAACCCTCTTCTAAAAAGGAAGGCTCAGATGAATAATTTTTCTCTTAAGAGTTGAAATTTCTCGTGTTGTGCCCGAATCTCTGCAGAATAGATCAAAAGTAAACTATGGATTGAAGAAATTGATCAATAACTACTGAAGGAAAAGATAAATCACCCTAAAAAAACTTATTTTTAAAACTATACAGTATACTGCACTGAGTAGTGTATATGGCATGATTTTATGGATGAATTAATTAGTTGACCGATGCTTTTCTGCAGCGTGCAAGTTGACACTGTGTGTGTAGAAATATATACCATGGACCTGCTGCTTGATAAAACTCTGGAGAGAGAATAATAGGAATATAGAATTTGTTCATATTACCACCTACTACTTTCAGCTCACTGACGAACAATTGGTCGATAAGCAAGTATATTCTATCATAGGAGAACTGCCCGACCGACAGCATATGATAGTTTATATTACGATGTAAATTTTGGTTTATTTCAAAACAATCTGACAACAGCACTTAGGTCACAGACGAACATACGAAATGGAACTTACGAACATAATTACAGTATACACTATACTAGAACATAATGTCATAGTAATGCAAACACAAACGATGCGTTTTAAATCAGGACTAAATTGGATATAATTTAGGCGCATTACTTAGCATCATGCGGGTTACGCTTGGTAATCATTGCATAGATTCTTTTGGCAAAGTTTCTTCTGGTTTGCTATGATTGTTGGTTTAGGGGGGAAAAACAGAGCCAGCAAGTGGTCAGGATTATAACTGATCTAAACAGCTTATTATCAGTTGACAAGCAGATATTATCCAAAATTAGCTCTTTGTTATATAAATCAGCCCCTTTTGCACGTCTTAAAAATGCCATAGGACGATGTGATGGACTATTTCATACCTCAGCGGCTGCTTATCAAAATCCTACCAAACTCTCATTATCTCTCTCTCTCTCTCTTAGTGCACTGGCTACTGGCAGGTCCATGGTATATAACGCCTCCACTCTTCTCTGTCTTCCGCTTTCCTATTCATGTCCACATATGAGTGGATGGGGCATTCATTTACCCTGAGTATAGCTTTCTTATATTCTTCAATAGCGTTTGGAGCGCGGTTTAAAGTATTGGTACAACTGGCTCGTCCTAAGCGAAGTTAAGCAAAGTTGGGCTCGGTTAGTACTTATATGTTCGACTGCCTGATAAGACCGAGTTCTGAGAGATTCCAATAAAATAACGAGCTCAAAGGTGTAATGCCAGGTTTAACTTATCTTTCCGTATCACAAGGGATGTTGTTAGATACAGTCCGGTCTGGATAGGGTATTGGAAGATTATTCTTAAATCCGAATCATCTACATGTACACTTCACACATCAAGTGGCAACGCTTACTAATAATCATGCAGAGAAGAGAAAAACAAGATCTACAAAAACGGATACGAAGCAAATAAACTCTGTAACATGTGTGATGAGTTATTTGTGTAATCAAACGAACAAAAATATAGCGTTAGATTATAGAAACCAAAGAACTCAATGAAATATTGTAAACTATTGAGAAGGTGCTCAACACAAAAGCCTCAAACATTTTTTATAGATCATCCATACATTTGATTTATAAAAATATTGCACGAAACGTGGTACATGACCGTGACTAATTCGCTCAATAATCCGTCTCAATAAAAGGTTAACCGGTAATATTACCAAAACAATTAAAAAATAAAAATAAACTAACAATTTTTTAAGTATGAGTAAATGTTTCTTTAATAGAGTTATTGCTTTAATTATCTTTTTAAGATATGCACGCCGGCTTCCCTAGTTTTTAGAATACAAGCTGAAACGACAGAACAAATTAACTAAAACTAAAGTTTAACGTGTTATTTGAGATTATTGAGCAGAAAAATACAGCGGCAATATAGTATTTACCAGACTACAGTCTCAAACCGTAAATGATCATGTCAATAGCTATATGTGATTAATGTTATTGAAAAATTGATTTCAAATAAATGCAATTGCAATAAGAGTCATACATGTAATTTAGAAGCATGTGTGATAACGAATTAAATAATTTCATTAATAATTAAGTAATCGCCACTGGCTGGAGCCAATGGCGATGTCGGTAAGGTACTCGACCGCGGATGAGTATGTGCGGGGTTCAAGTACTGGGCACACCCGTCACTGACAGCGCTTTCGAGTAAGGAAACTGACGTTAACCTTAGCTTTAGACTGTTAGTTTTAGTTTCTAATAATACTAATTTCTTTGAAAACTTACATGGATGAGCCGTTGGCTTGTTGACAAGGTGTTCAACGGAGAATCTATGGCTGCAGGGTTTAAATCTAATATAAATCACTGACATGCTAAGTTTATCTGACTTTAAACTTAGGTTTGACTTATTTTTACTTGTAGGCTAATTATGGACGTGCAAATAGCCTTCAAGATTGAGGTGGCGAATGTGTAATATACTATACGTGTAATCTGTGTGAGACTATAGATGACGTAGTAAAACGTCAGTAGTTCATTACTTACAATATTAAATAATTTAGATAATGATTAGTTAAATGGCGTAGAAATATGTAAAATATTATTATAATTTGCTGTACAATTGAGTACAAACGAAAGCTTTACATTTTCTGCTTGCTATGGGCGATAAATTTTGTAGAAATCTTTGTAAGTGCGTCAGACATTTTAAGCTCTATATTCGTTGAGTTTAAATTTCTGTTTATTCACTGTTTAATAAGCAGCATAAATGGATAACGTGGTGCTGAACGGAAGCTCTGGGGCATAAACAGTTAAGTCTTTCAGAAATTTGTAATCTCTTAATTGTTATCACAGAATTTTATAATCTCTTGAATTAATTTAATTAATACATGAGATTAATAATATGATTTCTAGTATATGCATATTTCCCGTGTCCAGACTACTGACAACACAGTTGGACCACAGGTTAACTGCATGTATCGCATTAGGTAGAATACTAAGAAAGAACTTACGAAGTCAATGGAAAACCACACCAAAAGCCATATAATTTTCAAAATATAGGCTACTTTAAATTGCAGGAAAAACGTAGCCAAACAAAATAAACAGACTTTATAGTGTAGCAAAAGCAATTCATCAATTTGATAAACGGATGATCTGAGGTCGCATAATACTCGTCAGTTTTGTTAAAGATTTATTTATTTATTTTTAAAATATATAAAGCAGAATGTTGCCTTTTAGGCACTGAAGTGTTGTGTCCGGTGCCATGAAGAATAGACCAACCGCGCTAATCAAATTCACGTGTCATAGGAGCATAATTTTTCCACGCTATAAGCTACATATGGTTCAGATAAGGCATAAACTTTTTGTGAAGGAATAGAACTTGTGGATCTATGGGGTTCTATATATGAAGCGTGAAAGCAGACTGAGTATGAATATGCACTTGAACGTGCCACTTGGTAGAGGTGTCGTAAGAGAGAAAGAGAGAGACAGAGAGAGTGAGTGAGAGAGAGAGAAATGATTGACTTAGTCATTTTTTATGATTGCTTGATTTGCTATACATTTAATGATTGATATGCTATGGATTTCAATTTTTTCTCTTTTACTTTTTTGCTTATTTACCTAAAAAGTACGATGCTTCCCACGCAGCCACTGCCAACAGTTAATTCATAGAGTCGAGTTCATATGTTTGGTAGCCTAGTTAGTGGCTCTTGGAGGCTATCTACCTATATATATATATATATATATATATATATATATTATATATATATACATGTATATATATATATATATCGGCTATATATATTTCATTTTTTATAGTATTATGCATATATATACATGTATTCTATTTAGATATAAATACATGCATATACATAGTGTAAACGATGCGATAGATTAATTCATTTTTATAGCGAATTACTGATTACTTATATTTGGGTAATATTAACTATTAAGTCTTGCATTTTGTTTAATAGATACTTTGTATTGCGCACAAAATTCCTTTGCTCAAAGAAATCATTTCAATATTATAACATATCCAATATAGCTCCAGACGGTGTGAAAATCTCTTCATTACATTTTATAACAGACATTCAATAGTCATAATCACTCTAATGTCATACACATGTTAAATGTCATGCCTATTTTTGCGGCGTTGATATGTAAATTGTTAATCAGCGTCCATCATTACTTTCTATCACTGATATTGGTAAGTGTGAAACGGAAATAAAATGTAGAATTGCACAGGCGAAAAGGATTTCGGAAAGAGAAAAGAACTACTAAAAGCGTGGGGCAAAACAAAGATAAAGATTGTGATAACGTTGGTGTGGTCGACAAAACAAACACAAATACGGATTATAGTGAAATGACCAGCTATGTCGATATCTATCACTTTTTAACACCACATGTTTAATCCCCGTTAGGCAATTTAGTCCATTTTCCGTGCAACCAGTACAGTGAATGTCCGAGATTTTACTCTCAGATCAGCGTGGCTGGGATTCGAACCCACGAGGGTTCAATTCACCTCATGATCTGTCATTTAAAAGTACGTGACGTTATCCATTGCGCTATTGATACATTCTATTATAAATATTATATTATAATAATTATATAATATTATATTATAATTGACACTTCAGTAGGGATGTGAAATGAGGACATTAAAGAAAGAAGATACTAGAGGGATCGGAAATGTGGTTATGGAGAAGGATGGAAAAGATTGATATGACTAACAAAATTACAAATGAAAAATATCTTCAGCGGGTCGGTACAGATTGAAAGCTAATAAATATGATAATAAATGGAATGAAAAGCTGGATAGGACATGCTACAAGGGGGTAATATTCTAAACGATGTAATAGAGGGAAGAATGTAAGGGAAAATAGTTGGAGGAAGACCGAGACATGCGATGCTGGATGATCTGATAACAAATTCATATATGGAGATGAAAAGGAAGGCTGAGGATAGAATTATTGGTTGAAGAGTGATATGCCATGGTTCTGCCTTTAGGCAGTGCACTAGACGAAGAAGAATTACCTTCTGATAGCGTAACTCTTCCCACTTAAATACTCTAGATCAACCTAACGTTCACAGTCTTGTTTTGGAACAATAAACCAAAGCCAATTCACAGAGGCTCTTATTATCACTCTCTCTCAGCGATAGTCTCTCGTATCCAGTGCTCGACGCTTGATCATCTTTCGGACTTTCACCGTGTCGCACCTGTAACGGATCCTGAACTGGAAGCTGCTGTTGGACGCGGGATCTCTTTCCAAATACAAGATTGTTCATGTGAGGATGTTCATTTCTCTTCACGCCCAGGTCCTGACTGCTCAGTTGATCCGGGAGGTCATGGTCCTGCGCCTGGAAGAAGAGTTCCAGTGTTTGAGGGGACAGGTCTGAGGACTCGGAGGCTCTCAGTGACTGGACTCCATGCTCCGGGGCTAACAGCAACAACATGCAGCTAAGTGACGTCATCAATACCCACGTCATCGTTAGTGAATATCCAGTTGTCTAAAAAATTGAACAAACGCAACTGCATTTAAACTGAAGCATTTGCGCAATAAGCAATAAAAGCTAACTTTCTAAGCTATTCACCGAGAAATGCGTTCAATATAAAAAAGCCAAAGACAAGGTTAACGTCAGTTTCCTCACTCGAAAGCGATGTCAGTGACGGGTGAGCCCAGGATTTGAACCCCGCACATACTGATCCGCGATCGAGTATCTTACCGACTTCGCCACTAGCTCGAGCCAAATATAGCTTTATTGCTCTTTACAGAAAAAACAATACAAGTTATGTAGGGGTCAAGTCGAAAGGTTAGTCTTGGTTCATAATCAAAAAGGAATATGTCAATATTTGGACCTGTTCTCTGGATTTTTGAATTTTCACCGTTTTGGACCTGTTTTGTCACAGTAGTGTTCGATGTTGTCACAGACGACAGTAGCACACTTATTGCTGTTATCGTTATTATTATTGTAATTAGCAAATGGAAACATACTCCCATTGCAATGCTATGAGATTTCTTAAACAGCATCTGCCAGAATATTCTTTACCCCGTGGTATAGTGAACTTCCGTGACTATTTTTAAAAGTGATCTACAAAAAATATTTAACTTAGAAAAGATGAGAGAAGTTGGTTCAGTAGGTTTTAAGACTAGGTTTTCCCGCCCAATAGATAGTATAGCTCTAGCAATGTTTATTCCTTTAATAATCAAATAGCCAGCTTTTCTACTTGACTTTATAACGCTTTCAATTTTTAATTTTTAATCTCGTTATTACAAATATAATACGAATTAATCTCGAGTAATAACTATGTTTTAATTTAACTTTCGTATATGGAATTTGTGGATATTAATTTGCATTGAGTTCTCTCTCTTTCTTTCTTTCTTTCTTTCTCTTTCTCTCTCTCGCTCTCTCTCTCTCTCTCTCTCTCTATCAAATTAAATTTCATTCATTTTAAACTCTGCAGTCTCTTATTAACCATCTCACACTGTAGTATTTTACAAAGTCTCTACAACCCTCTTACTGCACTGATCTCTATTAGGCGTTACTTTGTGGACACTAGAGTAGTCGCTACAACCCTCTTCCTCCATTGATCTCTATTAGGCGTCGCTTTGTGGAAACTAGAGTAGTCGCTACAACCCTCTTCCTCCATTGATCTCTATTAGACGTCGCTTTGTGGAAACTAGAGTAGTCGCTACAACCCCCTTCCTCCATTGATCTCTATTAGACGTCGCTTTGTGGAAACTAGAGTAGTCGCTACAACCTTCTTCCTCCATTGATCTCTATTAGACGTCGCTTTGTGGAAACTAGAGTAGTCGCTACAACCCTCTTCCTCCATTGATCTCTATTAGACGTCGCTTTGTGGAAACTAGAGTAGTCGCTACAACCCTCTTCCTCCATTGATCTCTATTAGACGTCGCTTTGTGGAAACTAGAGTAGTCGCTACAACCCTCTTCCTCCATTGGTCTCTATTAGACGTCGCTTTGTGGAAACTAGAGTAGTCGCTACAACCCTCTTCCTCCATTGATCTCTATTAGACGTCGCTTTGTGGAAACTAGAGTAGTCGCTACAACCCTCTTCCTCCATTGATCTCTATTAGACGTCGCTTTGTGGAAACTAGAGTAGTCGTTACAACCCTCTTCCTCCATTGATCTCTATTAGACGTCACTTTGTGAACACTAGTATTGTCTCTCAACCCTCTTCCTCCACTAATCTCAATCCATCGTAAAGTCAGACACATCACAAACCGCAAGACTGAATATGATATCCAATATATCAATGAGGTAGTACCCTCACATTTTGCTATGCCTTATATACACTGTAATATAGACTATGACTTTTGTAAAATATGGCTTCTGAGGTGGTTTGTTATGCCTTCTTCCTTTATTGCTCAGTCGCTTCTTACAACAAGTGCAATTTACGAGTTGATCTATTCTTCAGTTGGCTATTTCCCGGACACAACACGATAAACAAGCATATGCTCACATTATTTTTTTAAACTCTCATATACAGCATGTCGAAGTGTACGAGTGTATACTGCTCTATGGATAGAGTATGTAAGAACATTTTCTTTCATTTTGTAAGCATTATATATTTTTGTGCGAATGGTAACTCAGCAACACTCAATATCTAGAGTAATTTCGGCAATATTGATATACTTTCAAATGTAAAACGCTTTGATACTACTGCAGTAATACAGGGTATACACACTATACATCAGTGCCTTTGGGCCTTTCCACTGTATGTCCGTTTTCCCGTTCCTCTGTGCCCTTAACATAGTCTTATTTGACTTTCACTTAATAAAATTTCTCTTCTTTGATATTTCTATATAGTAATAATGTAGCTTCATATTACCAAATAAATATATAATTAATGGCATACTCTCTCTCTCTCTCTCTCTCTCTCTCTCTATATATATATATATATATATATATATATATATATATATGTATATATATACATATATACATATATATAATGTATATATATATATATATATAATATTGTTAACAGTCCATATACAGAAGATAATTTTCTATTCGCCATTTAAGCCAGGTAATAAAGGATGTATGACATCTGTTGGAAATTATAATAATTATTACAAATTGTACAAATATTGCGAAGTCCTCCTTAATAGAACTTCTGACTTCTAATTGTTTGACATGGTTGCAGTAAAACTCATTCGGCTTATGCGAAACATTTTGGCGATATCGTTAGTGGTGACGATATCTTTCGTGACAGCGATATCTTTTGCCATTTCGAAAACATTTGCCACCGCAACAGTTAGAGCATATAATATTAGGAGTGGAGTTGGTCTTGGGCGTAATTTCAGTAAGTGGGAAATAGAAATTTCCATCCAATAGCAAAACAATGCTCTCGTTTAAAATAATATAGGCCTACTATATCAAAAAATAAATGATATCTTTTGTTAAATAATTTCTATCTTTGTCGTTGGTAGATTTTCTTGATGCAAGTACGATGACAACTCGTGAAGAAAGTGGCACAAGTTTTAAATATGAAAACTAATTTAATACTTCAGAAACCGTCAATAATAAATAATTTTGCTACCATAAAACAAAACACTTAGATTGATAAATTTGAATTTTATTCGTGTGTATCAAGTCATATATCGGTGACTTCATGGGCATTTCTATCTAATATACTACACTTACGTCAAAATAGTACTACATACAAACCTGTATTAACGCAATTCAAACGCCAGTTTCTACATGTACGAGTAGTCACAAAATATTAATGAGCACTTAGTACCTCTAAAGAACTTTATGCTCGTCTTTACATTAACTCTTTCTGCTCGCACGCAGACGACTAATGATGCGCTAACTCTATCGTTAAACGTTTCTCTCAGAATTGGAGGCAAAATCATTAGAGAACCCAACCCGAGTAAGAGTGCTTGCGTCATAAACATTTGAACCGGGGGCGGGGATTAATTTCTCCGATGTAAATATTTAAATGTGTCGGGACCACTTGTTTCTTTAATAGTTGAATTTATTTTCTTATATTTATTTTCTTTTTAGTTAGGCACTTGACAGACGCACGTGCTTCAATGTCTCCTTCAATGTATCCTTTACATGATTAATCATATCTTACCTGCTGATAGCGCCAAATGCAAAGAATCTCAGATACACGATTAACCTTCCACGGGCCCTGGGGAATATGCTGGTGCCAAACTTACACAATGTCGACGATGGTCTATTCTAGAAGGTTTCGATTTCCAGGGTACTTAGCATCAACAATTCTCGGAGTTATGAAATTAAAGGTGAAGCTGCAAAGATTGATTCCAATTAAACTGAAATATTTTCAGGCACCGATGTTGTTTAATAAAGCTTTACATAATCATGCGATATAGCTTTGGAGTCTCCATACTAAACTATGCAATACTTAATATGATACTACAGATATTATATACATGTACTGTATATAATATAGACCTATATATATATATATATATATATATATATATATATATATATATATATATATATATACCTATATAGACCTATATAGACCTCTATATATATATATATGTATATATATATATATATATATATGTTTACTTATATACAGTATATCTACATGTATATATATATACATTATATATATATACATTATATATATATGTATACAATATATATATATACATTAATATATATATATTTATATATATATATATATATATATATATATATTTAAATATATATATATATATTAATTTACTTATTTATCCCTTGTTGTATTCACGACACTGAAAAATAAACCAACCGTGAACTGCAAGTGTCGAAAGAGTCGACTGAGCAACGACTGATGAAGGTAACGGTAAAGCAACTCAGAAGCCAAATTATTTCTAAGCTACATAGGTTACTTTAAAGTGTGGTAAAGGCATAGCCTTTTGTGAATGGATTAACTCTTTATTCGATAGATTTCTTTCTACAGATCGTGAAAAGCAGCATCTGAGTACGGATATGCACCTTGGACCTGCCGCCTGGCAGAAGACTAAAGATAGAAATTTATTCACTTATATTTAAAACGTATACTTAATACTTATACTTATAATTCGCATATAGCCTACCTAATTTACTTATATTTACTTATACTTAAGCCCCCCCCCCCTCTCTCCTAGTGCACTGTCCATTGGCAGGGCCAAGGCATATAACTCCTCCATATATTTCTATCCTCTACCTTTCTCTTCATATCAATATATGACTTTGTTATCAAATCATCCTACTTTTTACAAGCTTAGAAGGATTATATCCTTAAGTTTAAGCCTATGTAGGAATAATTTTCACTTCAAAGCCGAATATCATTCCAAAAATCGGTGTGTGGCTTATTGAAACTACTTACCCCTAATATTGTAAGTGCATCTATCCTATATTTTCAAAAGGTGACTCTGGACAGTATTTTTTAAGCAAAACAAATGGCCTGCTTAAAGAGTTAGGAGATTGTCTTAAATTATTCTTGTATCATAAATTTTTATTTGAGTAGTATTTTAAACACTAAAAATGTTTTAAGTGAACTAGTGCTTTTGCCTATTGTAATATTGAAAGTTAATATTACTATTATGTGCGTAAACGTATTATGTCACTGATATGACCATTGAAAGAGAAAATTGACGTTAACATCGGCTTCACGTCTTTAGGGTCTATAAATTTTGTTTTGATAATCAATAATCCTATTTAATTGTGTCAAAGGATTGTAGCAATAGTTCATTACTTGCTACTAATCGCTTTTTAATTTTAATATAATTTAAGATGTCAATATAATTTAAGATGTCTAACATATTTTATACAAAATGATGCATTTCAAGCAACTCCCTCTTCTGTTTAATTTTGTTAGTTTACGGTGGCCTCCTGCCATAGGTATCTCGAAAACATGTAGAATAATGTTTATGAATGTTATTTATTTTAAGAAATGGACAATAGATTTTCTATAACACTTTAGTACTTGTCTTTTTAGGTGTAATTACATTTTTACTAGCCTGTATACTTTTCCATGACAATGACAGGAGTAATTGTTACGTATTTCATTATCTTTCAGCATAATTTCAAATTTCTATACTTTCTCATTTAAATGAGCCGCAATTAAAATTACTAGCATTAGCTTCATGGAAAAGTACAGAGAGAGAGAGAGAGAGAGAGAGAGAGAAAGAGAGAGAGAGAGAGAGAGAGAGAGGAGGGAGAGAGAGAGATAAAGAGAGAGAGAGAGAGAGAGAGAGAGAGGAGGGAGAGAGAGAGATAAAGAGAGAGAGAGGAGGGAGAGAGTGAGAGAGAGAGATCACTCATATTTCTTCCATGTAGTTCAAAATGCATTGACTAGCCAAAACTTCAGCAATAATTGAAACTGCCTAAGTTGCTGCAAATAAGAAAATAGGCCTATAGATATAAAACATATCAAGTATAAATAGTTTAGACAGGTAAATTTACGAAAACAGTATTTCTAAGTGTGTCTTTAAATGTGTCTTTAGAATCTTTATAAGTTACTAGATTTTAAATATACAATTTTATATTTAATTAATTCATCAGTTCAAAAGAGAATCCTGGTGGTATCAAAACCACAATATAAATAATTATTGTATCTATATCAACTAATATTCTTAATTAAAATCGACTTTATAATTTAGTTAGGGCCTAATCTTAATGCATCAAAGTGTTTCTTGTATTTTACTCGAGACAAAGGTAAATAATATTCGCTTCATTTCGACATAGTCAAAAACGTTGTGAATTCCAGTGGGTTATTCTGAAGCTTTATTATAGTTAGCAATTTTTTAGCAGTAAAATGGCTTATATGAATCCTAATTGGAATGCAGACCGCTAATAATTGTGTAGTTCAATTGCCTCGACACGTTCCACTTATAGGATCAAAGAGTCATACATTTTTCTTAGAATTCGTTAAAGCTGGGTAGATATAATGATCTTAATTTAGGTAATAGCGAAAGACGTTTCAGAAAAAGGCTACAATGCATAACAAATTCTACATTTGGAAAAAAGAAAGAAAGCATATCTAAAATATTATTTAATTTCCAAATTTCGAATATACTCTTTCAATACTACGAAACGTATTTCTCTTTTATTCCTTTCAACAAAATATTTCGTATACTCTTTCAATGTTAACCAGTATTTCGCTGGGATTACCTTTTTGAAAACACTTTAGATTTGTCAATGCTCACGACATATTGACCAAAAGTGGCATAAATGTGTAACATTTGCTTGTCTTGTGTGGTGCGGAACTGTAAATTATGAACGTTTCATTTCTGAAATTATTAGCAATTACTGGGGGCTCGTTTGGTTTGACACATTGTGTATGTAAGACTATTCACTTATATATTCAGCATTTATTGTATTGTTTGCATAACAACAATTAATCAGTTGCTAAACAATGTCCGAGATTTTACTCTCAGATCAGCGCGGCTGGGATTCGAACCCACGAGGATTCAAATCACCTCAGGATCTGGCACTTAAAACTTCACAACGTTACCCTACGCTGTTAACACATTCTCCAAACGGAAGCGTCAGGCAGTAATATCAAAAGAGAGACTGTTGGGATATTTTCCTATTGAAAACCAGAGTAAGATTTTGTCTCAATAGTGCTCGATGTTTTCATAGATTACAGTAACACTCCAATTGTTGCTGTTGTTATTATCTATGTCTTTTAGTGAAAAGATTTCTCAAACATCCGGATTCTGGTTTGGTACAGATAAAATGACAGCTCAGTTGTGTTGGACTTGATTGGAGCTGGAATTCGTCCAGAACTGCAGAGTCTGATTAGGATTTGGTTCATGCTGCTATTTTGATCCTGAGCCAATACAATTTAGCTAAGTTATTAGCTCAATTATTATTTATAAAGTTATAATTATGTCAAAGTTTAACGCCTGGTTTCGTTCATTAGGGAGAGATTGATCTACTTACACTGGCAGATCCTGTCTAGTCCACTGTTATAAAAACCCGTCGAGTGTGCCGCTCAGTCTAACCAATAGGATTTAACGTCAGGTTTGTGTCTAACCTACCAGGATTCACCCTGCCGCACCGGAGTACCTGGAGAGATGGAGAGGACGCTGGAAGTCCGCTGGAACAATACAAGATTTAAAGTTGAAAGCAAAGAAATAAAATTCGGAATTAAATTCATGTCACAATTCTGAAGGAGGAATCTAGTCGGATACAAAAGAAAAATTTTAAAAAGATTCTACACTATTATTCTCAATTTCAAGTTATAGCAAAATGTTATCTAAAACTCGTACATTTATTGAGCTAAATTTGTTATATTATTAGATTTTATTCCGAAATAATGCTTAAATTTTGCTCAGGATGATACACATCTTTACTTGAATTTATTACAAATTTATTTACATATTGAATTTACCAAAAATTATTTCATAATATAAAAAAATATGTATTCAGTTTCTTAAATGTCAGCCAAAATTTATAAAAATAAAGCTAACTTTTGTAATTTGCAATCAGCATACATTCTATTATTCTCAATAGGCATATACATGTATGCCTAACCCAACATCTGTGTGAATTAATTAAACGATTGTAACATTTTATTTTCGCAAATTATACAAGCTTCTATCCTGCAAAATGTGTACTCATCATCATCATCATCGTCGTCTTCATTTGAATCCCTGATTAAAATGGGTCGGGATTTTAAAACATTTGTAACAAGTTCTGGAGCCTAGGCGTTCTAAAACCTGATGTTGTTTCTTACGCCAGTTTGTCGCCCTTTAAGACAAGTTCATTTCGCGGTTGGTCTATTTCTTGACCTCTGATCAAAATGCGCGAGGTTCAAATCCTGGTTTTGCTTGTCACTTTTGTCGCGGTCAAGTGATGAAACTGAAATTAATATCGGTTTACGGCTTAAAACCCGGACACAGAACAAGTTAATACATCAGTTTTAATAACGCTTTAATAATTTTCTATCAAATAATATCATATATATCCCTGGTGCTCTGTCAAGTGTCAGTTTCATGGTAAGAGTCCGTTTTAGCGATCTAAAACGAACATTACCATTGCGTAGATTAATAATTTAAACCCGTCGTGTTAGGCTTTACTCTATCCATACCTAGTGTAACCTATAAAACTTCAGCAAATATGACTTCTGGTGTGGTTCCATTTACCATCCCTAGTTATTGCTTAGTTGCCTCCTACGACACACGCTGTTAACGATTGGTCAATTCTTCCATGTCTGGAACAAAATATGAAAATAAATGAATTTATCTTCAATTTATTTAATGATTTATTCGTTGAATATTAATTATGCGAAAGCAAATCCTACATTAAATTCAAGTAGTTCGTTTTTTGGTTCGTATTAATATTACTAGCTTTACCTTCTATTTTTGCATTGGAAGGACTAAAATTCGGGCTTGGATAATCAAAGAGTATACATTATTGTCACTATTACGTATTACATAGAATGGTATGGTATTAAGTATCAAAGAGAATATTTTGCTATTAAATATCTTACAAAAGTTAAAGTTTGAGATTTTGCAGACTCTTTAGACATAAAGTACGATTACAATTTCAGGCAGTGAGTAGCTGCCTATATTTCATGCAAGTGCTTAATTTAATACAATGATTGTGGAAAGTATTCACATGATACATATCTAGCGTGTAGGATACCAATGCATATGAATGAAATATCATTACAGGAGTACAATACGTGCATATACAATATAACCTACAGCAGTACAATACATACATATACAATATAAACTATAGGAGTGCAATACAAACATATACAATATAAACTATAGGAGTACAATTCATACATATGAAATATAACATACAAGAATACTATACCTACGCAAACAATAAGTGTCATGCACAACTTATTGTGTATATAATATAATATAATTTCTAGAAGTACCATGCATACATATACAATACAGCCTACAGGAGCAAAATTGATACAGAAAAATACCATATAACCTACAGGATTATCATATATACATGTACATGCACAACATATCTCTCAGCCACATGGTAAATCTCTCTGGCAATTACTGTTGACGCCATAATTGAACGACATAATAAATAATTAGTTTAAACAGACATTCATGCAAAACAATGTCGGGTAACAAGTGCTGGTGTTGAAGAGAAAAACTTGACATAAAATACGGATATTTGCATATTTATATCCATTTTGGATATATCACAGTGTAGAATATGCACGCAGAAAGTCTTTGAAAACATAAAAGAGACTTACTAACTGGGAGGTAGAAATAGAGCGCGACAGACAGATAGAGATAGTCAGACAGGGAGAGAGAGAGAGAATAGAAAATGAGAAAGAGAAAGAGAACGAGCAAAAGAGAGACTAATATAATTGATAGAAGATATGCTGAATGATAGATGCTAGATAAATATTTTATTTCTAAAGTAAAAGTAATAAATAACTGTGAAATAAAGTCAAATATTATAATACATGCAAGTTTAGCAAGAAAGACAAATTATTAATCAACGAAAAACGACTTTTGTCATAAAAATATAGTTTGAAAGAGAAAATTTAAACAAAAGGAAAATAAATATACATAAATAAAGGCCATAGGGATTAAAGTTGGACGTTTAGCATATATTAATATGATATTATAGTGAATTGATCATCTGTTATAATATCTATTTTTAAAGTTATGCAGTTTAGACTGATAGCCGTGCTACAAATCCTTTGAATGTCCAGGATTTTACTCTCTAATCCGCTTTATTTCAATTGATATGATTTACAATTGATAGAATTGCAAAAAAATCTATGCGATTTGATACCAGGCCCTCTGGAATAGCCACTAACATTTCATAACGTTACCTAACTCACTTGTGCACTTTGCCATTTTGACATTTAGCAGATGGAAAATTTTAATCTTGTGCTAATTCAACCGTATGGCAAACGGGTTGCCCCACAAGCAGTAGAAAACAATTAGTACGAGACAGTTAGGATAACACAATAAAACTTAGACAAATATTTAACGAAGTGTTGTATAGTATAACATTACTCAGGGGCGTAACTACGGAAGGAGAGGGGTACGAGGGGCTACTACCCCACTCCCCTTTAATAATAGGGATGCCACCCAGCTGATCCCCAATCATTAGAAATTTTCATTGCTTATCCACGTATCCATTCCACATTAATTAAACTTTTTTTGTTCGTATAGTTACACATATGACATACCGCATGTGTTTACCTAGTTTCCTTTCTTGGTTGCTGCTTTTGTAGTTTTCTTTATTTCCACCATTCCTCTCCTTGGTTATTAGCAATAGCAAGTATTTGCTTTTGTGGCGCATCAATTGCAGCCGGCGAGGATTTAAGAATAACCTTCCAACACCCTCGGGATATTTTCTTTCAAAGCTGTCAGCACTCGGTTTTCCGAGGTGGTCGCCCATAAAGTACTAACAGGCGCGATGGAGCTTAACTTCGTTCAATTGATGCACTGCTTAACCAAGTGCGCTAAATCCCGCCCGAGCTGCCACTGCAGCACTGCATCCCTCATGAAAAAACTACTGGCACACCACTGGAGCTAAGCACCGGTACTAGCAAGTAGTGTGGAATAATTATATAATTAGAGGAAATAAAATCATTTTACAACTCTAACGCAGCATCAGCAGATTAACCGCTGGCTTGTTTAACGACAGCTGATGCTCCCAGCTCGTAACTCAGTGCAAATCAGATTCGAATAAAACTGGAGAGGTGAAAAGACCCTGTCATAGATTATCAGACATCACTATGTCTCTTAAGGTAAGAGTTAATCAATTTCAGTCAATAAAATAAATGATAAATATAAATACATTTTAAAACTGTATTACTTGACCAATATATGAATAAATGTCTTCTCAATTTTAATGGTAACTGAGTGGGAGGATTTCAGTGATAATGATGAAGCTATGATAACGATAATCTCTGATAATGATGAAGTTATAAAAATGATGAAGTTGTGATAACGATGAAGTTATGATAATGATGGATATATGACAATGATGATATTATGATAACGATGAAGCTATGATAATGATAAATTTATGATAATGATGAAGTTCTAATGATGATGAAGCTATGATAATGATTAAGCTATGATAGTGATGAAGTTATGGTAATAATTAAACTATGATAATGATGAAGCTATGATAATGATAATCTCTGATAATGATGAAGTTATAATAATGATGAAGTTGTGATAATGATGAAGTTATAATAGTGATGAAGTTGTGATAATGATGAAGTTAGAATAATGATGAAGTTGTGATAATGATGAAGTTATAATAATGATGAAGTTGTGATAATGATGAAGTTAAGATAATGAGAAAGCTTTTATAATGATCTTTTATAAGCTATGATAATGTTAAAGCAGTGATGATAGTGATTTTTACAATGATTATGATTATCCTATGATGATATTTGACACCATCATGGTTTCCTCCATCATCGCTGAGGCAATAATGGAGGAAGCCATGGAAGACTTGGCAGAAGGAGTAAAAGTAGGAGGGAAATTGCTGCCCAGATGTACGACTTGCAGATGACCAAGGAATGGTAGCGGGCAGCGACACTGGACTGCAGAAGCTAATGGATAGTTTGAATGATGCGGTATTGAAATACGGAATAAAGATTAATATCAAAAATACAAAAGTGATGAGAGTGTACCAGAGGTGAAGTTAATATCACAATAAATGATACGAAATTGCAACAGGTAAGGAGTTTTAAATATTTGGGTCATACTATAACTGATGATGGGAAATGTGAGACTGAAGTATGCAATATTGCCCATTCCTCTTGTATCCTAAATCGTGGACAAACAAACATAATATTGCTTCTGAGTCGGTTTCCCCTTTACCTTTCTCAGGTTCTACTTAGTCGCCTCTTAAGACACGTGCAATTAGCGGCTTGATCTAACAGTCAGTGTCCCCGACACGACACGGGGTATTAATCATATCATCTATTATAATATTAGCATAGCACGCAATTAAACTGTCAACTTTATTGTGTTGCAGATACTCGTAGTCCTTATCGGAGTTCTTCTCTCAGGTCAGTGAATATTAATTAATCCTTAATTGATTAATCAATCAGTAAGCCATGTCTATAACTGCTCGTATATTAGTATATAAACTGATCCTAGTTATCGATATGCTTTTATTATTCACGAATATCGCAATGACTGGCTGGAGCCAGTAGCGAAGTCGGTAAGATACTCGACCGAGGATCAGTAGGTGCGGGGTTCAAATCCTGGGGTCGCCCGTCACTGACAGTGCTTTCGAGTGAGGAAACTGACGTTAACCTTCGTTTTTTTAGCTTTGACACTGCATATCGTCATGCCATCATGCATAGAATGACGTGAAGAATTGCCAAACAGACCCGAAGGCTCTAACGCATGCCCACAAATGCTACGATTGGATTAAAAACAGTTCACGGTACAAAAATTGCAATTACTCATATCCAAAATAATGACAAATATGAAATTAATAGATTTATCTGTAAATTGTATATACAATTTGATTTGTCTGTAAATTGCACATAAAATTTACTGCATACAAGTTGGAAGGTGCATACATATCAGTTATTGAAATACAGTAACTGATTGAATACTTCAGTATTAAAAATTTAACTGCCTTCGGTTACCGGTGTGAAATCTTTTAATGACAATGTAAACATTTTCAATGATATCAAACAAAAATATGCCTTTCACCAAGCAAAAAACTATACCTTTAAAATCCTATAGATGTACAGATTCTGCCATAAAGTAGTCCGTAAATAAAATTTATGATAATTTCAATACCTGATGTCTGTTTGTCATATAAAATTAAAATATTCACTTCCACGCATGTGCTCCAAACTTCATATATATATATATATATCCATTTAGTACAAGCCGAGCTGTGCCTTATTTATGCAGTAACACTGCATTTCGTTATTAAATGTCTCCATTAAACTCATTTTAAATGAATATATTTTGTTGGATCTAAGAAGATTTTTGATTAATTTTATTTTTAGAATACTAATGAAGTAGCTGTTCACTTTGTCAACCTTCAACCATAATGCATGACTGCAGTTTTCAGAAACGTGCATAGTGCCTTATTAAGAGAAGCTTGAGATAGCTCAATTAATATATCCTGTAACGCGTCCTTTAATTGATTGACATAGAGTGATTTCGGGCTTAGACTACTATAAATGTTTATTTCTCTCCAAATGTGATAATCTAAGAATTTAAATCAGGAGACCACGGAGGTTTTATCCATGCTTTATTCAAGATGCACAAAACTGAAAGTCATCAATGTACATTATTAATCAACTCAACAATTAAAGTAACTTATGCTTTAGGACGACACTATTGTTAACCAGATTTGTGGATTATTCTGAGGCCTTCACATTACAATTTAGTGTAGTAAAACATAAAGGGTTACACAAAGGATACGAATATTTCAGCAGTAGTGTTCGACTTATTTGAAAATAATATATCGGTTAAACTCTCGAAAATTCAAATAATTAAGCGAAATTTACACAGTATTCGCTTGAAAAAATATGGTTATGGCGCAAAATGGCTCTAATGTACCAACGTAACGTCATGAAATTTGACAGAACTGCACGTAATTGGACCAGGGGTGATTTTGAAATTTTATGTGAAAAGCAAACATCAGGTAAAAATACTCTGGAAATTGTAATTCAGGGGGTCATTGTCATTCGAACAATATAAAATAAATAAAAATAAACATATAAAACTAATAAACAAGTAAAACAAATATACAAATAAAAAATAAACAATAAAACAAATAAAAATTCGGTTGAATCGGGTAAAGCTTAGACCTATGTCAGAAATGATTTATGTATAGCAGATATCTGAAGCTCAGAGTTTAATAATGTTATAGGAATGTTCACAGTCGTCTATTTAGCATGAATGTGTTGCAACATCGTTAGATTTCAAATTATGTTTCAGTATTTGCGGGGTTCAAATCCTGGGCCAGCCCTTTTCTGATGTTCTTTCGAGATAGTCAATTGACGACTTCGTTGACTACACTCTTCCGCCTTTATTAAAGTAGGCATTAATTCATGCTAGCATTTTGATTACTTCGTCGTTTTCTTCTTCAGTGCACTGCCAAGTGGCAGGTTCAAGGTATATATTCGTACTCATTGTCTGCTTTCTCACTCCATAAGAGCATTACTTAGATCAACAAGTTAATCCCTTCACAAAGTCTATTCAATATCCATACCTTATCCTATAGCTTTGGAAATGTATGGCCTCTGAGGTGGTTTCCCATTACATATTCCTCAGTTTGATGGATTAATTACATCGGTAATTTAATCCTGAGCGAAAATATTTCATGATGAGATGGGTCCCTCTTGCCATCCTTAGCTCCTGCCTTAGTCGCCACTTAGGTACACGCAGGAGATAGTTTACGGTTGCTCTATTCTGCAGTGGTCTAACCACACCCGAGCACAACACGGGGATAAAACAGTAGATAATTGATAGATAATTACAACATAGATTAATTACTTATTTTCCGTTTTATGAAGTCGGCACAGAGGTGTATAACTATGACATCTTTAGGTCACTATCGTCGCTTTGACACGGTGGCACCCCCAAGTGTACACAACTGATTTGTTTATGTGCACTCGGAAGCTAAAAAATCATGCCTCACACGCAGTCTCGAACTGACGACCTCTCGTGCAAGAGGCGAGCGTTCTACTATTGACTCACAAGGCTTTCTACCTTAATACTTCATGCTAGGATTGGGTAAGATAACGTAATAGTTGTCCTTTAATAATGCCGACTACTTTAAACACATCGTTATGCAGACTATTGTAAAATATCATCATATAGGCCACTTTAAAATATAATTATATACACAATTTTTAAATATCATCATACTGGCCACTTTAATATACCATCATACAGGCCACTTTATGCTATCATCATAAAGGCCACTTTAAAACAGCGTTCGTTATAAAGGCCACATTAAAATACCATAGGTCTAATGCAGGGAATCATAAAGTCTCTCATAATGCCTATACTAGCTCAATAATTACGTCCTTCTTCAGTATTACAAAATGACATGCATACATGTAATTATTATACATCTGATTGTTCAGACTGCTCTATAAACATCGTTGCAGTCTCTATGGTCATTTAGTCCACTTGATGGAGACCAGACAAAATCTTGTTCAGCTTAATTACAAACAACTGTAAAAACTTTATAACAGGGCGGTATCCGTATTACAGCAATTAGAACAAGTGTGGCAAATATTCCGGTAGACAGAACACACATAATCCTGCGTGGTAGACTTTGTTAACTATCCGGGTGCATTTTCATTAAGTGAATTGGCTAGCAATCTCTGACAGGAAAAGAGATGGAGACAATTTGTTACCAGCTTTGAGAAACAATTGTGATAGAAATGAGCCAATGTTTAGATGTTGTCTCTTTTACAAAATCAATTGAAAAATTTGTAATATTGAAGCTCACTTTAGCATAAGTTATCATGTTAATAAATATTTAGTAGGTAATTAACTAATTAATTAATTAGTGATGCAAAATCTTAAGTAAACTAAAACTAAAGTTCCTGCTTTCACTATAATTTCAAGGACGCCTCCGTTCGAATTAATGTCGTATTTAATTGTTCAGTTACAGTGTAGTAAACCTTGGTTAATGTGCAAACAAACCTTTTCTCGATGTTGCGCACATTCAGAGATGCCAATATGAAATATGTGCAACGCTTAAGCTCATGCCAGTAAGGCTAATCTAATAAAACAAATTACCAATTAGTAGATTATAGGTATTCTCATGCTTATTTAACGTTTTGTTCTATCCATAATTCTAAATATACGACATATTGGGCGGACACCACTACGTTCACTGAATATATACTAAATACAAATTAATGTCTTTTTTTGCTCTACTGCTTGTTCATATATAACTACTGTACATGTGTGGTTAATAATCGAAGCAGTGAATTGTATGCTTGATTAGAATACATTTTTGAGTGCATTTTTTTGCTTTCTTGTGTAATGTCAGGGGCACTGAAGAATAGACCTACGGTCAATTGCACTTGTCTAAGAGACGGCTGAGCAAGAACTGAGAAAGGTAACGGGAAACCACTAAAGAATCAATGTTTCCCTAACTATAGAATACATTCAGCTGAAGAGTGACCATGGAACTTTGTGAATGGTTAACATATTAATCGATGGAGTGCTCTTTATGTAGAGTGAAAGCAGCATGTGTACACTAATATGTACCTGGGACCTGCCATTTATTCAGAAAGCTGAAGAGAGAGATAGAGTATGTATGCGTTGAGCAATTTAATTTTTAAGGAGACTGTGATAATATATGATTTCACATCAGCAATGATAAATTTAAAACTTGGAAAACTTTTAAGCAAACAGTAAATGGTGATGCTATTGGTGCTTGCAAGGATGCCATTGTGAATTAAACTCACAGGCAATTTATGTTATTTATCACATTTTTAGAAAAAGCTGATATAATGAGTATGTATTGTTTTTAAAAATCAACAGAGGCATGTAATACAAAAACTTCACTATTTGATTGAGCTTGAATTTTGCAACAGTTCAAATGCTTTCAATGTTTTAGAGAGATGTGTGAGCACTGAAGACTTCGATGACATAGATCCCGCTAAGGGTTTGTATAACTTTAAATAAGTTATATTTGTCTACCTTATTAACTTGAATCAAAGTGTTGCGTATATTTCTTAGCGCATAGCATTCAAGTAATAGTACATAGGATACGAGTACTAGTACATATCATACAGGTACTAGTAATATCATACATGTACTACTACATAGCATACCGGTACTAGTACATATCATACGTGTACTAGTACATAGCATACAGGTACTAGTACATAGCATACAGGTACGAGTACATAGCATACAGGTACTAGTACATAGCATACAGGTACTAGTACATAGCATACAGGTACTAGTACATATCATACAGGTACTAGTACATAGCATACAGGTACTACTACATAGCATACAGGTACTAGTACATATCATACAGGTACTAGTACATAGCATACAAATACATGTACTAGTTCATGGCATACAAATACATGTACTAGTACATAGCATACAAATACATGTACTAGTACATAGCATACAAATACATGTACTAGTACATAGCATACAAATACATGTACTAGTACATAGCATACAGGTACTAGTACATATCATACAGGTACTAGTACATAGCATACAGGTACTACTACATAGCATACAGGTACTAGTACATATCATACAGGTACTAGTACATAGCATACAAATACATGTACTAGTTCATGGCATACAAATACATGTACTAGTACATAGCATACAAATACATGTACTAGTACATAGCATACAAATACATGTACTAGTACATAGCATACAAATACATGTACTAGTACATAGCATACAAATACAGATACTAGTACATAGCATACAAATACATGTACTAGTACATATCATACAGGTACTAGTACATATCATACAGGTACTAGTACATATCATACAGGTACTAGTACATAACATACATGTACTAGTACATAACATACAGGTACTAGTACATATCATACAGGTACTTGTACATATCATACAGGTACTAGTACATAGCATACATGTACTAGTACATATCATACAGGTACTAGTACATAGCATACATGTACTAGTACATATCATACAGGTACTAGTACATAGCATACAGGTACTACTACATAGCATACAGGTACTAGTACATATCATACAGGTACTAGTACATAACATACAGGTACTACTACATAGCATACAGGTACTAGTACATATCATACAGGTACTAGTACATAGCATACAGGTACTAGTACATATCATACAAGTACTAGTACATAGCATACAGGTACTAGTACATATCATACAGGTACTAGTACATAGCATACATGTACTAGTACATATCATACAGGTACTAGTACATAGCATACATGTACTAGTACATATCATACAGGTACTAGTACATAGCATACAGGTTCTACTACATAGCATACAGGTACTAGTACATATCATACAGGTACTAGTACATAGCATACAGGTACTACTACATAGCATACAGGTACTAGTACATATCATACAGGTACTAGTACATAGCATACAAATACATGTACTAGTATAATGGCATACAAATACATGTACTAGTACATATCATACAGGTACTAGTACATAGCATACAGGTACTACTACATAGCATACAGGTACTAGTACATATCATACAGGTACTAGTACATATCATACAGGTACTAGTACATAACATACAGGTACTAGTATATAGCATACATGTACTAGTACATATCATACAGGTACCAGTACATATCATACATGTACTAGTACATATCATACAGGTACTAGTACATATCATACAAATACATGTACTAGTACATAGCTATTCCTCATATCTGATAAAATGTAGCGAAATTTGGTTATTAGTCAATCAATAAGAATTTAACGTCCGGTTAATCGCCATAAGGCAATGTCAGGGACGTCTCTTGCAGACTTTGCACAAAATGCGCTAAAGCACCACAAGATGAAGAATGAGTATGCAAAGACCACAAGAGAAAACGAGACCAAAACAGTGCAAGTGCAAGAACTAAGGCAAGTGGGTTAAAATTTAGACCTATAGCGGAAAGATATGAATTTTTAGCTTGCCCAGGAAAATACCAATACAATTATTTGATCGAAGATCTCGTGGCAGATAGCTCCATATCATCAGAGCTGAAAACATAAAGGAGCGTCTGCCCATGACAGATTTAATGTTTGACGATTGATTTAATTGCAGATTTAATGTTTGGTAAGAGCCTATATAGTTGGACAGAAAGACTTTAGATTATAAATCCACATGAGGTTACGAATTTATCCACCTCGCTGAACGGCTGGCTTATTGGCAAGTTGTACAACCGAGAATCAGTAGGTATAGGATTCCAATCCAGTGCTCTCCCTATCACTGAGTTGCTATTCTATTAAAACGTTAAACTTGGCTTTAGCTTTTTTAGTTAAATGTTTCCTCGATGGTTATTAAATTATGGATTATTAATTTGAATATTTTAGTTGGGATTATGTACAGTGTATTTATTGGAAGTTTACCTTGAGAGCTGTGCAACTTATTGTTGCACCTTTTGCCGGATTGGCATCAGATGGATTGGATATCCAGCTGTGAATCAGTACAGTGCAAGGTTTAAATGCCGGTCATCATTTCGGCGCTGACATGCATTTAGTACAGGAAACACACTATAAACTTACAACTAAGATTATACATTAATGTTCACTAAATGATTGACCTACAAAAATTCAAACGAAAATTATAGATTAAAATTAGCACTTAACTATTAGTCTATAAACTTAGAAATAAATAAATAGATTCAAAGTAGCACTAAATTATTTACCTACCAAACTTAGAACTAAGATTATGGAATAAAATTAGCTCTAAATTATTGGCCGATCAAATTTTGACAAGGATATGATTACGCAGGCTGCAGCAATCCAGCGGATATAGTTTTTGTTCTGGACGAATCCGGCAGTATATGGGGACCATTCTTCACGAAACAACTGGAGTTTGTTGAACAGTTCGTCAACTCGTTTGACGTGAGACATGGAAAGACTCACATTGGAGTCCTGACGTTTGGCACAACTGTGAGAGTTATCTTCCACCTAGGAGAGCATTCCACTGACGAGGAACTGAAAGAAAGCATAAAAGGTTTTTATTTTTATTTATAATGCTGTCTTCACTCTTGACATAGATTTCCTTTTATTTTCATATGTAATTTTTCTGATCTTTACTGATGCAATATCGGTAAACAAGTAAACATAGTATCAATATCACCATACACTTTCTCGCTCTCTCTCTCTCTCTCTCTCTGATTCATTCAAGCCTTCTCTATTCTCGTTGTCTAGCAATAATATAGTAATAAACTAATATTATAATAATATTATTACTATTATTATTATAAGTATACCAATATTATTATTACTGCAAGAATTGCAAAGCCCATTCAATATAATAATAATAAAGGTTTAACATCCGTTTCCTCATCCAGGGACGATGTCAGGGACGTATATGCTAAAATTCATTTATATTTTGTTTCAATTTTATTGAAAGTTGATATTTAACCGTGTACATGTTATTTACTTAACATCTTTGAGGATTCCTTATAAGTTTTAGATGATTGAGAGTTTATACATATTTCTCATTCTCAGTTAAAAATCTGTAATCAGTTGTAGAAATCCATCAATTGTTGATAGTATAATTTGGTTGCTTTGTGAAATGTGTAATTACGCTTTAAATGCTTGTCAGATTTAAAATATTGACTATTGGTGGTATAAATTATAATACTACTAATAATGTAATGTTTCTAATGTAATATTGTTGTAGTGCTCTATCTTACTCCATGTGCACTACCTACTGGAAGCCATGGAGGCCATGTGCACTACCATGGCCTCCATTCTCCTCTGCTTTGCCTCATCCCCTTCATGTCCACATACGAGTAGGTCCTTAAATCATCTGACATTCCTAATCTCGTCCTACCTCTGCTTCTCTTTCCTTCATTTCTATCTTCGATGACCCCTTTTAGTGAACTATCTCACTTAGAATATGACCAATCCAATTCTTCTTCCTATTTCTTATTGAAAATAAAAAAGCTAAAGTTAATGTTAACGTCAGATTCTTCACTCGAAAGCGATATCAGTGACGGGAGAGCCCAGAATTTAAACCCCGCACATACTGATCCGCGGTCGAATATCTTACCGATATCGCCACTGGCTCCAGTCAATTACAATATATTCTAATGCTATTGATGCTCTATATGACTGTAGACATCAAGCAGATGCGTGGAGAGACCTACACAGACGAGGCGCTGAGAACGATGAGAGAGAACATGTTCACGAGGGCGAGGCAGGGTGTTCCACTCATTGGTATCGTCATCACTGACGGAGAGTCTAACTACCCTGAGCGCACCGCCAAGCAGGCACAACTGACCCACGAGGCGGGCATTCAGATGTTCGCCGTCGGAGTGGGACCCTTCGTGAACAAGGATGAGCTGAGAGCCATCGCCACCTCTGATGACCTCGTCTTTGAGGTGGATAGCTATGATGCCCTGGAGGGTCTGAGGCAGATGCTGGCTTGGAAGGCATGTCAAGGTTAAAACTCGTTTAAGGAAATATAACTTGTTGTCGTAAAAGGTGACTAAGATAGAACTAAGGAAGTTAATGTAAAACACACAGAGGCCTTACTTTCCGAAGCTAAATGCTTCACAAAAAGATTAAAGACTAAAGGCTAAGAATTAGGAATTGTTTAACATTTATGATGGGATTAACTTGTTGGTCAGCGAAGTGTTCTTACAGAGTAGTAAGACTGGTTTTAAGCTGGATTATGTACCTTGGATCTGCCACTTTGCAAAACAAAACGGGAGAAATATCGATATAAACTGTTGTAATTTGCTAAATGAAAATTAGAACAATGTTGAAAGTAATTTCGTACGTATATTTTCTACTACAGTAAACTGCTGGCAACTATTATTCTAAGAAATATATTAAAACTCGTATTACAATTCGCACTAAAACTAATATTATATGTAAAACTAGAATTAAGATGGCATCTAATACTTACATGCCTCTCCGTTCTAAATCATGGTTTGAATTTATTGTGACTGAAAATAACTTGTTTAAGAGTACAACTTTCAACTTTAGATTAAATTTGTGTATGAACCTTCGTGGGCATAACATTAACGCATTAGAGGACCCACACACGATCAGTTTCAACGGTCAGATCTATCTTCAGATCTTTTGTCCCATCGAACTGACTACTCGACCATCAACTCCAAACGCTGCCTTACCTTTATCACCACTGCATTATCTTTAGCACTTGTGAGACTTCATCAAGCATGGAAATAAATAAATAGAAATAATAAATAATAAAGATTTAACGTTCGTTTCCTCATACAAATATGATTAAGAACACGAGCGAAGATCAGGAGGCAGAGAGTTCCAAACAGTAGGAGCTGAGAAAGAATATGAAATGAGAGATTAACGTAAAAAACACGTCTTTAGCTATACTACCTGCTTATCGAAATAAAAATTGAATGAAATTATAAGCAACAAGTAACCAGATGACGCAAAATGCCCGTCAGCGTGCTAAAGCTTGTTCAATGTTTGTTTGCAGTAACTACACTAGCCCCCACCACCACAACTACAGAACCTCCACCGCCCCCGCCTCAGATGATCGAAGGTCTGTATATGACTTATTTTTAATTTTGTATGTGAAAGATATATATATATATATATATATATATATAACATATAATGTATATATACTGCAAATATATGTATATATGTATACAGTATATGTAAAGAATATATATATATATATATGTATATTATATATATATATACATGTATATGTATGTATAAAGAACTAGTTCCATGTGTAGTATCGTTAAAGCTTTCGACTTCGGATTAATGATACAACTTCAAGGTTCTCCCATCGCTGATGTCATTACGTGAGATAAAGTTGCATTAAGCAATTATTTAAACTATTACTCATTTCATTTAACACCCTCGGATTCAGAATCTCGTGTGCTTTGGCAATGAATATTAAGGCTAGAAATTCATGAATACAGTCGCTATCTAGCTGAACAAAGAAAACACTGCGTTACATCTCTACATCCAGTCAATCGTTCTAGAAGCAGTAGTGCATCCAATCAGATAAGAAATTCCATGGCAATGAATTGCAGTTAGCGACACTTGATGAAGCTGTCATGTAATTTTAAATATTAAAATATATTATGATAGGAAAAGTTAAATTAATATTAATTCTTAAAGCCTTGATAATCAATATTACTTTCAGTTGGAATAGTCTGACATAAATATTTTAATTATTATTTCACTATACAGCGTGCACTGGATACAAGCCTCTCGATCTTTTTTGGGCTCTTCCCGATGCTGGTGATTCCTCCCAAACGAAGTTGGCCACGGACTTGGTGGAAGGTGTCACTGGGGAGATGACTCTAGGGCCGAATCGTGTCCAGGTGGGGGTGAGCCCCAGGTTTTGTCTTAAGGCCCAGCAGAGCCCCCCAATCAGACTCGCCGACCACGATTCGGTGGAGGGCCTGAGGAATGCCCTGGACAGGCGCCTTGAGCCTAGCGAGGCAATGTCTCACGCCCATCTACAGTACATACGTACTCAGGGTAAGCTATCAATCAATCAATCAATCAATAAGAATTTAACGTCCTGTTCCTCGCCATAAGGCAATGTCAGGGACGACATGCCATGCTGCTATGGCATGTCTGCTATGGCATGGCATGCTGCATTGTGGTGCTATGTCTCACGACCACCTACAGTACATCCGTACCCAGGGTAAGTAATGTCTCTCGCCCATCTCACAGTATATCAGTACTCAGGGTAAGCCATGTCTCACGCCCATCTCCAGTACATCAGTACAAAGTGTACACTGATAGTAATTTTGGTATAGTATTGTAATAATAAAAAGCTTTTAAATAAACCTTAAGCTACTGCATTTTGCATAATATATCAGATTTACATCTGAAAATAATGATACAATTATCTAATTTCTAGATTCTCATCTAGCTTTGTACTATAGTTTTTAATTCTCGTGCTACAAAAGCCTTTTTACATTTGTAGTTGCAAAATGTTTTAGTTTGTATTTTTGTATGCATGATGAGTGGTCAACAAGATAGGTTTTTATAACCTCTTTGACGGCCTAGTGTGTGTAATTGCATATTTGAGTGTTTTCTGAAAATAAATATAGTTCTCCCTCTCATTAACATTTGATGATATTATTTTTAAAATAATTTTTATTGATCCCTAAGTGGTCAGAAAATTGTTTTTTTAGATAAATCAATATTAAAGTTAGATTTTGGCTGCACTAATTAAACTTCCCATTACGTGCAATAAAAACTGCACGTTATGGGAAGTAATGGAGAATTAGAAATATACGTGTAAGATATGAATTCGAAATCAAATATTGTGAGAATCGTGTAAAGAAGGCGTATTAGTCATTCCTGAATACACTCTGAGTGTTAATGTTTATAATCTTTAGAAATACAGTTATGTCTTGAGAGCTGTAACCAATGTTGTTAAATCCTTGTTGCATAGACTCTAATCTGATTTATGGATATATTTTAGACGCTTACGATTTTCTCGTCGGCTTGGTTATGGTTCAGAAAGGCCTGATGTTATCCTATAAAGACACCCTAATTGTTGTTTTGTCTTTATTTACCTATGTTTTAAAGATTGTCTTAAGACTTAGTTTATTTTAATGTGAAGATTGATTGTCCGATTTATTGTTTAGCTAAATGAATGTTTAATTAGATAAATGAATAATTAGCTAACAATTGAATGAGTTGATCAATGTTTGATTGATTAGATAAGCTATTGAATTTGAGCTAAATGATTGATTGATTAGCCATATAATTTAGTTAAATAATTGATTGATTAGCTAAATGATTGATTATCTAAATGATTAATTGATTAGCTAAATGATTGATTATCTAAATGATTAATTATTTAGCTAAGTGATTGATCAGCTAAATGATTGACTGATTAGTTAAATGATTGATTTATTAGTTAAATGATTGATTACATAAATGATTGATTGATTAGCTCAATCACTGATTGATTTCTCTCAAGGTAATCACAAGGCAGCGGGGTCACGTGACGAGGCAGTAAAGATGGCGGTGCTGATTGTAGACTCCGATCACGGCAGCAACCTGCCCAGGACACTGGCAGAGGTGGACAAGGTGAAGCAGGAAGGCTTCAGACTGATCGTTGTTGGGGTGGGAGGGGTGGACGTGACAGAACTGAATCAGATAGCATCGAGTCCTGAAGACGTCCTAATTGCTACCTCTTACGGAGAACTGATAAGTCTCAAGAGTGACATAATTGCCAGAATCTGTAACGGTACGTTATAGTTACTATTAGTAACAGATTCCATATTTCTTCTAAATTAGCGATGTTTTTGTTTGAAAAAGCTAATGGTAAAGCTAATGTTAACGTCAGTTACCTCACTCGTAATTGATGTTAGTGACGGGCGAGCCCAGGATTTGTACCCCGCAAATACTGATCCGCGGTCGAATATCTTACCGATATCGCCACTGGCCCCGGTTAACAAAATAACAACAAAAATTGGCTAACAATTTAAATGCTAATGTCATCGGGAGATTTGCAAACGTTAGAAAAAAGTTAGTAACTAAAAGTTGAATTCCCTCCTTAAGTTATATGAAATTTGTAACTGGTTTTTTACAAGCTACAAAATTTTAACTGCTTTTTTAGTCCATTTCTAAAATGTTACTAACCTCTTTCAAAAAATTACTAACTAAAATGTTACTTTTTGAATTTCACTTGAATGTAAGTTTCTTGTTGACCTTTGTTGGAATTACTGCAGTTGCAGATACGTGGACGAACCTACATGGGTGTTACATTACACTGGGACCATCCAATCCCACTGTAAATGAAGAAATATGCAGTAGCGTATCTTAGGTTTCTTCATTTTCAAGCTGTATATTTGTTTATCTTGAAAAAAATACAAGTACAGAAAAATTAAATAGACAAACAAGCAATATAAAAGTTGATATCACGAAAGTGCTAAACTCTGTTCTTCAATACGACAAATTATAGCTAAAATGTAGTAATGTGTCAGCACAAGTAAAAATTTTGAACTGTTCTATTACACTACTATACATGTATACCATAAAACTTCGGTAACCAAACAATTGAATATATTGAAATCAAGAACTAACCTAATATGAATGGACAGCATATGAAAACTCAAACAATAAAAAAAATTAAATTATCTTAATTAAATACGTTTGTAAATACCATATTAAGACGAAGAATTAATGAAAGACGAGGCATGGTTAATTTGGTTTAAATACTTGTCAACGGTTGTAATGGCATACAATGTTTGCATTGACTAAAATCGTACATACATGTATATTAATTATACAATGCTAATACTGTAGGCCTACATGTAGTGTTTATGAATCTGTTACTTTGTGCATATGTCTGTCTAAACATTATTATATAATTAGTAAAATTTGTTGACTTTAATACGTATGCTTGTCACAAACATTTAGCAAAAACAATCTAGCCATACTTGATGTTAAACTTTTTAAAGTAAAAGTTGCAAAAGTTTGCCGGCATTTTAACGTACAAAAAGTTACACAAAGTTTTAATGCTTTTGTAATTTATTAATAAAATAAACAATGATGAATCAGTAATAAAAGAGCTAGTAAAGCTAATGTTAGCGTCAGCTTCCTCACTCGAAAGCGATATCAGTGACGGGTGAGCCCAGGATTTGAACCCCGCAAATACTGATCCGCGGTGGAATATTTTATTTTCATCGCCACTGGCTCCAGCCAATAAATAAATAAAGATTCCCATCTCCACTAAGTAGAAGTAGAGATGAGCAGCTCTAATTTTACTAGTTATTAATAGCCCATCTCTACAGCCATTAATAATAACTTCGAGCACTATTATTTAAATAAATTCAAGCCGAGGAGTAAGATAAACACCGAAATCCAAAAACTGGGCAAAATTCAAAATCCAGAAGACCTGTTCTAAGATAATTAATTAGGCTAACACTGTGTTACAGTATATATTGTTTATTATACTTTCTCTTGCAATTTATTCGGTTGTGAATGTTGTATTTTAGGTTTGATTAATTCAGCTAAGAAACGTCGCATTCATCTCAAACGTTATCTCAGCATATACGAGTCTGACTAGACACAGCTATTGGCACAGCTAGGCTCAGTTGGGAACTTGACACAACAATCCAGCAATCCTGTCTAGCGTGCTACTGGAGATGTCTTCTACAGAACTAAGTGCCTTCATTACATCTCATCGACACTCTTTAGCTAATCTTTGATTTAATTCTTTTCCATAATTATATAGTCATCGATTGATTTAGCTAGTCATTTAGTAGTTATGAAACTGAATCGTTGAAGAATACAAAGGTGATATTAAGGGTTTCACTTATATCCAGTGCCTTAGTGCATTTAATAATGCCGCAGATTGCGTCTTTAGAGTTTCAAAAATTACTAGCCATACCTATGGAGGCTAGAAGCTAAACCTCGAATTTCTGGATTTTGGAATTTGCACCGTTTTTGGACCTTCTTTTTTTGCTCGCCGGCTTGATTTTGTCTCAATAGTGCTCGATGTTGTCATTGATGACTGCAGCACTCTAATTGTTGTTATTGTTATTATTAATCTGTATGCTTACATTAGTAATTTGTGTGCTTACAGTAGTAATTTGTTGCTTGCAGTAGTAATCTGTGTGCGACAAGAACGTCATGACTCAATTATAGAGATTGTTTAAAGAAAAAAAAACAAGTTTTATTTAGTGAACGATTTTTACACGTAATTTCTTTGTTTACATCATTACGTCATGTTTTGCAACACAACTAGAAAAACAAGTTACAAGAGAAACAATTTCTCAATTTAAGCTTAACAAGTAAATTAATATATAGCTATGATGTCTTAATAATGTAATAATTGCTATTCGTAAAAACGATATGATTACTTTAAGCCTAATTATTTCCTTTCTCATGCATGAAAGATTTCAGCATGCGTATTTCGATTAAAAATGTGTGAAAAATCTGCGAAAAGTTGCTAGTCTCATATTTTTAAATTAAAATTATATATATACATGTATATATATATATATATATATATATATATATATATATATATATATATATATATATATATATATCATTACGATATATCGTTATATAATATATATAACGATATACATGGAGGTCCTATATTATATGACAGACCCTGAGTTGAATTGAACTCTCGTGAGTTCGAATCCCATCCGCGCTGATCTGCGAGTAAACTTTCGGGCATTCAATTGACTGGTTACACGGAACATGGACTAATTTGCCTAACGGATTTAAGATTTTGTATTAAAAGAGAGATAATAACATAGTTGATCGTTTCACTATAACGTGTGTTATTATTATTATAATATAGGCTTCATAATGCCGATGTGGGAAAAAATTTGTAGATTCGCCCGTCATTTGTGTCAATTTGGATGATATTTCCGTTAAATTTAGTTTTTAGCAATTTTTAATTTCAGTCTGAAATCTCGGATTCTGTACCTCGTGTGGTTTGAATGTTTACATACTAATGAATACAGTAGCTATCTAGCTGAACAGCGAGAACGTTTATCTATACAGCCAGTCAATCGTTCAAGAAGCTTATAAATCGTTCTCACAGTATTCAGCAGTTTTCAGCAGAACGCAACAATGATTTGACGTCCTATTCGTCGCTCAAAGGTGATAATAGGGAAAACTCGAAATTCTTTATACATATACTTTTAACTCGAAAAATCACGTGGAAGTTATTTTACAATTAAGGGAGACGCATCGTGAATTTAAGCCAGAAAGAAACTACTTTTTCACGAAATTAGTAAACCGTGGAACTTTCTCTCATAAGATAGTTTTATTTTAAACTATGCAAGCTTTTAAACGACAATTGCAATTTTTAGGTTCATTTCAATAAATATATTAAGCCAGTAGAGGATTAATTCTGTTTTTCACAATATTTTGAATACAAATGTTTAATATAGTTTTATACTCCATGTTGGATAAATGCTTTTACAGCTTGCTCAATTTATTTTTAGTGAGATCACAAATGTTAAATAATGAATGAGGAAGATCAAGATTGCATAATCAGTTTCTAAATAACAAATATCAATGCTACATGTGTAGAGATAGGTTACCCATAAATTAGAAATATTTTCGCATATTTAATTTAAAAATAGTTATAATTATATAATGTTAGCAAATTCTTAAATCGATAAAAAAATATTCACAGCCATCGCGATAAATGGTCAGTTTGAAAAATGGTGTAATTTTTGCTTTTTTCGCGCAAAACACAACCTACACTGGTTGCAATTCTCTATATTTTCTTTGGGCTCGTCCCGACTCTACTGATGCTTCGTAAATCATGGCAGCGTTGGAATTGGTTGAATGTGTCGCATGGAGAAGACTCTGGGACTGAGGTGTGTCTTAAACAACAAGTTATCATAGAAATCATCTGTTCCTTTTCTTCGTCATCGTCGTCACCATCATCATCATTACCATCATCGCCATCATCATCTTCCCCTGAATCTCAATTAACTAGTGTCGAGACACGAATAGACTTTGACACTTTGCCATTCGCTTAAGAAAATTTTGTAGAAATTTCTGGATCCTAAGCCCTCACCAACCAATTATCCTTTCTTATGTTGGCTTGAAACGTAGTGTTTTGTCGCCTTTTACGACACGATGCTATCCACGGTTAATCCATTCTTCAGCATCCCGAACACAACACGTGTTGTTTTGATTGCATGTGTATAAAATGTTAAGAAATCTGAAATAAGACAAATTGAAATATTTGCTGAACAAGTAGAGCTAATATCAATGAGCTACGCATAAATATAAATTTACTAAATAAATGCAAATAGTAGGGTTATTTGCTAGCTATTTTAGCTCTACGATGTGGAGCCTTTTATAGGAAATTATAGGCAACTGTTTCTTCTCAAAAGTTTTTGAGTTAAGCCCTACAGTAACTGAGAGAGAACTGCATTTATTTCGACAGTATATTAACTTCATGCAGCACATACTTTAAGGGCTTACAAACATGCACGTTACAAGTGTTAGTTACAAGTTATACACACGTTGTGCGCGTGTGTACAACTTGCATGATTGATGATTATACAAGTATTAGGGGTCTGTATACAGTATAAGGAACACACTAAATGGATTTAATTGAGTATTTCCTGAAAATTTTCCATCAACATCATAATTCTTAGAATGAAGAAATTCTTGTGTGGAAGAAACTAAAAAAAATTTGAAAAAAGAAAATCATACTGCGTGAGATTAGAATAATTAATATACATGTAGATATATTAAGCATTTGATTTTATCTATCTCCCTATATACCTCCCTTTCCTTCTCTCTCTCTCTCTCTCTCTCTCTCTCTTCCACTCTTCTCCCTCTCTCTCTCTCTCTCTCTCTCTCTCTATATATATATATATATATATATATATACAGTATATATATACAGTATATATATACAGTATATATATATATATATATATATATATATATATATCTCGCACTTAGTTACTTCAGAAACAGTTTCTGACTTGAAATCCAGTATCTAAGTTTATAACATGACACCATAACCCTGATGCCTTCTCGTGGATCAGAAAAATTCTCAATGCTTACTAAAACATAGAAAATAATTAAGGGCTATAATTAGAACAACAAATTGTTAAGTAGTAGGCTAATATTTCATAATATTAGCCTACTACTTAACAATTTGTTGTTCTAATTATTTTCTATTTTAGTGAAAGCGCTACAAAGATAAACAACGAGAGTAATGCTTCTACATAGTGATCATTCCTTTAACTAAAGACCCCTAAAGGACATTAGGTCCGACTAGGAGTCAGATTCCTCGCCTTTTATAATTAGGATTTTCGAGATCTAACAGCCATGGCCGAAGCTCAGGTGAGGCAAATAGTCTTAGCCTACGCCCGGGATAAGAAAGATGGATTGGGACTCCAGGTCAGTGGCATCCAATCTCTGGATTCTCAAACAATGTCATCAGATAGCTTCTACATGAAGAGGATTGCTCCGGGTAAGCGATGTTCTATAACTACGATTATTAAATTGGACTGAGACAGTGACTTGTTGGTAAGTTGTTCGACAGTAGGTCAGTAGGTGCTGGATTCATATCTAGTGCTGCTTCTGTCATGACATGCTATCGAGCAGCAGGAAACTAACGAACTTGTCATTGACATTGATTCCTTACAAAAGTGACGGTAAATTTTCACGATAGTATTCTGTGACAAAGATAAATGGCTAAATGAATAGATCAGTTGAGTGACCGAACGACTAGCAAGCTTGCTTGAGAAGCAGGAGGTTATCGGTTAAAATTCTAGCCGGATTGCCTCTGGCAAAACCATTGTGATACGGAATGTGATGATAAACTTAGCTTACTAATGTAGATTTTCAAGACTGGTATGGTGCAGTAAATAACTTTTCTGTGTTTTGACTTCGTTGATATCGTTTGGTAACAAAATTAATTGTGATTTCTCATTTTCAGCAACAAGAACTAATTACTCTACTTAACCAGATAATAGATATATACATAGCGGTAAATGATCCGAATTTTTGCGACTCCAATTTCGAGCGATATAGTACAATGATTTTAAACAATTATAAGATTAATAAAGAATAAATTAAAATGACAAGTCATCACAAAGATTTTACGCCTTCAAAAGCATCACGTGACATGTGCAGATATACATGCAAGTTCAATGTTGTCATTGACAACAGGATCACTCTACTATTGTTGCTGTTGCTGCTGTAGATCTGTACATGCACGTGATGGAGTTACCACAATCTTGTTCCTACAAGTTCACACTGCGCACCAGGGCCAACGAGAACCAGAGGCCCAGAGCTCCAGGTGGAGAAGGAATGGATGGGACGTCGGATGACAAAGATGGAGGCGTGGTGGACAAAGCGAGAACTGGATTGCTGGCCGGAGAAGCTCTTATGAGACTGGCTACGGCTAAGCTTTGTCCAATCCACTTCCATCGATCTTCCAATGCACTGCATCTCTCTGAGGAAGACTACGAGACGTGAGTGATGATTTTATAAAATTTATTCAAATAGAAAACAACTCAACGCATGGCTCAACTTCTCAATCTGTTAGGTTCTTCTTCTTTTCTAAGTGCGTGGCTGTTCCCAGCCTGGGCGGTCATGGTCATATTTCTCCATATGTCTCTGTTCATTGTTGCTCTGATCATCTCTGTTTCAGTTAACTGCATCCATCTGCTAAGACTCTTAATAAACGTCATCCGCTGTCGACCCTTGCATCTTTTTCCTTCTATTATTCCTGTCACTACGGTATTCATCTGTTATTTTCATCAGGTAGTAAAACAATTGCTTTTTGAAAAGGTCCGAGGTCCACAGTCTTTTATATTAGTTTTAAATCAACTCATCAATCTCTTAACTTTACTTTAAAAATCAAACTTGTCTGAATTTAGAGTCATCCTACTCTGTGTACGTTTCTCTCTCTCTCTCACACTTACTTTCTCTCTCTCTCTCTCTCACACTCTATCTCCATCTATCTATGTATATTGTAGTGTGGCAGGTCTATGTCATATGGCTCTTTCGTATACTTGCATTTCGGTTTAGATTCATAAGCGAACGAGTTAGAAATCAAACAGCATTCCATTTTACTATTTTGATTTTTATTATAGATTTTTTACTTTGTGTTCCATATTTCTAGTCTAATCATAACTTACTAAGATTACCTCCTTTAATTATATCATTCCCTTTTCAAATATGTCCAATCCATCTACTTTTGTAGGACGCATTCTGCCAAAAGTTATTTTTTCTGTCAATAGCCTATTTGCTCGGTATTTTTCAGTATACTAGCCTCAGGGCACTGTGCTTGCCCTGTTGAAAACCCTTCTACCCCGGATGTAGCGGCTATCCCCACCCCCTCCCTCGATACCGCACCACTTGAGCGAGGGACCGCCTCCGATCACCTCCCTACTACACATGTGGGCGGGGCTTCAAAGTACCAGAGCTATTCTGATTCGAACGTTAACTCCACGCCTCCCACGACGTTCGCAGCCAATAAGAATAAAGCAGATATCAACGAGGGCGGAGTTAAGAAGCTAGGAGCGGAGTTTCAAGTGGTAGCCAGTGCTGCAACGGAGGTTTTGTTTACATCTTGGGAGAGTGGAGATCTGTACACTCTTGTAACAGGTTGTAGCTATGTGAAGCTTAGATCATTTATATAATCTAGATTAATTACTTCATTTCTTTAAGGATGAAGTCCCTGACATCAACCTTGTATGAGGAAACGAACGTTAAACCTTTATTATTATTTAATTTCTTTTTTATTTAAATTTAATATTTTTCTGAGAAAGACTAATCAGAATAATAAACGTCAAGATTGAAATTTTGTAGGAGAATATTGATGATTTGAATTACTTGAAATAATGTACCTGACATTACCTCATTGCGAGGGAGCGGACTTTAAATTCTTTTTGATTGCTTTTTGGATTACACTTTAAAACGCGAGTCCGTAAAATGCGTGTATTAAATACATTTTAAATATTGAAGTAAAGTCTGGGAATAAAATGTATTGAATACAAAATTCGCAAGAAAGGCTTAAGTTATCAAAATGTGCCATATTCTCTGGATATTTATCACCGGCCACGACTGGTGGCACTGGTATTATACTTAACAGGAATAACATGATAATCAATGCTCTCTCTCTCTCTCTCTCTCTCTTAGTGCACTGCCTACTGGCAGATCTATGGCACGTAACGCCTCCGCTCTTTTCTGTATTTCGCTTTCCTTTTCATGGCCACATATGAGTAAATCTTTAAATCATCTAATATTCCTAACCTCGACCTGACTCTGCCTCTATTTCTTATATGAAAATCAATCATGTAAATTAATCAACTGATCTACACACGTGTCCCTAGGTGACGAGTGCAAGCAGCAGCTGTACGATATTTGGAAGGAACAGAACGTCGATGCTGGAAAGACGTCAACCACAAGGGATTCCATCAAGATCTCAGAGGCGGCTAGCTCTGTCCCAGCCCTTGAATTAACTCAGAATGACGAGCAAGAGGTAAACAGTGAGACTGTTGCGAGGTTTGAAGAGGAAATTCAGGAGGAACTGAGCGATGGAGATTTGGAGGAAATGAGCATTGGATCAAGACTGTTGAGGCTGTTATCAGGAGCCAGGTTTGAGACTTGAGTCACGTAGAGTCTACAACCGATAACCGCGTGTGTTTTGCTAGAGTCTAACGCAGATATTTAAAATGAGAGTGAGAATGAGATTCTACTCAGGGTCGTAACCTAAGTAATTTTAGAGTGGGGGAGTCTAACAATTTTATAGTGGGGAAAGTACAGCAATCTTGCAGTTGGAGAGTCAAAAAGTTTTTCAGTGGGGGAGTCAATAGTTTTGCAGTGGGGAGTCGACAGTTTTGCAGTGGGGAGTCGACAGTTTTGACTGAGGAGGAAGCGAATACAGAATTAAAAAATGAATGATCAATTAAGAAAAATTATGAAGAGGAGCAATGCATATCATATCACTTGTTCATCTCTTTGAATTTTACTAAATTCAACATTGAGTAGCACGAATGATGTTTTAAGATGAATGCTTTCACTGAGCCTACTAGAAACGTAAAGAGGAAATTATTGCATAACCTGTGTTCTGCAAAGTTTAAAATTATTGTTCAATAGTTAGCTTAAGTTGAAACAGTGAATAAGATGATATGCCTTGGACCTGCCAATCGTTTTGCTCATTAGGCAAGACGATTGATAATATTTCATTGCAACATCTTGCCACGACTAATTATGCCATGACATAAAGTTTTTAAACTATAGTTTAATTCCAAAAAATAGTACACGTTAGACATTAATTGCATTGCATTTGATATACCATTATTCATGAAGAGGAAAATGGAAGATAGAGATGAGTGGAGCGCTATTTACCATGGACCTGCCAGTGTTCTATGCTAGTGTGCTGTGCACTAAGAGAAAGAGAGAGAGAGACATTAACAAATAAATTTAAATTTAAATAGTTTGCCGATTAAATAACAATTTTATTTCCAACCAACATCGTTCATACATAATAGTCAGTTACACGATACACAATGAACAATAAATAATTTTAAAACACGTAATTTGTTGGTATTAGATAACCATTTTACTATCCATTTTAACGTCCTTGGTTAATTATTGTCTACACAATCCACCATGAACAAGTAAATGATTTTATTTCTGTAATTTGCAAGTTTTAGGTAACCAGTACAACGTTCATGCCAATAATCATACACACAATTCACTATTGGCTGGAAGTCGGTAAGATACTCGACCGCGGATCAGTATGGGCGGGGTTCAAATCCTGGGCTCGCCCGTCACTGACATCGCTTTCGGGTGAGGAAACTGACGTTAACCTTAGCTTTACCAGCTTTTTACTTTACAATGAACAAGTAAATGATTTTATTTCTGTAATCTTCAAGTTTTAGGTAACCATTCATGCATAATAATCATACACACAATTTACAATGAACGAGTAAATATTAAAGAATCTAAAATTTCCAGGTTTCTACTGCTCAATCGCTACGCTAGGAGCGATGGGGTGGCGGCACCTCGTGATGGCTTCAGTGGAACACCCGTGAGAGGCGCGTCCTCTGACAGGCTGAGTGTCGGAGAGTCAGATAACAACGACGACTTCGGCTATGAGGCCGACTTCGGAGTGTCGCGTGAGACGGAGAATCAGATGAACGGTGGTGAGAAATTTTAAATATTCCACCAAAAAGCATCCGTTAATCATCATCATCATCTTCTTCCCTTAAATCTCAGTTTAATTAGGGTTGGGATACGAATAGACTTTCTCCAGTCCTCTCTGTCCCAAGCCATATCATCAGACAATCCATTATTTTTCATGTCCTTCTTCATTACCGTATCCCACGTCAATTGTGGTCTATCTCTCTCTAGATTAACATTCAGCTCTTCCCTCCAAACTCTCTTTATTACATCCTCATCTGCTTTTCTCACAATATGCCCAAACCATCTCAATCTCGACTGAGCCAACCTATCCCCAATCCCCTAAACTTTCAAATTCATCCTCACGTTTTTACTTCCCATTCCTCATACATTTCATTTTCCAAAAAACATCCCTTAATAACAAGTTAAAAAATTAATAATACACTAAATAATAATAAATAATAAAGGTTTAACGTCCGTTTCCTCATACAAAATTGATGTCAGGGACGTCAAACACTAGTACTATTAAAGGAAATGAGAATTGTGGCAGTAAAAGTAAAATTTGTATTAATAGTAATAATAGTAGCAATAATGATATCAATCGTCATAAAAACGACGATGGCAATCCTATTGATTATATTTTTATTTTTTTATTTTTTTTTATTCTGTATAGTTACACACATGACATACCGCATGTGTTTACAATGCTTCCTTTCTTAAGTTTCTGCTTTTGTAGTTTTCGTTATTTCCTCCATTCCTTTCCATGGTTATTAGTAATCGTTGCCTTTTGTTGGCGCTCCAATAGCAGCCGGCGCTGATTTAAGAATAACCTCCAACACCCTGGGGATTGTTTACTTTCAAAGCTGTCTACACGCGGTCTTCCAAAGTGGTCGCCCACAATTTACTAACTGCGTGCAGCGTGGCTTTACTTCGTTCAACTGACGCGCAGCTTAACTGAGTGCGCTAAATCCCCCCCCCCCAAAATATATTGATGGTAGATATATTGGTTGATATATTGATGGTAGTGATAAGCATGTACATTTAAATGCTGATAATCGATTATTAGCTAGCAGATATAAGTTTATGTGCACTTGACAGTTTCATGGTACGTTTTGGAGTTTGTTCGTTGGTTTGGCTGAAGCCAATGACGATGTCGGTAAGATATTCGACCGCGGATCAGTATGTGCGGGGTTCAAATCCTGGGCTCGCGGGTCCCAGGCATCGCTTTCGAGTGAGGAAATTGACGTTAACATTAGCTTTTTCAGCTCTCTGTGCTGATGTGTACTACCATATAGGTTGGTGAATAAAGATAACATATACAGTAATCGATATGAATGTTAAATAGAATTTTTGACTTATTAAATATTAAGTGATTGATTGCAATGCAGGATCCCAATCCTTTATAACCACTTCCATGCTGAACTCAGATCTGATCACGGTGTCCTTCAGTCAGGACTCGGGTCAGTTCATCAACAACCCGGACAACATCGACCGAGTCCCATCCAGATATCTGCGTGGACTCGTCACTCCTGGATCACTATCACCCATTCTATCACTCAGACTCGATCCGCTGGAGGTCAGCGAGAAACGATCGACGGCAGAATCTGACTCGGATTTAGTGGAAAGATACGATACTAGAAAATCGTCTGCAGCTGAAATATCTGCTGATAACTCATCAGCTGTAGCAGCTTCTATCACAGCTGACTCTGCTGAACAGCTAAAGCTGCGCTCAAAGGTCGAGTTAAGGAGAAGTTTAGAGGCTGCAGGAGGGTTTTCCACCTCTCAATCTGAGACGTCTCGGGTAAGAAGAACGCCACACACGCAATCCGTATTCTCCAGAACCTCGGCGACATCCGGGTCGATCCACTCGAAAGGATCCTCGGAGGATTCCATGCTGCCGCCTCCGTCGTCCCTGGCTGCTGCCATCAGGTCACGTGACTTGTCCGGTGCTCCGTGTGATATAGAGATGGCGGAAGAGCGGGATGACGAGAGTGAGAATGAGGAGGATGAAGAGAACGGGAGAATGATTGCTCAGAGTTCGTATTGTGTATTGTGTATTTTGTTTTTTTTTATGTTTTTATTTTTTTATTTTTTTTATTTTTATAATTCTCGTGTTTGTTATAACGAACTTCTATTTAGTTCTAGGCATGTCTCGATGGGAAGAGCGTTGATCGAAAAGCATATTATGAAATTCCACATTGAAGTTGATTAATACAAATTTTACAGCTGAAATCCAAACATCAAAAAAATTTAAAATTCATAAAATTTTCAACCCAAACCCTAACCTAACGAAACTATCAATTTTTTCGAGGTGGATTTTCATATTATGCAACCTATATATAGACTAATTGCTGAATGACAAAATTAAGCTATAATTTGTTCAGTATAATGGGAAGTTTATAGATGCTGATCGATAATACTAAGTTACTATATGTTGAATGATAGTACTACTAAACAGTGAACTTAGAAGAATTACAGACAAAGCAAAAGATCATTGGTGGAGTGAAAAGTGTGATGATGTAGAATATGATAGAAGAAGGAGGTAGAATCTATTATACCAGGAAGTCAGGATACAAGAACCGATAAGAAAAAGAAAGGAGATGCAAAGAACATTAGTATAATGGGTAAAAATGGGGAATTGAAGACAGAGCTGGAAGAAGTAAAAGAAAGATGGAGAGAATATGTAGAGGAATTGTATGATAAGGCTGGGAAACCAGTTCAAGAGGATTTTAAAATAGAAGAAGCGAATATCATAGAAGACGATAAAAGGGGTCTCAATTTAATGAAGGAGGAAATTTATTCTGCAATAAACAGTATGAAGAAGGGGAAGGCAGCCGGAATAGATGAAATCCCAGCAGAATTCTTGAAAATGTTGGAAGGAGAAACACTCAAAAAGTTAATGGAGGTATATATAGAAGTGTTCAAAAGAGATATTTGGCCAGACAACTTTACCAAGTCAGTGATGATTCCAATTCCCAAAAAAGCCAATGCTGTGGAGTGTTCGAATTAAAGAACAATCAGCTTAATACCTCATGCATCGAAGATCTTATTAAAGATAGTAAATAATCGCATTCAGTCCAAAGCAGAGATGCTACTGAGCAAGACACAATTTGGTTTTAGGAAAGGGTGCGGCACAAGAGAAGCAATAGGAGTAATGCGGGTTCTTTGCGAAAGAAGCTTAGAATATGGAAATGACGTTTTTGTATGCTTTGTAGACTTTGAGAAGGCCTTTGACAGGATTGATTGGATAACGATGATCAATATCTTAAAAGAAATGGAATTCACTGGAGAGATAAAAGAATAATTTTGAACTTCTACATGAATCAAAGAGCAATAATAAAAATTCAACAAGAATACTCAGAAGAAGGTGAAATAGGACGTGGAGTAAGACAAGATTGTAGCATTTCGCCGCTGCTGTTTAACATTTACGCTGAGGCAATGATGGAGGAAGCCATGGAAGAATTGGAAGAAGGAATAAAAGTAGGAGGGAATTTGTTACAAGATGTACGATTTGTATATGACCAAGGAATGGTAGCGGGCAGCGAGATTGGATTGCAGAAGATAATGGATAGGCTGAATGATACGGCCCTAAGATATGGCATGAAGATTAATATAAAAAAGACCAAGGTTATGAGAGTGTCCAATAATAAAGGTGAAGTGAATATCACAATAAATGGTACGAAATTGGAACAGGTAAGGAGTTTCAAATATTTGGGTCATACTATAACCGATGATGGGAAATATGAGACGGAAATATGCAGTAGGATTGCACAAGCAAAAGCGGCCTTTGGTAGTAGAAAAGAACTATTAACAAAAAGTCTAAAGAAAGACACAAAGATAAAGATAGTGAAAACTTTGGTTTGGACCACGCTATTGTATGGATGTGAAACATGGACCTTAAGGAAGGAAGATATTAGGAAACTGGAGGCATTGGAAATGTGGATTTGGCGAAGAATGGAGAGGATTAGCTGGATTCAAAAGGTTACCAATGAGGAAGTCCTGGAGAGAGTTGGCACAGATAGACAGTTGATAAATGTATTAAGAAATAGGAAGAAGAGATGGATAGGACACATTCTAAGGGGGGAAGGTCTATTAAAAGAGGTCATAGACGGTAGAATGGAAGGAAAAGAGGCAGGGGCAAGCAGAGATTAGGTATGTTAGATGATTTAAAGACCCACTCATATGTGGAAATGAAGAGGAAGGCGGAAGACAAAGAAGAGTGGAGGCGTTATGTACCATGGACCTGCCAGTAGGCAGTGCACTAAGAGAGTACTACTAAGTTAGTACAATAAGTTCAATAAAGATGAGCAATCGAGACGGCTTATTACTTCTTCTTACTGAAAACAGACATTATAATTTTTCTGCTCATATTGTCACACATTTGTTATATCTCACGTGCTACAGAGTTTCCTCGCTTTGTTTCTGCTCCTATACAATAAATGATAATAATTGAAACTATGATTATATTTATCATTAGAATTAATTATTAGAATTATAATTATTATTATTATTATTAGAATTCAATTATAGTTTTTATTAAAATTATAGTTATAATTGCATATGTGGAAATTATATCTCATATGTAGAAGTGAAAAGAAAAGCGGAAGATAGAGAAGAGTGGAGGCGCTATATAACATAACGGCACACAGGGTCAGGAAACACAGATGCTTGTTTAAGACCCATTTCCTCCTTCCTCTCCATGGTTATTAGTAATCGTTGCCTTTTGACTGCGCATCAATTGCAGCCGGCGCGGATTTAAGAATAACCTTCCATCACCCTGAGTTTTCTTCCTAAGCTTTTACCAACACTCGGTCTTCCAAGATGGTCACCCGCAAAGTACTAACCGAGGTCGATGGAGCTTAGCTTCGATAATTGACGCGCAACTAAACCAAGTGCGCTAATCCCGCCGTCAATTATGCCATGGACCTGCCAGTTTGCAGTACACTAAGAGAAAGAGTTATAATTGTAATTATTTAAATATATTATTATTATCATTTGAGACAGTCTATATGTCAATATGTCTATTTGTTTTTTCTAGTTAAACTGGGATTCAAGGGAGGATGATGATGATGCTGATGATTATCCTTTACTGTATTTACCATTATTATTATTCAACAGATGATGTTTCCTACAGCAAATTTCGCAAGTCCTCCATAGTCGTCGCTAAATCCACGGATGCCTTCCCGCGGGGACCAGGTAATCCTAAGTCTCGAGAGGGCAGCGGGGGTGGCAAGGGGAACAGGGCTCACTACGCCGTGAGGACGGCCGAGAGGGGAGGGGCCCAGCCAACTCAGGTGTCTTTCCCGCCGAGCCAGAACGGCTATCCCCTCCACAGACCCCCAACTCAACCAAACACCTCTGCACCCAGCGTGCTTCGAAGTCGGGATAATACCACCGGTCGAGACGGGAACTTAGCTGAGTCAGACGACGCGCCTCCAGATCCTGGGCAGGGTGGTGGAGTGGAGGGAACGGGACAGGCTGGTAGACTGGAGGCAGCTGAAGCGGAAGCAGGTGGAAGAAGAGAGAGGAAGAAATCTCTGTGGAGAAGAGCAAGGAGGGCCATAGGAAGAGCTTTCAGGAATTTCATTCAGCGCTTAACGGGGAGACGACGTTCCTCTCCAGCAGCTGAGCGTTCAGCTGCTGAGCCTACAACAGCAGCTGCTGTCGTGCACGAGGCAGCTACTGAAGCAGCTGCACCGGAAGTGATCGAGCAAGCAGTGGTAGCAGAAGACGTAAATCCTCCTCAGCTCGTTGTAGCAGCGGAGAGATCAAGTGTTCGAATAGCGCCTGTGGTGCCTATTGTGGCAGGCCGTTCCAGCACTATGGCGACAGTGTCTGGGTCGAGAGCTTCTGTCTACGCTGCCGATGCCATCGTTGCTCCTGAGGTCACAGAACCTCCTGTAAATTACTCTAACAGCCAGCAGCTTACTACTGCTTAGTCTCCTGTACTCTTTGTTTGAACATTTGTACTCATTCAGTCAATGGTTTGTCTTACAATTTTTCAGAATTCGTAACGTATTATTACGAGAGTCTAATTTCGCTATTTTAAATTTTGACCTTAATCTTACCTCTCACGTGGCTCAATGGCATCAGTTAAATATAGACCTTGCAGATAAAATAGAACTGTGAAGTAAGCTGTTATTTTCAGCCAAACCTATACAAAATAGCAGAAAGCATCTGATTATTAAGATAATTTTAGAGGCAAAGACAGCAATACAGCAAAAGTATTTAATTGTGCATTGCGACTATTTTGTCCATTTTACCGAGAAAGATCTATAACGATTTCTGCTTGTGTATAGTAAATGTAAGAAGAGGAAAAAGGGCAAAAATATATCAGATGTCACATTATTTCTATAAAAAAATTATGGTTGATAGAACATAGCATAGTTCTGAGAAGATATCCAAGGATTGGCATTAAATGACGATTCGCTTGTGAACTTGATAGCTGGCTGTGAGTGAGAATGTTCAACAAGGAACTGAAATTGATAGTAAGTCAAGATGGAGGTAGTTTTTAAAAGTACTTGATATATATTCCTCATCAATTTTTACGAGAACTACAATTTTGATACTTTACTTCAATCTTCTTGATCCTGACTTGTCATCAAGTAGCGGCCCATACACGAGGTCATGTTCGGCTTACAATTCGTTAACTAAACACAATAATACTCCAACATTGTCCCTGTCTCTCTCATGGTCTATCCAACTTATAAATTAAACCTTCTCTATATAACAGTCGCTGACATCGCTTTGGAATGAGGAAACTGACCTAAAAGCTTAGGTTCACCAGCTTTTCTCTTGTTATATAACCTTAAAGAAGTATGACTGCTAAATAACAATAAAAATAATTATGAGATTTAACCCTTTTAAGTAATGTCAACATATCAAATATAAATCACATTATTAAATTAAGGTTTTTAAAATAAAAAATAGCTACAAAATCTATCCATCACGAAACATTAAAAATTGTTAAATGTATATTTTCATATATAACACGTATATACTTTGTTCAACATAAAATAGACTTATGAGCTAAATTAGTTCACTTATTTCCGCTTACATAACTTAAATTAGCAGCAAGATGTGACTTTGCTAAATCACTAAAGGTTAAGCATTTCATTATATTCAAGAAGTGATGTGATGTTGCGTAACCTTAAAAAATAATAAATTGAATCTAAGCAATAAAATAACTATTTGTTCACGAAAGATGTAATCAAGCAAATCCTAAGATCACTCTATATACTTAAAATTGAATTGATGTTAAAACATTATAATTGTCATATATTGTCTTAGCCAATAACGTTGTAAAGCTCTAATTATTGACTAATTGAATAATATACTAATTGGATTGATTGAGCTAGATAGATTGAAAATTTGTTTGGTTTATTAGATCAGAATAATATTGAATTAAAAGTGACAGATTGATGTTAATTTAACCACGCTTATTCTTATTCGTGTTTAGCATTAACTTTGAATTTTGAGGCCCTGCCAAGGGTCGAGTCTATAGGGTCATGAAATAGAGGAGCTAATTGAAGGGAGCTAAATGGGGCCTTGGTTCTGTCCCGTATATATTTACGTTGACAATGGGTTGAAAGTTGGGATGCTAAGCTGCGAGTTTAGGGGGCTTAACCACCCTAGCCCTCTCCCCGCTAATTTCGACACTTGATGTCCCTGCCTATACATGGTAGCATTAGTACTAGTTGCAGCATTTTATGGATTTTTACAGCGGTCACCTTGGGAATAGCGACGATTTTTGATGGCGAGGAATCGAAGGATATCTCTGCAAGAGCTCATATTGCATGCGGGATACACATAAGTTCAGAAGAAGCTGTAGTACAAATATATAGAGCGGACATCTTGATACAGCAGAAAAACTCGAGTTGAGTTTAAATTATAAAAAATCAATACGTAATGATTTGTCTACATGTTCCATCTGTATTTTTCATCTTCGTGTTCCATATGCATGTTGCATCTGAAACAACAGCAGAAGCAACAGAATTATAGTGCTACTGTCGTTCACGAAAACATCAAGCACTATGGTGCAAAATCCGATCCGAAAAACGGATTGTTGAATCCAAAAACGATTAAAACCAAAACCAGGGAATTCAGTCTAAGGAAGGGTACAAGTGGTAGTGATCAGGAGAAGGTGAGGAGGTTCACAAAATGCAAGGAAAATAAGTCCAGATCTGTGTAGCAGTATGCTGGAAGGAGCGCGTGTACAGCTTGCTGAGAGAAGGAATGCTTGGTCTCTTTGTAGAGTTATTAACTTTGTCTATCTAGGTATTCTTCATTCAATCTATTTTGCATAGGTATTTATATATTTTTTTTAATTGTTTTTTCATCTATCCCCTACTCAGTTGCGAGCTGAAATGGAGAGGTCATATGTCATCTTATCGAAAGGCTGTGATAGTGTTATGGTAATAGGATCTGTTTGATTTACATGTATATATGTACAATAATTTGATATGAGTTACATGACCTAACGGGCCTACAGAATCCTAGCTTTATAGGCCCCTATAGGTCTCTTTACGCAGAATTTGGTCCAGGAAATGAGTGTAAAATCCCATAGTCCCAGCTGTCATATCAAGATCGAGTTTTGCTGAAATACTTTCGCTTTTGCGATTTGTTGACAAATATACTAGAGATAGGAGAAGAGCGGTTGATAAGTTTGCACCCATCAGAGACTTGTGGAATTCCTTTATTGAACGATGTCGATCTCTCTACACACTACCAGCTTACGTGACAGTCGATAAACAGATGTTGAGGTTTAGAGGAAAATGTCCTTTTCGTCAGTAAGGCCTATATCAAGTCTAAGCCAGATCGATATGGAATTAAGTTTTGGATTTATGCTGATGCAAAAACGTATTATGTATTCAATCTCAAAACCAGGGGCGGATCCAGGAATTTTTTAAGGGGGGGGCCGAAAATTTTTTTTGGACAGTGTACATATTTTTACTTTTTGCCTTCTTCGGGACGTGACTCAACCAGAAAAAATTCTGTGTGGGGGGGCTCAAAATTTTTCAGCATACTACTCTCGGCTCATAGAGTGAGTATATCCCCGTATCTTACCCCTCCCCCCGCTCATGCCCGTTCTAAAGTGAGAGAAAAACCCAAATTGCCTAAAATCCTACATTTGTTTAGGAAAAAAGTAGGTTAATTTTTTCACCTCTGAGGCTCTGACGAAACTCAGCGGATCTGAACCAATTGCAAAAGTAACCTAATTTTGGCGGACGATGGAGGGGCTTAAGACCCTCGATCCCAGCCAAGGCGGTTTTCACCACTGCTCCGGGAGAGTTCACATTTTCTATTTACACCCTTTTTCCTTTTATACAGTAGCTAAAGTGAAAATTGAGAGCTAGTGAAACGGTAAACATTTTTCTCCCCCCCCCCCTTCCATTATACGGGCTCCTAGTGGGGCCCATATTTGAAAAAATTCCAAGTAGTCGGACTGTTCGAGTTCCCTTTTGAACCCCCCCCCTCTAACCCCCCCCCCAACGCCCTTAAAACATATTTACACCTAGAAATTGCATAGAAACAACGAAAATACTGTTTAAAAAATTTTATCGTCGAGCCTAAGGGGGGGCCGGGCCCCCTGGGCCCCCCTGGATCCGCCACTGCTCAAAACATATCTTGAGCGGGAGGAAAATGTAAGAACTCAACCTCTAGGTCCAGAGGTTGTTCTCAGTCTCGTGCAACCAATTGAGCACACTCTGGCAGAAATGTCACGTGCGACAACTTCTTTACAAGTCCACATCTAACTGACAAACTGTATGAGAAAAAGTTGACAATTTTGGGTACAGTCCGAAAAAGTAACCGTGACATTCCACAAGAATTTTTAGCTAATAGGTCAAGATAGGGTTCATCATTGTTTGCTTTTAGTGAAGCAATAGCAATAGTGTCATATGTTCCTAACCGTAACAGAGAGGTTGTTCTTCTCTCTACAATGCAAAATGACGACAAGATTGATGGAAACACCAAAAAACCTGAAATGATCATGGATTATAATAGTTGACAGTGTTGACCAACTCTGCCACAGATATACTGTGAAGCGGTCAACTCGTCGTTGGCCATTGTGCATTTTCTATGGACTTCTTGACATTGCAGCAATCAATTCATTCATTGTGTTTCTCCATAACAAGCCTGATTTTCATTCCATGGAATGTTACAAGCGCAGGATGTTCATTGAAACATTGGCCATGGACTTGATGAAGCCACAACTGCAGTATCTATGGAATAATTCCCAGGGCTTATCTTATCGTATTCGTTCATCCATGAGTGTCGTTGGCTACACCTGCGCTAGTCAGCCTAAACCACCTCGGCAAATGTCGACAAAATCCGCAGCTCGCAAGAGAAAGATATGTTTCTACTGCCCTGCCGCAAGTGACAGGAAAGTGTCCACTGAATGCTTTATCTGTCATAATCGTTCCTGTCCTGACCACTCCACAACTACAGCTAACATAGTGTGTGTAAACTGTGCCTGATTTACCAGTATGTGTGCATTAATAACTTACATTTTTTCTTTTCAGATTTCATTGAAGTTTTAAGTAGAATCACTGTTATTTCATTAATTAACCTTAATTCACAAAAATAAGCATTAAACTTGCCTGCCCAAACTAAGTCACAGCATAAACGTTATAATTTAGCAAGGATTAAAATTTAATCTATTTTTTGCTGATACGTACCCTGACATGATCTTTTGATGATGATTACGTCCCTGCCATCGTCTCTCGATGTGGAAATGGACGTTAAATCTTGTGTTGTTATTATTATTATCAATTGCAATGATAAAAATTGAAAGTTTTGCATACTGCTTTATTTCTGGCTATTTTCTGTGAGTAATTATCACAATTAATGTCACGGGTCAGGGGTGACCCGGGGTTTTGCATTAACGTCAGTCAAAATACCTTCTGCATCCGAGGGTTAAATATCTCATAAATTAAACGAAGGCTTCCCAAGGGAATAGGGTTATGCGGCTTGTTAAATAACTACTGCGAAGGCTCCCCCAAGGGAATAGGGTTCGACCTGGCTGAGGCTGTATGTATTGAAGGCGCAATTCGGATGCTACATCTACGGTACAGAAAACACGAGTTCTAATATAACAACTTTTAATCACACATTCATATCACAATTCCACACAACAATTAATTAAACTTACAGTACAGTTCGCAATGAATTTTGCAATTACAGTCTGTTATGATATTAAATATATCATAAATTAAAACACGCAGACATTACCACATCCTATCTACAAGTACCTGAGACGAGAAGACCTCGTCTACGACAACAACCGAAACATCCGAACTACTCGAATGCTCTCGCCCCAATCACTCGTCTGCTGTCCACCGAATGATCCGAATCACTCGAATGATGTATACCGACTCGTGTCCAACACCCGAAGGATGTCGACCGAATAATGTATACCGAAGACTGTCAACTGCCTACTGTTAACTCAATGATGTCAAGTTATCAACTCAATCAAGCATCAGGTTAAAACCAGATAGAGAGAAAGAGATATATATATATATATATATATATATATATATATATATATATATATATATATATATATAGTGATATCTCAATAGAAAAAACAGAGAACCTAAAGATATACAAGCATATCTAAAGAAGAACATACTAAGAATTAATAGATTAACGGAAGCTCTGGAACATATGTTGAATAAGCATTGCAATCCATTCAAGAAAGCTATAAATAGAACCTAACGGAATATTACTGGAGAATATTACCGTCATTGAAGAGTAAAGGGTAAGATAACAAGGTAATGGATAAATAGGTCAGAAGTACACAATAGAATAAGAAAGGGACGTTAAGGACCCGTTGTGCTATATTATGAACTGAAGCAATTTTTTTATTCCGAAAGTCAATTGCACGGCAGAGAGTACACATAAGCCTAGTAAAAAGTGATCACCTACCTATAGCTTTCCTCTACTATAAAATTAATTAGGCCTAGGTATCTGTAAACGTACAAGCCTATAAAAATGTACGTGTATAGGGAAACACAACTTCAGGAAGGTATTTAAATTATAAATATACCTTACCTAATAAATATACATGTCAGAAAGATGAGGTTGTGTAGACAAAATGTAGGCCTCCAAATCGATTATTAAAGCAGTCTGAGAGACATATAGGCCTATAGAATTATTTAAGTTTGTATAATATTGGTCTATGAGTGAATGTTTGTTAGGCCTATATAGTAATTTGGTATATATTTTATTGGTGTATACTGTAAAAATTTGTGAGAGTCGAGATGTCATACAATTATCATGTTTATTATAATTCAGTTCTCAAATATTAGCAACTTACTATACTTTATTAGAACTTCTAGGGAAATCTAGCTACTCTTATCGTTATGGGCATGCTTCTATTTAGCAATAATTTGACTTCGAAGTTTTGTGTCTATCTATACCCGTTAAAATCAAAACAGTAACAACTCAAAATGTTGTTCTGTTCGTTAAAAACAAAAAAAAACAAAAAAACTAAAACTAAAATTGACCCTTTAAGAGATACTACTGGAAACATTATAAAAAATAATAAATGTACTGCAGATCATTTAAATAAGTACTTTAGTACAGTTTTCGTAGAGGAAGATGTGACAAATATGCCAGTGCCATGCAAAGTTTTTCAGGGCAGTATTGATGAATCATTGCATGATATTGACGTAAACGATACTATTATGGTGCAAAAATTGAAATCACTAAATGTAAACAAGAGTCCAGGTCCAGATGAGGTACATGCAAAAATGCAGGTGGAGCTTAGTGAAGAGTTGGCTCCAAGCCTTGTAACGCTATTTTACTCTAGTCTAAAGACAGCGTTTGTCCCTCAGGATTTCAGGGAGGCTATAATTGTACCAATCCATAAGAAAGGTGCAAAGGACAAAGCAGTAAACTATAGACCTATCAGTCTTACAAGTATTATTGGGAAAGTTTTCGAGAGCCTCATTAAGAATAAAATTACTAGTTTTCTAGAAGTAAATAAGCTAATAAGAAATAGTCAACATGGCTTTACTAGTGGACGTTCCAGTCTCACTAGACAAGGGAAATTGTGTGGATGTTCTGTATTTAGATTTCGCAAAGGCTTTCGACATGGTTCCGCACAAGAGATTAATTAAAAAGTTAGAGGCGCATGGTATAACAGGTATTATACTAAGATGGATAGAGAGTTGGTTGACAAATAGAAAACAAAGAGTGTGCATTGAGGGTGAGTTTTCTGAATGGGCTAATGTTAAAAGTGGTGTGCCGCAGGGATCCGTGCTGGGCCCTCTATTATTTATAAGATATATAAATGATATAGATGAAGAAATTCTATCTAAATTTAATAAATTTGCGGACGATTCAAAAATTGCAAAAAGTGTTAACAATGCTCATGAATATTAGAATATTAGAAGATGATATAGTAAAAATACAAAATTGGTCTAATATCTGGCAGATGGAATTCAATATTGACAAATGTAGGGTAATGCATTTGGGTAAATATAGTTTTAAATACTGATTACGTTCTAAACCACACATTACTGAAGTCGACCAATAGTGAAAAAGATCTAGGTGTATTGGTAGATAAGTCATTCAAGTTTAGAGAACAAGTTAATATAGTAGCGAACAGTGCGAATTCTATTCTAGGTTTGATTAAAAGAACTATGACCAGCAAAAGAAAAGATATAATCGTAAAATTATATAAATCATTGGTTAGGCCTAAACTGGAGTATTGTGTCCGAGCTTGGTGTCCTTATCTAAAAACAGATATAGATAAATTAGAGAAAGTACAGGCTAGAGCGACAAACCTGATTAAGGGGTGCAAGAATTTTGTTATGAAAACCGACTAAAATATACAGGATTTGTTAACTCTGAAAGAGAGAAGAGCAAGGGGAGATCTGATAGAAGTGGTCAAAATTCTACAGGGATTTAGTAAGGTTGATTATAACACTTGGTTTAATTTAACTAATAGCTGCAGAACTAGAGGTCATAAATACAGACTTGTTAAACCTAGAAGTAGATTAGATATACGTAAAAACATTTTTAGTCAGAGAATTGTTAATAGCTGGAATGAGCTTCCAGAGGAAGTTGTAGAAGCAAAATCCATAAATCAATTTTAAAATTTGTACGATAAATATAAGAAGTTGGTGTAAATTATGTGTAAAATTACTTGTTAGATATTAGGCCCTAGTTAGGTATTTTAGGTTGTATAGATGTGTCAGTAGGCTAGGTCTAAAACAGAAAATAAAGCTATTTGTCATTCAAATAGATGTTTACCTTGCTTTTCTGTAAATGCTGTTTAATGTCATATCTAGCCTAAATATGTATATTGTGTTAGTTAAGTACACGTATATAGTTTATGCTTTCTGTTAGTTAATTGTGTAGGTGTGGTTTTTAGCTTTGGTTTTTATTGTGTTGTAATGAGTCTTAAACAAGCAGTAATTTTCTTTCTGACTCGCTCAGAAACTGTAGTTATGTTGTTATGTTAAAAAACAAGTACTTTTTCTATTTACGCTCTTGTTCAAGCTCAGTCTATTTATATTAAAAGTACAAGATGGCGGCTTGCAGGGTCCTTGGAAAGGTTGCGACCGGCTGTTTCGGTAAATATTTCTTTGCTGCATATTCTTCATACATAAATAATCTTTCTTCCCGTTTATAAATATTTTATTTTGATATTATTGTAATTAATTTTGCGAACGAATGAATTGATCAGCTTGGTAATTTGATTTAATAATTTTGTTAACATAGGTTATTCTAGTTAGAGGTTAGAAATGCTATAAATAGTTTGATGAATTAATTTCTAATTATTTCTCGTATATTTTAAAATAAAAAATCAATTTATATTTCGTTTAGCGATAAGCCTGTAATTCAGGCTATTTACTGGATCATTTTATATTTGAGGAATTCTGTAATATTTTCAATCTTCTATCCTGTTTGTCCTTAACTTACAAACAATTAGTTTATGCTCTAATGTCATCCAGAAGAGGGGCTCTGATACAGTAGACTTAACTGCTACTCTCTAAGACCCTGTACCTAAGGAAAAGTTTTACTTAGCTCGACGTGTAGCTAAAAATTATGCTGTACATGTTGTGTAATTAGAAAATCAATAAAGCAATGATTTGAATTTCATAATTATCCCTTGTTATTGAAATACAGCTCTGCTATTTGTTGGAATAAGTGGCATATAGGTGAATTCAGTGGTACAGATAAAAATGAAATTCTTTGACAAATGTTTCAATGATTGAATTAGTGCTTTCTGTGGTATAGTTTTTTACACCTACTCAAAGGTCATAATATGTGTCACTAGCCTTTGGAGAATATGAACTTCAGAGAAGTTCATATTAATAACTAGAGTATACTTTCACCTAATATTTTTTACCCTTAAGTGCATAGAGCATCCTACAAGTACATATGCATTGATGGGTTAATAAAAATAATACTTTGTGAGTGTTGATATTTCTAATAACTATAGTGTTTCCATTAGTTTCTTTGTACATAGTAAGTGTAGGTTTAATATTGAAATTTAAAAATTGGAATTAATTAATAGTTTGACAGTTACATGTTCTTGAATGTTGCTACCATGGCGTAGGCTTACAGTAGGAATATGTTTTAGATAGAAAATATTAAGATAAATGTATTTTGGTTTCAAAAAGTTCTAAATAAATATTGCCATTATGGCATCGAACAGTACAAAATGCTTAGAACTTGCTTTTTTCAGTGTGCTATCTCTACCTCTCATTTTAAAGCCGTCAGGATTAATATACATTTTAATATGTAGTGGTTAAATTTTAATTTATATTTTTATATAAATAGTTCGACCAGTTGGCGTAAGATGGCAGTCAACGTACGAAAAATCTCGACCTAGTCTGCTGATCAATAAAAACACAAAGGTTATTTGTCAGGGATTCACAGGCAAGCAGGTAACACTCAGCTAAATATATAGTACAGTTTTAAGCATTTATGCTAAACTATACTTTCTTTTGTGAATCTTTTATTGGACTAATTAAGAAATAATATTTTAACATAAAGCTAAATAATTTGTACTTAAACTTAAAGTATTCTTATTTGAAATGATACTTATATTATACTTAAAGTTGTACTTGTATTAAAAAATTTAATGGACGGGTGATAGTTCAGATATGGCTTACTTGCAAGTTCATCGGAAATGATTCAAACGAATGGTTTTCAATTAAAACTGAACTGTTTTAATAATGCTATTATTGTGTATAGAGGCAGACTTAAACTTAGATAAATTTAATGTCACTGTGATGTTGTTTCAGGGCACGTTCCACAGCCAGCAGGCGATTGAGTATGGAACAAAGATGGTTGGAGGTGTTTCTCCAGGCAAGGGAGGCAAGCAGCATCTAGGACTTCCTGTCTTCAACAGTGTGCAAGAGGTAAGCTAGGCTGGATTGTAGTTGTTGCAAAATTTTGTTAGTTTTATTTTAGTAATTTTGTGTGAGTCTATGGTATCCATGCCAAACATTAAGCCTGTCGTGCATTGAGTATATGCTTGATGCATGCATAAGTGGAAGTGAAAGCGAGATCCTGTGCAATGTCAGTCCACTAGTCAGAGCAGAATATTGTTAAAGTTGTATCTAATATACATGAGTTACGTGCTATAAAATTATATTACACAGGAATTAAAATATCATTAATTCAATATTAATATTAAAATTACTTATATTCTTATATTGCCATAAATACACAACGTGAACTCAAGGAAGAGATTTCCAAAGTGTGGGAGTATGGGAGTGTGGGAATATGTTTTTTCTAAAACATATTCGTGCTTTGTATGTGTACGAAGTATGAGTAAATTTAAACTTCTAAGTAACACCATAACAGTTTCTACTGCCCGTAGATTCTATTTTCAAATGCCATGAATTTTTAATCACGCAGACTTGTTTAATTTGTGGCGTTTGATATCAGTAACTTTATTGTCTTATCCTTTAATGAGAAGGATTTGAAGATTGTGCAATAGCTTTTCATAGTTTAAATTATTACTCCCCAGGTATTTTCTTGCAAATTTCAAAAGTACTTCTGTTGTGGTCATTATGCCACCTTGGTAAGATTTAACCATAACGCAAGATTGATTGATTAAATAGTTAATTTTATTTATATACTGATTTCAAGTGAAATTGTTTAATTTATATAGAGTGTCAGGGTCTTGTAGATCAGATGTAGTTGACCTGTTACTGATATTGCTTGAAACATAGCTTAAAGTCCTGAAGAAAGTCTTTGTCAGCTTAAAAATATCTACAGTTGTATTTTGCCTTGTAAATAAAAGCAGTTTTTTGCGAAAGACTATAAATTTCATCTATTATTTCAACAAAAATGTCTGCAATAGAAACATTGACAAAATATTATCTGAGCTTGCGCAGTGACTAAACATCACTAATATTACTGTGATATTTCCAGGCTAGGGCAGCGACTAATTGCGATGCGACGGTGATATATGTTCCACCTCCCGGAGCAGCCGCTGCCATCATGGAGGCCATTGACGCGGAGGTGCCTCTAATAGTAGCCATCACGGAGGGTATCCCTCAGCAGGACATGGTGAAGGTCAAGCGGAGGCTCCTGGGACAGAGCAAGTCCCGCCTCATTGGACCCAACTGTCCCGGAATCATCAAGGTTTAGCCATCAATCTTAGCATGCTTTAATATTTAACATCATCATCATCTTCCCTGGAATCCCAGTTTAACTAGGGTCGGGATACGAATAGACTGTCTCAAATCCTCTCTGTCTTACATCATATCCCCTAGTCAATCCCCTATTTGAGACTTGTCCATTCGTTTAATATTTAACACTTTTATATTATGTTATATTCATAAGCTTCGATTCTAGCAATCATCAAGGTTTTTATTCATCAGTAATAGAAACGCTACCAAAGCTAGTTTAACGTATGATTACGTAGACTAGTTTACTGTCAGAGACGATATGGCAGAGTTTAGAATCCGTGATCCTTATTCTATAATGCTCTAGAATTCATAAAGCAGTTTTACAATTAATCAATATTGACGGCGAGATTAGCGCACTCGGTTTAGTTGCACGTTAATTATTGAAGTTAGCTGTATCGACCTCGGTTAGTACTTTGTGGGTGACCACCTTGGAAGAGCGAGTGTTGGTAAAGCTTAGGAAGGAAAAAATCCCAGGATGATGGAAGGTTATTATTAAATCCGCGCTGGCTGCAATTGTTGATGCGCCACCAAAAGGCAACGATTACTAATAACCATGGAGAGGAAGGAGGAAATGGGTCTTAAACAAGCATCTGTGCTTCCTGACCCAGTGTGCCGTTATGTTATGTTAATATTTATATTGTTTTTATCAGCCTGGAGAATGTAAGATTGGAATCATGCCTGGACACATCCACAAAGCTGGCAGGATTGGTAAGCTTTGTTTGACTGTTTGATCTATTTTGATTCCTAAATATATGTTTGGCCATATACTGTTGATGTAGTTGTAAATAATAATGTGTAAACTACAACAATTTGGTTTTAGGAAAGGATGAGGCACAAGAGAAGCAATAGGAGTAATGCGGGTTCTTTGCAAAAAGAAGCTTAGAATATGGAAATGACGTTTTTGTATGCTTTGTAGACTTCGAGAAGGCCTTTGACAGGATTGATTGGATAACAATGATCAATATCTTAAAAAGAATAGGAATTGACTGGAGAGATAGAAGACTAATTTTGAACTTGTACATGAATCAAAGAGCAGTAATCAAAATCCAATAAGAATACTCAGAAGAAGGTGAAATAGGACGTGGAGTAAGACAAGGTTGTAGCATTTCGCCGCTGCTGTTTAACATTTACGCTGAGGCAATGATGGAGGAAGTCATGGAAGACTTGGAAGAAGGAATAAAAGTAGGAGGGAATTTGTTACAAGATGTACGATTTACAGATGACCAAGGAATGGTAGCGGGCAGCGAGATTGGATTGCAGAAGATAATGGATAGGCTGAATGATACGGCCCTAAGATATGGCATGAAGATTAATATAAAAAAGACCAAGGTTATGAGAGTGTCCAATAATAAAGGTGAAGTTAATATCACAATAAATGGTACGAAATTGGAACAGGTAAGGAGTTTCAAATATTTGGGTCATACTATAACCGGGAATGTGAGACGGAAATATGCAGTAGGATTGCACAAGCAAAAGCGGCCTTTGGTAGTAGAAAAGAACTATTAACAAAAAGTCTAAAGAAAGTCACAAAGATAAGGATTGTGAAAACTTTGGTTTGGACCACGTTATTGTATGGATGTGAAACATGGACCTTAAGGAAGGAAGATATTAGGAAACTGGAGGCATTGGAAATGTGGATTTGGAGAAGAATGGAGAGAATTAGCTGGACTCAAAAGGTTACAAATGAGGAAGTCCTGGAGAGAGTTGGCACAGATAGACAGTTGATAAGTGTATTAAGAAATAGGAAGAAGAGATGGATAGGACACATTCTAAGGGGGCAAAGTCTATTAAAAGAGGTCATTGAAGGTAGAAAGGAAGGAAAAAGAGGCAGGGGCAGGCCGAGATTAGGTATGTTAGATGATTTAAAGACCCACTCATATGTGGAAATGAAGAGGAAGGCGGAAGACAGAGAAGAGTGAAGGCGTTATGTACCATGGACCTGCCAGTAGGCAGTGCACTAAGAGAGAGAACTACAACAAAATGAATATTTGGCTATATGGATGTTGCTGTGTATAAATCGAGTTCGATACAACAACAGATAATGTGGTAATATAGATGTATATTTAGTTGTGTAAAAAAATGGATTAGCTATAGCTAAATAAATGTGTGCTATATGGATGTTGATGTGTCTAGAATGGGTTGACTACTAATTATTTCTATAATTTAGTTTCCAGAAAGAGTTGATAGTGTAATATTGGACTTTTATTTTTTTTCTTTAAATATAAGTTAAATTGTTTAGCTGTAGTTATTTTAAACTTATCTAATGTTGTATTGTTATTGGACAATTTGTCTGATGCTGGCATTCCATGCATTTGTCTGTTGCTGAAATTCAACGCATTTGTCTGTTGCTAGAATTTAATGCATTTGTCTGTTGCTGGAGTTCTATGCATTTGCTGCTGCTGGCATCCAATGCATTTTAATTTTTATAAGAATTTGTTCAGTAGGTTTGATATCAGAATAGGTTTTGCTGTTGTGAACAAGAATGATGTTATTGGTCATCCCCTACTATCATTTGAGTACTGTGTGATTTAATGTAGACTTTATAGCTGTCAAATAACTTTATTTGTAGCAAATAGATGGATGAATTTTGCACTGTTAACTTTGTATTTAGTAACACTTTATTTTATATTTGTACTCTTTGTCATTTGTATTTAATGGATTCTCTTTGAATTTCTATATTTTAATGGTCAATATTCTTCTCAGTAGAGTGGAGTTGGTACTGATAGATAGTTGATAAGCGCGTTAAGAAATAAAGAAAAACTTTATAGGACACATTCTAATGGGGGAGGTCTACTAAAAGAGGTCATAGAAGGCAGAATGGAAGGAAATAGAGGTAGAGGCAGGCTGAGATTAGGAATGTTAGCTGATTTAAAGATCCACTCATATGTTGACATAAAGAGGAAAGCGGAAGACAGAAAAGAGATGAGGTGTTGTATGCTATGGACCTGCCAGTTGGTAGTGCACACAGAGAGAGCTCATAAGTTCTCTCATTGTATAAGGTATGAATAGATAGTTGTGATTGGGTTATTAATTAGCAGGCTGACTGCTTCATTAGTGCATTAACACATTGGCCATATAAGCATGTCCAACAGTTCGTATGTAACAGTTCTTGCTTTTAAAAAGGTTTGGACATTTTTGCTTAATGTTTAAGAATTTTTTTGTTTAATGTTTAGTAATTCATGATTATTTGACTGATTGATTGACTGATTGATTGATTGATTATATGACTGATTGGTTGATAAATTAATTAATTAACCCTTTGTTTACCAGGATTATTTTTAAAACTAGAATAAAACGACACTATTAGTCAGTTTTTATACTAAACATTCTGGGTAATTGGTCTCTCTCACATCCAAATGTCTTAGTTGCGTATGTGGACTTTCAAGTACCGCTGGTAAAATAAGAGTTTGTTATTGAAAGTCAAAGATATACCTTGTAATAGGAAGAAAACTTCAAAGTACCAGCAGTTAAGAAAGGTTATTAATTGTATAGGTATAGTATCTAGATCTGGCACATTGACCTATGAAGCCGTACATCAGACGACAGAGGTAGGGCTGGGTCAGTCGCTGTGTGTGGGTATCGGTGGAGATCCATTCAACGGTACAAACTTCATCGACTGCCTCGACGTTTTCTTAAAGGACCCCCAGACCGAAGGTTAGAAACTGGTATAGGTTTATCATTGAAGTGACACTTTTATGCATTGGTCTATATTCTATCACACGTGTAAGCATTGGTCTATATTCTGTCACACGTTTAAGCATTGATCTATATTCTGTCACATGTTTAAACATTGGTCTATATTCTATCACATGTTTATGCATTAGTCTATGTTTTCTCAGGAGCGTCAAATCTTGAGTGTGATAGTTTTTTACACATATGCATACATAGTGTGCCTATATGTCAAATGGTGGGTATTTTTAAGACTCACTTGGTGTATTGCAAATAATTAATGATTCATTGGATTGAAATATACGATAATTTAATAATATATGTGAGTTTCTCACTTTACATGTTTTAATGTTGTGTTTTTTATATCTGAAAGAATGTGCATTGGCTAATTAAAAATTTATTAAGAAACATTTTTATTTTCTAGTTTTTTAATATATAGGTCATTATTGTGGTTATCTTAGGTATTATTCTGATCGGAGAGATAGGTGGACAGGCTGAAGAACTTGCAGCAAGTTATCTGCAGGAACATAACTCTGTATGTAGCTTCTCACTTTATCTAGCTCTCTCTACTCGCTCTCTGTCTATCTTTCTCTCCTCTCTTTCCGTAATTCTCTCTCCTCACTCTGTCTATCTCTCTCTCCTCACTCTATCTTTGCTTCTCTCGCCCTCTGTCTCATTGTAAACCTATCTCACTTTAAGTTGTTTCATTGCTAGTAGCTCTACTTCTTTTATGAGAAATTTATACACTGTTATACACTTTTAAGTGAAACTGTAAATGTAATACATTCAAATTTTAGTTACTAATTTTTATTCGTTCTTCAACTTGATTCATAAGACTCAATTTATTGCCTGAATTGATGTGTTTTATTCTATGTTGTTTTCCATTGAGCAAAGCATATGATTGCGTCAGTATTGTAATTGCAGCATCGGTGGTATTAGTGCTGAATGGTCTGTAGATGACAGTCATAGATAGTTGCTGCTAGCAGAATAATCAGCATTCTACTTTTTCTAGTTTTAGTATGTTCAGATTATGGCTTGTGCGTAATTATAGTCTATCATAATCAACAAAATATGTTGTAATTCTACCATTGGCATTTACGAATTGCGCTAAAACCTTGACCATTATAAATTACTAGACCAAATTTGCAAAATACAGTCAATTGACAAAATCTGACCAAAATTAAGCCGTTCTCATACATGTGTACAATCAGATAACTGTGAAACCGGTACTTTGTTCTCTCATTAATTTCTCTTGTGTTTCTCCGTCAAGGGACCCAATCGTAAGCCGGTGGCCTCATTCATCGCAGGACTGAGTGCCCCTCCAGGCAGGAGGATGGGTCACGCTGGAGCCATCATTGCTGGAGGTAAGGGCGGGGCCAAGGAAAAGATCGAGGCGCTGAAGAAAGCTGGCGTGGAGGTCACGATGTCCCCGTCACAGCTCGGCGTAGCCATACAAACGGTTTGTGCGGAAACTTCTGATAAAATAAATTGGTTAATGTGAGGTTAATTGGCGAATAATTCTGAAATAGCAGATTGACTGATGGATGATATGATGTAGGACAGAGAAGATTTGAGACAGTCTATTGGTATCCCAACCCTAGTTAAACTGAGATTCAAGGGAAGATGATGATGATGATGAATGTTGGGCTAATTAGAAAATTTTAGGTAAAGCTCATTTCTGGAATTCTTATTTGTGTCGGAATGGTTAAAAGTAATCCTTCACAGTTGTTTATTTCTTATAAAATTACATTATCTTAATTAATCTTAATATTACAAAAATCAAAAAAGTATGTGATATCGCATGAAAAGATTGTGTTAAACTAAACAGAGAACATCTAGGGTACAAGCCAGAGCAACAAGGCTGGTATTTGACTGTCAAAACCTTAGTTATGGGAACAGATTAAAATTCTTAGGATTAACCTCTTTAAGTGAGAGAAGAACTAGAGGAGATTTAATAGAAGTTTTTAAGATACTCAAAGGCTTCAGCAAAGTTAACAATAGTATTTGGTTTAATTTATCAACCAACAGAAGCACTAGGGGACATATTTATAAACTTAGTAAATTTAGAAGTAGATTAGATTTAAAAATAAATATGATAAACATAAGAACATATAAATTAGATGCTAATTACATGTTCAGTGTTATACAGAGGCTATGTAATTTGACATGTTGACATGAAGTCTGTATGATTTGAATTTTTTTAAAGTAGGACTAATTAAATATTTTATGATGTACAGATTGGTGAAATTAGACCAAAATTGAAATATATATTTGAAATTTCATATAAATAGTTATAGGCCTAGTTGGTCACTGGCTCTTTTTTGGTAAATGTACTTGTATAGTGTAGTTTTCAGTTTTATATTGAACTGTGAGGTGTTATTAATATTAATTTATATTAGTTAAGTGTTTAGAGAGTCTTAAACATGCATGTAATTGCTTCCTGGCTCTGTAACGTTATGTTATGTTACCTGATCTCTTACTTTAAATTTAAGGGTTTTAAGTTTTTATATTTAGAAACAAATAATATAGTTAAATTCAGGCGTAGTAACCATTACATCATACTTACACAAACTACAACACAAACTATAAATAACGCTGAAATTTGCTATTCGTCTTGAGAATTATTTTAAAAATTCAGGACTAATCTCAGAAAACCTTACTTATGAGCATAGCTAAATAACCTATATTTATGTAAAATACATACTTTGACAAAGTTGTTATAATGTTTTGCAATCTAGAAGCCTTGATTATGTGTGACTGACTAGATTTTTATTTTCGATATTGATGTACATATTTTGTTACTGCATGCTGGTATATATATATTAAGTTTACAGTTCTGTAAAAGTCATATGAATGTTGTCAATGTTTTCGGCTATACTGCTTGTGATGTGTGATGCATTGAATGTAAACGATAGTCATTGTTTGTGGGTACACTACTTGTGGTTCATTGAATGTAAACATAAGTCATTGCTTATGGGTACACTACTTGTGGTTCATTGAATGTAAACATAAGTCATTGTTTGTGGTTACACTACTTGTGGTTTATTGAATGTAAACAATTGTTTATGGGTAAACTACTTGTGGTTCATTGAATGTAAACATGAGTCATTGTATATGGGTACACTACTTGTGGTTCATTGAATGTAAACATGAGTCATTGTATATGGGTACACTACTTGTGGTTCATTGAATGTAAACCCGAGTCATTGTTTTTAGGTACACTATTTGTGGTACATTGAATATATACTTAAACTTAAGCCATTGTTTACTGATTTGCAGGCCATGCAGAAAGCCGGTAAGGCATAGAACGGATTATAAGAAGACTCAATGCATCTCAACCTCTCTCAACCAAGCTCTATATAGTGACTTAATCTCCTAATCTTTTCTTTATTGACCGATGATCAACTGTTACACACACGCAAACGCACACACGCACACAGACAGAGGCACAATGGCATACCTGCATATGTTCAATATATATAGCATCTACTCATACCTCTGGGCATGTATATACGTAACATTTCAATCCGTGCCATTTGCTTCGTGTCAAATTCAACTTATGTCGCTGATATCATTTCTGGAGGAAATAGAAATTAAGCATAATTATTATTAATATTATGAAATGTGCGTTTGCATGGGAGAAGCAGAAATGAATTAAAAGACATAGACCAACTTTTGCGCCTTCAGCCCTCTTCACTGCCTCGTTACAGCTTTTACACTGTGCAGCTTTTACTTTTATGCTTGAGCAGCAGGCGCATGTGCCAGTGGGTTTCTAATATCATGTAATTCAAAGAAATTTGGAAAATATTATCATGTGACAGCGTAATATATTACTAAGTGGACGTCAAATAAATAAATGAAGACCGTCTTAAGTTAACTAAAAATTCTCCTTTCACTATAGTAATATAGTAAATAATAAAACAATAATATATACATATATATCATTATCTAAATTAGAATAATTACACACACACACATATATATATATATATATATATATATATATATATATATATATATATATATATATATATATATCATTATATAGTTTTAGTTTTCTTTCATTACACTTTCCACGTGTTATACTTGATGTTTAGATTTTATGGACTAATAAAAGTAATTGACTATGGTAGATAATTGTTGGTCTCTTAGCAACTGCAATGGGCTTAGCTAAAACTCTAAAACGAGGATGGTTTGTTGTTAGTGGCGTAGAAATTACTATTATTATATTAAATTATGACTCTATTGCAAAACTTTCAGCTCATCACTCCTCTAATGTTAATATTGTGATTTATTTTCATATTGTTTAATTCCTATCTAGCATTTTGTTTCATCATTGTTTAACTTTTGATTTACTGTCAAGTTTCGTCAGATGTAAAATTAGTCAGATTTGAAATACTCGCTATTTGTTACGATTAATCATACGATGCAGTTAACAACTGTACCGACTAGTGGCAGAGGGAGCAACATAACATTACAAAGTCAGGAAGCAATTATATGCTTGTTTAAGAAGCAAGCGTATAATCTTTTAATCTTCTTAGTAAGCTTGCTAAATAAGAAGACTAAGGGACAAAATCAGTCACCGAGAGAGCATTTGTGCTACGACAACATCAGACGTTAAACGTACGCTAACGTTATTAAAATCAGTGGAAATCAGTACTCTTCTACATCAGATCTATCAATATGTGTAATCACATGTTAAGCCCTGTGATAATAAAATTGAAGTTTGGTGGACACTTTAGCAAAAGCTCCATAGACGAAGTGACTTCTAAAAGGTGCGAATCGTACTGTTTGCAGTATATCTACATTAGCCGAATTGGAGCCAATAATCATGAAGTCTTGACAGACGATTCTTGGCCGCTAGATTCGTCACGATGCTAGCTACTTGGACAGGCTTTGTTTGCTTTGTTATGATGGGTCTTCGTCGTTTGCCTTATAATTTGTTTGGGTCATGTTTGTTGATTGTAGAGCAAACAGAATCTGAGCTTGTGCTGAGTCTCTTGTGTGTTGTGATTTGTTGTTCCGCGATTGGTGAAGAATTTGATACGTTTAATCATGTCTTAAATTTCGATTCCAACCACGCCTGACGGCCATAATAAACGCTGATGTTTCGTAAAAATGCGCTAAATCTAAGTTAGAGACAAATGCGTGTGTAGTTTTCGCTCGGCAAACTAACATTACAAGTCCAATTAAAAAGGTCAACAAGTCTACATGTAATTATAAAGTCCAATTTCTCCTATTTGCATTACTGGCAAAATTACATTGAAAATTGGTTCTTATTACATTTGCTTAGTCGTTGGAAAGGCTTTCGAATTAAGATGTTTCCATAGACTGGTTCAGTTATCATTTCTACGAAGATAGTTAGCAAGATGTTTCTATATAGATTATTGATATAAATACAGCTTTTGCTAACTTTGTTTATTATTGATTTTGGCATGTGTAAGATCAGTGGGGAGGCTATTGTAGTAAGAAGTTGTCTTAATTGTGCAGTTATTTTCTTCAAACTCTTAAATTATTTGATACAGGCTCTTTAAAAGCCAGTGTGCAGTCATCAGCTGATTGTTTTACGGAAGGCACTTATATATATATTAAATGTACATTACGACATTATTTTATAATCATTTAATAAGTAATTGAAATAAACTTCCTTTCTAATTTATTTAATGTCATTCTGTTAATAAATGAAGAAATACAAGAAGACCTGTCGTCAATATAAACACACATCCCTCCGCACTCCCCACCACTATCCCACCTGGCTTAGTTTATTATCTGCGCAGAGGTGCCACTGCATACTATAAAAGGTCTATATTATTATAGAGTTCTACTGGAAATCAATAGAGGCAGAGTTCGAAAACTCGATTCACTGGATCACCTGTGACTCATACGTACACTTATACACTCACTCATACTTGGTTTATAGAACTTTATATCGGGACTAGGACTGCATTAACGTTACTCTAATGGAATTTCTGGTAGCTATACTAAATGATGTTCCATACTAATAAGTGGGGATGCCTAAATACCTATTTATAGGCCTAATCCACACAACGCTTAGTCAAATGCGCGCTAACACGCGGAAATAAAACATTGAACAGACATTTTACTATGTACATGTATAATTATGAAGTTTGATACTAGATATAGAACACTACCGGGTCTACACTTTTGAGTATTTGCTCTCTAAACAAAGTACTGACTTCGTTGGTCCACTTATAATTTGGTGTGTTGAGTTTACTCCACACTCCTGACCTACTAGCACTTTCTCTTCATTACTAATTGTACTTTTAAGTAGAATATTCAATTTCATGTTAATTTCTTTCCTACGAGACCATAGCATACATTGGCTTTGCTGCACCTTCAAGTCGTGGTGAATGGACAAGCGCTTTATGTAAGTCCAGCTCTACTTGTGATCAAGATGGGGTGAGCGTGACACACACATATACATACATACATACTGTACATACAAACATACATACATACATACATACAATACATATATATATATATATATATATATATATATATATATATATATATAGAAACATATATGCATACATACAATACATATATACATACGTACAATACATACATATGTATATATACATACATTCATGCATACATATATACATCCATACATACGTACATACAATACATATATATATACATAGGTATATATATATACATATATTCATGCATGCATGCATGTATAGGGCCTATATGCACACATACATGCATACACACATGCATACACATATACATACATGCTTTCATACTTGCATGTACAATGTTGTATATAAATGCATGCATACATACAGCGAGAGAGAGAGTACATTATGATATTGTGATAAATGTAATTGCCAATTTATAATATTTAATTAATAAATGTAATATCTATGCTAAATAGTAGTTATTTTAAAATATTAAAATAATTAAATATACACAAATTTTCTAGTAGTGTATAATGTCTAATATAAGCATGACATTTCTCGCAAAACTGCTTAGGGGAGAGCCGGGCAAGTTGATACGAGGGTAGGTTGATACAAGTGGCATAAAATTGCCAGTTCTAATTTCTTTCTAATGAGAGGCCGTCTACAAGTAGTCCCAGTATTTCTACTTCTTCACACATTTTCGTCAGAAAATGACATAAGAGGTCTAGCCAAAAATTAGATAAAATTGTTTTTATTCACTCATCTAAAATAACCAGGGATATCTTCATAGGCTTTTATAATCAATACGTTAAGCAAAATTATTTATCTTTTTATATTAAAGTAAGCCTAGTTATACAGTGTATGGACTGTGCTGTTATCGTTATTCTACTAATAAACGCCAATTTGCTATTAAATTTTTTTGATACGCGAGTGTGGATGGGGCTAGTTGATACATCTTGCGTGGGGCAAGTTGATACATGTATCAACATGCCACTTTTAAATAGAGAAACAGGAAAAAAGTGAATAACGTTATTGAATGTTAAATGTGGGCACATTATGCTTGTGCAAATAAAAATCAGCACTTCATTTGTACAAATTGCAACTCTTATGGTACTATACAGCCACAGAATTTCAAAAATAAATTTCACGATGATAAATTCGTATGTGGTAACACGTGGATGTTCAGTATGAGAAGAAACCTATAGATTTAAGCAGTTTTCTCTAACTACTGACTTTTCTGAATAATATAAAGCTTTAAGTAGCACTATCTTGCCACAATTCAATCAGCTAATGGTATGTGTATCAACTTGACCCTCATCAGTATCAACTTACCCCGCTATGGGGCAGGATGATACAATTTGGGTTATGGTATTTGAAGTCAATTTACTGTTAGTTGTTTATTTGTATCAGAACGGTTATGCATTGAATATATCACTGAAATATATTGCTAAAATTTTATATAGATTGGATTGTTCATGTCCTAATATATTACGGTAATTTTGGCAAAATGTCAAAATAGTATCAACTTACCCCGCTCTCCCCTACTTAGCCACTTATTTAGATATCCAAAACATATTTAACTGTAAATATGTTCAATTTCGATCTTGGAGAAACCTGACTTTGCCAATATTTCTCAGCATAAACTGTAGAAACCATTTCCAAAATTGTTTATCATTTACTAATGTGTTTACCAAAATGGTTTACCAATTGCGAAACTTTTTACAATCATTTCACTGTAATTGCACAATCAGTCGCAATGAGAAGATGAATTCAGCGAAAAAATATGAGAAAGCCTCTGTATGTTTCGCAAAATTTCCTTTCTGTAAATTCCAACATGTGTCATCTAATTTGCGGCAAGTTTTCTCTATCTCTCTCTCTCTCTCTCTCTCGCTATCTCTCTCTCTCTCTCTCTCTCTCTCTCTCTCTCTCTCTCTCTACTCTCTCTCTCTCTCTCTCTCTCTTCAGCTTTCTGCCAAGTATCCAAGGTGCATAATCCTATACACAGTCTGTTGTCACTCGCAATAAAAACCGGAAAGCTATGTTAATGTCAGTTTAGATCAATTCTCGAATACTATAACAATGACGGGGGAGCCCATGATTTGAAGGCCGCACATACTATATACGCAGCCAGATATCTTACAGCCATCGCCACAGCTACAGCCCTTTCTTTATTGATCATTCATATTTTAATTTAGTTATGATGAACAGGTACAGTTTCGAATTCGATGCTGTGTTTAAATCGTTGTAAGGCCCTTCTCTGTTATTCTTCGGGAAAAACAGTGAGGTTATATAATGCTACAACTGCCTATGTAATTGATCATAGGAAATCAAAAGGTAATGTGATTCAAATAAAGACTTGTGAAGAGTGGTTGAAGGAAAATTCCAGATCTGCGGTGTCGTCATACAACCCTTGTATATCTTTACAGCGCAGGGATAACATCATAAAGTTTTAAATGATAGATCCTTAGGTGAATTGAACCCTCGTAGGTTCGAATCCTATTCGCGCTGATACAAGAGTAAAATCTCGTACATTCACTGGACTGATTATACGGAAAATGGTCTAAATTGCCAAACGGCTTAAATATGTGGTGCTAAAAGTGATAGATATCAACACAGTTGATCATTTCACTGTAATGCGCGTTAACTTTTTTACTTTTTTGACATGCAGCACATGCGCTACGACTGTAAGGCCAATCCTCATGCATTAAGTTCAAAATTTAGCATGTGTTAAGAGCAATATATCTGACATCAAATAAATTTTAAATGATTACTGATGAATTTCTGACAACAAATTTTTAAAAGTGTTTACTTTTGTCACAGATACAGTCATCATGTTTTATATGCTACTAGCCACAGATACAATTAGCAGAAGAATTTAGTTAAGTTAGAGTAATTGACATTTTGTCTCCTACATGTATATCGTAAAATCTTTGAGTAAGTTTACATGTACTTCCATAAAAGAAAGCTAGGACAGCGCGGAGGGCTTCTACACTGTCTAGTCAACCATGCCGACATGCACACCAGAGTCAGTCTGCATGTATAGATCTTACATGCTCAATCCCGTGATGAAACTATCTCTTTTGAAATTCTAAAATATTTTACTGAACTTGCATGTACTTTAGAAACTATTGAAATATTTAAAAATATTTAAAATATTAGAAACTTTTCAAATATTTTGCAAAATAATTATGATTATATTTCACTCAACTTCAACACTAAATCCTAATCCTAGGTGGTCAGCTAGATAGGGCACGGTTGTGTCCTCTCTGATGACCATGATTTGAATATGTATGTTTACGTGAACTCTGAAATGTAGGTTGCTCACTGTTATTTACTTATATACTTTTTTCATTTCTGTTTATGATTTCGAATTGAAGTGAATAAACATTACTATATGACTAATTCTGTTCTGGTGAAAAATGTTTGACCCATGATTCTCATCTTAAACATGTAGGCCTACATAAGTCATTGCATATTCTGCATTGCCTACTGTAATGCTGAATAAGCGTTTACAATAATCAAATTTTATAATTATAATAATTTTAGCTAAAATCTTTCACTCGCTTCCTCTATGCGCCATAGTTGTACGATTCTTTGTTATGCGGTAGTTGGTTGTAAGACTCTTTGTTAGGTATTAGTTAGTTGTAAAATTTTTTGTAAGGTCTTAGTTAGTTGTAAGAATCTTTGTGCTGGGTTTCTAGAACATTCTCGTTTCTAATCTGCCTATACTTTACAGTCATACTTAATATTTCATAGAATCTTGAGAGTAGATCTTCAAATCGAGAACAAAACTTCAAATGGCACTACATTATATTTTTCATTACGCCTAGACACGATTCGGAACATTGACCATTGGCCTATTTAGCCTTCAAATCGTATACCTGTTAATTTAAAACACGTGTCATGCTTTTATGATTTTATATCTTCAAGGACAAACTGAAATCATGATCGGTTCTTTAATTAAATAAATGGTCAAATGTTAATATTGCTAAAATTAATGTGTAAAAAGAGCGTCGCGCTCGTATCAAGTTAGCCGGAATTAAATAAGATACCATCGATTCGAATCCCACACTGATATTATCATACAGCATTCATCTTATAGTGAAATAGACACTAAACTAATAAGCATTCTAGCTTTTGTCTAGCCTATGGCTTAACAGCTTGAGATAAAGAACAATCGATAGCGTGAAACAGTCTTCTAAATTAGTCTTTAAAACCCTTAGAATTTTTAATTTATATGCCTCTTTTATCGATTAATATTCCCGAATCTCACATGGAGATCTTCGACCAATATGACTGCAAAAATAAGCTGCAGCAACCTCTCAGCTCTACAAAAAAGACTTAAAAGGCAAAAGCTAAAGCCAGATTTAACGTCAGTTTCATATCTTGAAAATGGCCTCAACGACAGACGAGCCCAGGATTTGAACCCCGCTTATATTGATCCGCAGTCGGATAGCTCATTTGACCCCACTCGTATTCGCAAAGCTATAACTTTAACGTTATTGAAAATATTCCCACGAAATATCAGCATATTTGGCAGAATTGCTGCTGGTCATGTTCTGAAAATTTCAAAAAATCGGTCAACTCGATACGACTTTATTCTAACAGCGAGAGATATTTTATATATAAGGTTACATTATATAATCAAATGTTATATTTATATTATGTTACTTATGTAAAAAATTTTGCGATATATTGTTACTTAATGCGTCTTCTACATGTAAGAATAAAATAGCTTATGCACATTATTGTGTGAATAAAGCATAGCATAATTGTGAAGTATTAGCTCGTTGATCGATGAAGTGATTTTTCTATACATGTATAGTGAAAACCAGTATATGAGTGGGAATATGTACCTCGGACATGATTATTTTGCAGAACACTAGAGAGAGAGGCAACAGCTAAAGCAGAGGTTCACATCCCTGTCGAGGTCTAAGGCATTGTCAGCGACAAACCACTCTATATCAATCTCTGCTCGACTCCATAGATCTAAAAACCTCACCTGCTCTTGCTCCTGAAGTAATATACCTCTCTGTCTCTCTTGAAAGTCAACAAGTTCAACAACTTCTCGAGGATAGTCAATGTCTATTTCAAGTATAGGATTGTCAGCAGTGTTTTCCTGACACATACAAACGATTTGCTGTAGTGTAGGCCGAGCTAGGTCATGTGTAATGCTCAGGCAGCGACTATGACTATATCTACACACGAGAGCGCGTTATTTCATCAGTCGGTAAAATGTAGCGCTTCAGGATATACCAACATAGTGGCAAGAAAGACTGCGTATAGGGAAATAAATCAGTTGTTACGATCTGTTAGGCTAATATAATTAAATTCAGAATTCAATTATTTTCAGCAGTGCTAGTTAATCGAGATTTACTGTCTGCCGTCAATGTGGAAATCAACAGTGAGTGATAGAATTCTAGGTTATTTCTTTCTCCAGCGATAGCGGTGAAGTTTACAAATAGAGGGAAATGGGTTAGGGCGAGTCGGGGAATAGTCTGGACTTATATGCAGATTTATCGTTTCAATCTAATGTAAAAATCAAGAAATCAGAAAATTAGAAGCAGCTATTGAAAGAAATCTGAAAAAATCAATGAAAGTTTTGACTACAGTCAAGACAGCGAGCTGCATTGTCTGCATCATCAACGACGGGTTAGTCAAGTTCTGCTGAGGTATTGATTACAACTGAGTGAAGCTAATTCCAGAAGATTTGAATAATTCATTATAATTTAATCGTCGAATCAAATGAACAACAATAACTGGTGGAGTCTCTATCACCAGCGTCAATTTAGCTATTAGATTTAGAAAGTCAGCATCACTAAGCGCATTTCTATTTACCCTACAGCAATAGCAATAGAAAACGTATAGTTACAGCTTTATGTTGGTAGCACCAGAATCGATTAGAATCTGCGAGAGAACTTATTTCCAAATCATCTACATTGATCTCTCCAAGTTTTGTGATCGGTGCTCTAACAGCCGACCAGAAAGATGCTGAGGTGGCACGCCAAAGTGATCTCTGGTCTTATAATGACCGTAGCCATGCCAATATGTTTCCTCCTTCCCATCAAGATGACCGACATCTTCACCCGATGGGGATCAAAAGGTCAATACGCCCTTGACTTACTGACCTGCTTTGCTGGAGGCGTATTCCTAGCGTCATACCTCGTGTTTATGGCTCCAGCTGTACGAGTGTTAATTGAAGTTAATCTCATGGCGCCTTATGATATAGAATTTCCCCTTCCAGACACCATCATAGGTCTGGGTTTCTTTATGATGCTTCTGCTGGACAAGATCGTCAAGACGATCAGTACTAGAAATAGGAAGTCATCAGAAGAAGAAATGCCTGTCCAGACTCTAGGCAATGGTGTGAAAAAACCTGTACAAAATATCGATTTATCTTCTCTTCTCACATCTCGGTCTAATAATATCCACGACTTAGAGAAAGATCAGACAAAATTTCCATTTCCGGATCCGATGGATTTGGAAGATATTGGCATAGGAATCACTCTGTCTCCTAACCAAATGTCACTGGTGTCCAGAGACTCCGAGGAAGAGGATTTGCATGGAATTGGATTAACCCTGTCACCCAATCATATGATGATCTCTAGCCAAAGATCTCGCATGGAAAGCGGATGTTCAGAGCACGGAAGCCACCCTTCACCTCTCTCCAGACGTCAGTCCATTGCCGAGGCAGCTATCGACAGCAACCGCTCCATCACTCGATCCCTCGTCATGATGCTGGCTCTTTCCATCGACTCGGTCCTCGAAGGTTTGACCATTGGACTAAAGAAAAGCGTGATCGAGGTTTGGGCGATCTTCGTTGGGATCATCATCCACGAGTCCGTCATCGCTTTCTGTCTGGGACTACAGCTGGTTCGACTTCATAAAACCATTCGACCTGTGGTGCTGGCCAGCATCATCTACACCGTCATGAACCCCCTTGGCGTCCTTGTGGCCACGCTCGTGTATGAGACGGCGGAAGCGGATAGCCGGATAGAACTGGCGAATGGAATCCTGCAGGGATTGACGGCTGGCTGCTTCATCTACATAGTGTTCTACGAGATTCTAGAAGGTCAGATTGACCAGGATACGCCCCTGGGTAAGATACTGGCAACGTTCTTTGGGTATGTGTTCCTCGCCAGTTTTGCAGCTTTGCCGGGAAGCAGTAGCTACGCTCATGGTGTTGATGAGAGGTCAACAACAACAACAGGAACTTTGTCTACCACTTTGGCTCAGGCTGTTTGAGAGAATCATTAAGAATTAATAGATGGACAATTAATTATTGTCGTAATAGTTCACTGATTAATTTAATTAATTAAAGTTAATTATATTAAAATTAATTAAGATAATTGATATGAAATCTCTTATACTTGGTAGTTTAAATAAGATAATTGTTTCTTTTGAATATTTGGTAGTTAATTATATTATTGTATTAGTTAGACATCATAGCTTCAAACAACAGCAATACTACAACGTATAGCCTAGCTGTTTCATATTTATCTTTGAAAATGGAAAGCAAGCAATCATTAATTCAGTGCATGGCTAATTCTATATAGGCCTCCTGAAAGTTGCTTGAAATTCTAATGCTAACTCTAAATAAATTAAATAAAGGTTAAATTCAGATCTATTGGCTACATTCAAAGACTTCAATACTACAGTTTAGTCAAACTACTAAATAATTAAGGAAATACACGTATAACTATCTTAATATCTAATTGTACCATTTAAATCGGGCTTCAATCTATCTATTTTGCAGTTTCTCATCATCGTCGTCATCGTGTGGTGTTTTGGTGCCTGTTTGTGTAGAGTCTGCGAGAGACGTCCCTGATATTGCCTTATGGCGAGTAACCGGACGTTAAATTCTTATTGATGTTGATTAAATCCTTCTAATCGACTTTTATACAAAACCGCTTTGAAACCTGTTCTCTCATTCTTAAGGCATAGAGTGAAGGATTAGCTGTACTTAAAACGGTTACAAATGAGAAAGATCTCGAGAGAGTTGGTACAGACAGGCAGTTGATAAATGTATTAAGAAATAGGAAGAAGAGTTGGATATGACACATTCTAATGTGGGAAAGTCTGTTAAAAGATAGAATGGAAGGAAATAGAGGCAGAGGCAGGCCGAGTTAGGAATGTTAGATGATTTAAAGATCCACTCATATGTGGCATGAAGAGGAAAGCGGAAGACAGAGAAGAGTGGAAGCGTTATATACCATGAACGTGTCAAGAGACAGTGCACTAAGAGATAGAGAGAGAAAGCGAAGAAAAAATATTCGGAGGGCTCTGGGCGGCCTGAGGAGACGAAAAGTTCAGATTTCACGGACCGTTTAATTGTTGTGTTTCCGGATCTTTAATAGTAGGGACTGATTCACCAACACCTCAAGCAGTTAGCGCGATTATACATTAATGCACACGTGATGATACACATGTGCACAGTACTTCAATGTTAAAATATTACTTAGCAGCTTCAATAGCTTAGGTCTAAAAGACTTGTATACGACACCAACTAAAGTAAAAAAGTAAAAGTAAACACGCATTATAGTGAAATGATCAACAAAGCTGATATCTATCACTTTTTATACCGCATGTTTAAATCGTTAGGCAACTTAGTACATTTTCCGTGAAACCAGCCCCGTGAATGTCCGAAAAGTTACTATCAGATCAGCGCGGCCGGGATTCGAACTCACAAGAGTTCAATTCCCCTCGGGATCTGTCATTTAAGACTTCATCACCTTACCACCACGCTATTTAGACATTCGAAGCATACTAAAAGTAATTAAAGCTTAATTAACTTAGCTTCAATAAGTTTAACGTCAATTTCCAGTCGCGAAAGTTTGTCAGTGATGATGGACGCACAAGTAAACATTATTATATTGGAAGGTGCAAAGACCACTTTATAAAGGGCATGATATATAATTTCCCAACCTTTACATAGAATTTAGCTTAGTACAAATGTGGTTGAGGTGATTTGCCAATATCCTCCTCAGGTATTGTTTAATCACCGCTAAAGACAACCTTTGTTAAATTTTAAATAAGCTATTACTCTATTCAGCAGGTATTACACAACGCGAGTCACAGAATAAACTGCAATCTCAGCATGTAAGATGTCAGAAATATCTCAATTGCTCAATGTTTGGAGAGTCAAGTAACGTCACTACATTTTAAATGGCTGTTCTTCAGACTCTGAGGTCATTTCACTCTCTTACTGATCAGTGATTAAAATCTCGCACATTCTATAAAGAATATAGATTTTTACGGGTCACATTCCATGCATGTAATTCGCATTGGCAGCCTTCAATCTGGCAGGTCAACGCTAAAGTTAAAGACGAGAAAATTAACACAAATTAAAAAGCTAACGAAAAATTATTATTTAAAATTTGATCATTTACATATTTGAAATATATGAAATATATTATTATGATATTTGAAATATATTATTAGTCAAAAAGAGAGAGATTATATAATAAATACAATTGAACATTGGTCATTAACCAATGAAATTTCGCATTTTTAATTCGTTAATGAAGTTTCTTTTGACGGGCTCGGCTGTTGAGCTAGTTAGTGCACATGGCGCACGTGGCTTCGTACCCATCCACGTAAGGGTTACACGGCAGGGAGCCGCAGCCTATCTCCACCGGATACACTACGGACTGGTCGCTGCTGCCCTCACCACCTGGGACACCCTCCGGAGCCTCATCCAAGCAGACATACGATGACCTACCCCGGGGTCCGTGCCACTCGCTTACCAGAAATCCTTTGTACTGGAGCTTTTGTATCCGGTGTTACCACAATCCTGTCTACCAGGCATCATCAGCTGATCCGAGGAATCCTGGACGTAGCATCTCACACACGGCATGTCCTGATTATGTATGACTCCGCCGTTAAGGTTTTCAGTGGAGAATAGATTCGGGTAGGCGTTTATGTAATTTTCAAATTCCACTCCCAGAATGAACCCAGAGGCCCCCTGACGTCCGGGGACTGGTCTCACGAATTGTGGCTGCTCGTTCATGCAGAGGAAGTTGGAGCCGCTTCCGGCCACATTGAAAAAGGGCCCTGCCATGTAACCTGCGAAAACAATTGGTTTAGCCTAGATTTAGTCCAGAATTAGTTTAGATTTAGTTTAGATTTAATCTAGATTAAGTCTAGAATTAGTTTAGATTTAGACTAGATTTAATCTAGACTTAGCTTAGATTTTTCTGGATTTAGTCTAGATTTAGTTTAGATTTAGTCTACATTTAATATAGATTATGCAGATAATTAACAATTATTTTTATTGTCAATTGTTGAAGACACTAAATAAATTATTTTAAATTAATATAAAAAGAATTGGCACCAAACAATAAAATAGATTCTTTGAGGGGCGCCTACTGTTTTAGAATATGGATTGATATGATAATAATCTCTCCCTCCTCCCTCTCTCTCTCTCCCCCTCCCTCCCTCTCTCTCTCTCTCTCTCTCTCTATGTATGCTGCATAAAGGCAGGTTCATAGCACATAACCCTTCCAATCAATTCTATCCTAAGCTGTCTCTTTCATCTCTCTCTCTCTCTCTCTCTCTCTCTCTCTCTCTCTCTCTCTCTCTCTCTCTACTAGTTTATTATCAGATCATCCAACATATCCCATGTCTTGGTCTGCCTCTAAATCTTCTACCTTGCGTTCTTCCTTCTACCTTTCAGTAACACATCCTCCTACATGATATGTCATATACACGATACTTTTGTAATAGTTATTGTAGCATTTGTTAACTGTCGAGCTGTACCGGCTCTCTCATGACCTTCTTCATTTAAATTTTGTGAGTTCAGTTGTAGTTTCATTGCATGAAACTACGTTAAGGTAAGACGAAAACCTGTATCCCAAAGCCAAACCTAAAGCAAATTCTTAGCTTCAATTCCTATAACGAAAGTAAGTCAGTGATTGATTGAATACCGGATATGAACCCTAAACCCACTGATACCTCGTTGGAAATCACACGATACGCTATCGTCTCAGAGAACGTAGCTGCTTTTAAATTGATTTGCGGTTGGATTAATTAAAGCCTCGTTTAACGTCAGTTTCCTGCCACTATAACTTGTCAGTGACGGGGTCCGAGTACTGGGCTAGAATCCTGCAGTTATTAATCCGCAGCAGAAACTTACGGATCATGCTGCTGGCCAGTTTTGAAAATTAAATAAAAAGTAAGAAATTTAAAAAAATGAGAAATCGATAGTCTAATAATGCTTCATGATAGGCCTAAAAGGGTATTCACGTATGTTTTAAGTAAAATAACCTTCAACGTAAAGTTTTCTAGTACATGAGAAGGTTTGAAAGTACGTATAATCAATTTTGTGACCGTAGGTCCTATATATTATTACTGAACCATGTTTTCAGAAGCTTTGAGATATGAAAAAGAACAATCCAAACCTTTATACAGCGACTGACTTCCTATTGGACAGGTTGTTCTGCCCCAGCGGACGTACGAAGTGCCAGCATCTGAAACCATGCATTAGTCTTTAGGCTTAGGCTCTTTATAATTCACGTTTTAATTCACGACCAACATGACAGTCAGTTAGAACATATAAGTTGCGTTTTAATCAGTTAGAAGATTTTATTAGAAGGTTTTATAATATGTGCTATTAGGGAAATCTCAAATTAACTTTGAGGAAGCATTACTTATCACTCGACATTTTAAAGAGTTGTTTTCGATTAGTTGGTTGGTGGATGTTCAATTGAGTACGAGAATGGTAAGCTACGCATATATACTATCGAGCTGACACATAATTTTTGACACGTAATGTTAGATTATGACACATAAAATGATCAGAATACAGTAGGCCTAAGCTTAGCTTTTCAGGCATAAAGAAGCGGCGATTGTAGACATCTTCGTGCATGTTAGAATAAATTTATATTAAAATAAAATTATTTTGGAAATGAATTGATATTAGAAAAAATGACTATTTTATATAAAACTAAAGCAGAGTTTAACGTCAGTTTCCTGCTCAAATAGCTAGTCAGTGACGGGGAGAGCACTGGATTTGAACCCGGCACATATTGATCCGCTGACGAACAGCTTGCCAGCCGGCTCAGCCCAGAAATACATGTACATTTGAAATTAATTATTTTCCATTAAAAATGAATTATTTTATATCTGACATAAATGATTTGATTAATTTCAGATGAGAAATTCAGGCTCAGTGTCCAGATCGTTAAGCTTACCTGTTTGAGTGAGAATAATATCTTTCCAGCTGAGAAAGTGAGATGACGATGATGAGTGGAAATTAAAATAATAATAAATAAGAAAAATTAGCTGTAAGTAATAACATGAATTCATACATAAAGTATAAATACATTAAAGCACAATTGCACACATGGACAAATCATATTCAAATCTTTCGCATTGCTTGTTTATCTGAATGCATGAACATTCTATTTTTTGGTGAGAGAGAGGGAGGGAGAGAGGGAGAGGAGAGAGAAAGGGAGAGAGAGAAAGGGAGAAAAGAGAGAGAGCGGGAATTGACAGAGAGCGTGAGAGAAAGACAGAGAGAGAAAAAGACAGAGAGAGAGATGGAATAGGCAGAGAGCGTGAGAGAGAAAGACCGAGAGAGAGAGAGAGAGACAGAGTGAGAGAGAGAGAGTGAGAGAGATGGAGAGAGAGAAGCAAGGCATGTGTACGTACCTGTGACACTAGCTGTGACTAGAAGAGAGAGAACTACGAGAGGAAGCATTGCTCCAGCCACTTACTATAGCTCTGAGTCTGCGCGTATAAACACAAAAAACAGCTTTTAGACTGGAGACTTGATCTGCTAGGTGATATAATAGCTTATTACTACGTGGATGGTTCAAATACAGGGTTACTACCGCCACTTTTATGCTTTTGTAATTAACGATTAGTTTTAAAATGACAATTAGCTTTAGATTCCTGAGTATCGATGATAAGAATTATATTAAACTGTTACAAACATTTATCGTTCCTTTATTGTGAAAATGTAACTTAACACTGATTAATTGCTACGAAATATTTTATTAGAATTGCCAATTCTCAAAATTCTGTCTGATATGACATACAAGTCATTCTTCAAATTGCAATTATTTTAATAATTAATCAGTAGCACGAAAATATCTGTTTGTTTACGACAAATGAAGCACCACTCACAGACAAATGGGACAACGAAGCAGCAATGAGATAGATGCCCGCGCTCTTGATTGAAGCTGAAGATAGAGAAAAATCAAAGCTTTTAAAATATCGGCACAGCTTGAATGCTGAAGAATTTATACACCAAAGCCTCGCATCGACATCGTCAAAAATAGATGTCATCATGAACAGCAAGCTCCAGATCATACCACGTGATCAACAAAATTTAGTGGACTGATTTCTTATGTCACGTGATAATATTTAAATCAATTTCGAGAAGTAGTAGGTCCAATTTTTAATAACGTAATTATGGATGTTTGTTTTTAAATACTTATTGTAGATAAAAGTCTAACCCATTTTTCTAATAGACTATACATGTAAATAAGGCCCACATTGTACTTGTAGGTTAGAGTGAACGTGAATACATCGTTAGTTGATTTAATTAACTTGTGTTTTCCTAATTCATTATAATATTATTCTTGCGTTAGCCAGAATTTAAGATCTATGGCACTACGTACATTCAGATTAAAAGCCGAGAAATGATAGAGACAAATTTATATGTGCAAATTCAAACATAAAAAGGATAAATATGACACTGGCACTGGCATCTCAAAATTAGAACATGTGACGTTTTGTAGAAAAGAAACAATCCTGATGAAATTTAAAAGCTATATTCTCCTTATCTTTAATTCTCTCTCTCTCTCTCTTTCTCTATCTATCTATCTATCTCTCTCTCTTTATGTCTGCTTTCATTTTGTCTAAATTAATGACAGCCCAGCGAATAATAGGTTGATTCCATTGCAATTAAACAAATTAAATTGAAATCACTATATCCATTTCGAAATATCTTTCAAAGTTAGTATAAATTAAGAATCAAACTGTAACTTAAAATTATTACTCCTTCTTGCAGTTTCAAATTTTTCAGAAATTATGACCAATACAGGTCTGATTAAAAGTTTCTTAATTAATTGCTTAAACATTTTATCACGTGAAAATTCATATATGGGTAAAGCCGTTTAAGAATAATTAAAACGCAAGCATTGCTTATCAAAGCAATCATTATCATGCGTATTGTTGTTTATATTGTGATATCTTTATCTGTCACATGGCACGCTAATTATTTTATTTATTAGCACATTTTTAAATCCAGGTACTAGTAACTGCTTCACTTGTAAGGGTTCTTGACGTAGACAGACCACTCATCAGGCAGGTTAGAGGGTACACCTAATGATAGGTTCCATGGTTTGAGATCAAAAACCAGTCAAAACAGGCCGCAGTCAAAAAGTGGTGAATCACGAATACCACAGCGGAACTCGCTTTATCTGCATCTACTATGACCAATACGGATACGATTCAGATGGCCGCAACTGCAACTTCCTCTACTGAAATTCATTCCTGAAAGCGCTCGAGTGAGATCCTGAATCCTGGCACATTAATTTACAAGCAACGATTAAGTCTACAATAGTTAGAAACTTCGTAATTTATTCATGAATATACATGTAGAATAGAGCAGTGGTAACACATTAATACACATAACAGTTTACTGAAGCTGTTTATGAAGTTAACAGCCGACCACGTTGAATAATTGATGCTCTTTATTTATTTTAGTAAACCATCGTCACATTGCTGTTATAAGCAGATATGTGTTCTAATTGGCGTAAAACTAATGCTTGTCCTAACCTAATGTAACTTAACCTAATGTAATTTCTAACCTAATATAACTTCAAACCAAATGCAACTTCTAACCTATTTTAGTCCTACTTTCTTGCCTATGTACCTTCTAACCTAATGTAACTTCTAAAATAATGTACGTTCTAACCAGTGATGTTAACAAGGCCAGGACCTCAAGGCCAAGGCCAAGGCCAGAACCTCCAAGGCTAAGGACTAAGGCCAAGGCCAGGACCATAATGACCAAGGCAAGGCCTAGGCCAGGACTATGACCAAGGCCAAGGCCTTTAACGTCAATTGGACTAGAAATTTAAATTTTAAGCAGCCACAACTTTCGTTATATTTTCAATCATAAGCGCAGAATTAGAGATTAAAACGAGATATCTAATGCCGAAAGTAACATATTGAATACACCACATTGACGCTTTTTTAACGTTCCTATTTGCTAACTTCTTAGCAGAAGTGTCAATGAAGAGGCTAATATAGGCTATTACTAAAAGCAGATTAGATATAGAAACAGATTCGATAAGAACTAAAGTTCTTATAGACTACGAATTTCTTACAAATCACTGCTACACTTTAGAAACATAAGGGTTTCCAACATTGAATCACACATTCGAGCGCGATGAGGTCTCATTATGAGGCCGCTTTGTGAAAACACTCTCTCCACTGTATCAGATGTGGCAGGCACACAAAGAACACGTTGAAATAAAAACAATGGCTAAAATGAGCTGCTGCAGGAGAGTAAACATTGCCAATTAAAAAGACTAATAAGTAGCAGCTTCCACAAAAAATTGATTCTTTTTAGTTAAATAATGGGCCCGTGCAATTTTGGTCTTGATCAAGGCCAGGCCAAGGCCAGGGTGCAAGGCCAAAGCCAAGGCCAGAACTCGCGAGGCCAAGGCCAAGGCCGGAATCCACAAGGCCAAGGCCGGGGCTTAGTGGTCTTAAGGCCGGCTCATGGCCAAGGCCAAGGCCTAACATCACTGGTTCTAACCTAATGTAACTTCTAGTATTTATTATTATTTGTACATGTGCTCAATTTTTACTAAAACTAATGTTACAAATCTGGTGTTACAAATCTAGTTTTACAAATCGGGTGTTGCAAGTCTTCAGAAAGACTGGCGTTACAATTAAGTCGTTACGACTTCCTGAGCCGCGAATAATTAGGCGCGTTTAAGTTACTTCTAAGTTACAATTAGCTTTAGTTACAATTATATGTATGCAGTGTTATACATGAATAAAATAAAACATTTTGTGTATATAAAAAGCTAAAACTCTAAATTGAGACTTGTATTTCTTCATTCACAAGTAAACTGCCACTATGCATCGATCGGCTGGGATTGGAATTAGCTTCCTCCGGCCTAACAGCTGGACTAAGCTATATCATCGAAAACTATATACCCTGTATATTTTATAACCGATAACAAAAATAAATTATTTTTGAAATAAAGTCGTAACGAGTTGACCGATGTTCTTAAAATTTGCATAACTTGACCAGCATCCAATTCTGCCAAATATGCAGAAATTTCGTGGGAGTATCTATAACAATGTTAAAGTTATATATTTGATAATATGAGTGGCTTCAAATAAGTAACTTTCTGTTGAATTTCTGGCGCCTACATAGGCTCCAGAAATTGGTACAAATATTCTTATAACAAGCCTAGCTAAACTTGGATTAAATAAAAGATAATGATGATGTCGATCGTTGCATGATACATGTACTTTTGGGCTATAACGCCTCAAAGAAACTAATAAATAAATACTTAAGCTTATTTTCTATATTTCATATCAATTGTACGCTTCTTATTTTTTTTTTTTTTTTTTGCAGATATTTTACATGGCCCGGTACAGCAGTAAGTCTACCCTTGCCGTATAATAGAGTCAATGTTTCAGTACTACAATACCCTGGCTGTATATTAGAGTCAATAGTTCAGTACTGCAGTAACCTCGCTGTATAATAGAGTCAATGGTTCAGTACTGCAGTACCCTCACTGTATAGTAAAGAGTCAATGGTTCAGTACTGCAGTATCCTCGCTGTATACTAGAGTCAATGGTTCAGTACTGCAGTAAGCTCGCTGTAAAATAGAGTCAATAGTTCAGTACTGCAGTACATCGTCATAGTTTTTTTAATCGCCTGTATAACAGAAAACTATGAATATGATCATTCTACATTTTAAACTGCTTAGTTTATATTGCTGTATATGCGATACAAACTGCTGTAATCTGCCAATCTTACTCATTTCGTACTGTCTCATTAATGCAGTTCAATATATTTTTCAGAATTTCGGACCAAATCCCATACAGACCATCTCTGAAAGAACACACTGTAGTAAGAAACAGGCGCTAAATTTAACCATATAGCATTATATATATATGTGTGCATTAAGCCTTAAAATGCCATACGATTAGTTGATAGTGTTGCATTAATTAAAACTGTGGAACTGCAAACAGCTAGTTTAGCAATTAAGTCATTATGCAGAGTGACTTGATCAAGAGTTACAAATTTCTAATTGCAGAGATTTAATATTTGAGATTAGGATGACCAAATAAATTCGAGATAATGACGAAGGATCGAGACGTTCCATCAAATATACACATTAACAGTCTGATCTCAAAGTCCTTGACTCAAACAAATGTAGGCAACTCTGAACTTAAGCATATAATATAGCGACATATAATCTAGCTGAACTAGCTATCTGTCAATTGATATTGGATGTGGCTTTAAATACCATATGTTTACACTATTTGCCATTTATAGTTAACTGTCTATGTTAGTAGTTCCATGGGTATCTGAGATTTTACCCTCCGATAATTGAATGACCAAATGATAAATGGGGTTGATAATGGAATATCAACCCCAGGAACAATAATTTAAAACTTTCAAGAAGATTTAAAACGTCTACACACGGAGCTATTAAGTTATTAATATACTGACACTTAACAATTGAGACCACATCATCTCTAAACTTCACATCATTACTTTACTTCACATTATCTCTAGACTTCACATTATTAATTGACTTCATATCATCACTTGACTTCACATTATTAATTGACTTCACATCATCTCTATACTTCACATCATTACTTGACTTCATATCATCTCTAGACTTCATATCATCTCTAGACTTCATATTATTAATTGACTTCACATCCTCTCTGGACTTCACATCATCTCTACACTTCACATCATCACTTGACTTCACATCTTTAATTGACTTCACATTATCACTTGACTTAACATCATCACTTGACTTCACATCATTAATTGATTTAACATCATCACATAACTTCACATCATCACTTGACTTCACATCATTAAATGACTTCACATCATTAATTGTCTTCATATCATTAGTTTATTTCTCTAAGTCACATTTGAAGCAGATTTTCATAAAATGTCTGGAAGCTGAAATATTCGTGAGAGAATGTATTAGAAACAGCTTAGAACTCAATGATTTATGATAAATTTTGTGATATATTGCCATCGTCATAGAAACAGCTTAGAACTCAATGATTTATGATAAATTTTGTGATATATTGCCATCGTCATAGGTCAACATGCACTTTTAATAACTGTAGCCTTCAATACTAAGAATCAACAAGTGAGTTTTAGTAACTGTAAGTTTGTAATCAAGTATTCTAAAAATTGTAATATTAAAAGAAATTGACTACAATTTTTAACTTAATAATTTTTAATTCCACATGTTTTTATTTAGTCAATTATTTATTATAATATTATATTATTATAATAAATTATTTAGTATAATCATCTTGAACTATTTCAATAACACAAATCATTCAGAACAGTTTGATAACAGCTGAGCATCCAGAATAATTTCAGTTAACAATACGACGATTAATGTGACGACTCAGGTTCTTGTTTGTCGAGAAGAGCTGAGCGAATCCCAACTTTGTCGAGTTCTTCAATTAGTTCTCCTTTCTGATGCATCTCTATCATGATATCACATCCACCGATAAATTCCCCGTTGATGTAGACCTGAGGTATCGTTGGCCAGTTTGAGAATTCTTTTATACCTGAAATGGGTAATCAATAAAACCAAGATTCAATCAATTACCCATATAAAGAATTAGGGTGTCCCACTTGATTATGGTAATTTTTTCATGCAATTTAAATGCACACTCCCTAGAAAGTTTCTCTGTAACCTAATAATACTTCTTGCACAACTTTAGCAAATTTGATGAAGGTTGGGGCCCCTCAACGACTCCAAACTTTGAAACAACTTGGCTGAATTAAGGATTTTCGGATTCTTATTCTAAAATGTTTCTGGGGACTTGCATTTTACCCATTAATTAAGTACTCAATGCCTCAAACATAGATATTATAAACGCTAAAGAAGGAAATTAAAATATTCAGTATTTCAATAGTGAATTACAACAGAAAGCAACATGTACTAGCCAGGAGAAGTAAAAATTTGTAATTATATCGACATAAAGACAATTAACTTAATGTAGTTTTAATAATTAAAATGGATTGGCACAGCTTTCTTCTGCATATTCACAGCCATACTAGATTGCTTTACACGATAATGGCATTTCAGAACAGACTAGAGAACTTATAGTAGGGACTCTGTTTAACATGCCATAAAGAGAATACATGATAAATATGAGACACAGTTACAGTGAAAATTCACCGCAGTCAACTATTTCTATAAGCTGGTAATATTATTATAATCATTCATACTTATAAAGTTCAACCAAACTTGATTATGATGGCAAAACATTCTCCGTATCTAGTAGGCCTAAGTATTTGGATAGTGGAGAAATACTGAAAATATGTACTCCCATTGTTATAAAATTACTGAACAGAAAGAAAACAGGACATTGCTCAACGGCTTCTCTTAATTAAATTAATAACATCGATACTAAATGGAACAAAGCATTCTGAATCAAAACACTTTTGAAAAAATACTAAAGAAAAATGGACTAATACTGCTAAGGAAAAAGTAATTAATACCTTGTCGTAAATCATCATCTTCTAGAACATTGTGAGACTGAAAATCTTTAACGCCATGCATGCGAAGTATCTGCATAACAGCATTGCTGAAACCACATCTTGGAGCTTCCGGAGTTCCCTTCATGAATACCACGATCTTATTTTCTTTTACAAGTCGCCCAATCCTTTTATCAATAGGTTCAACACCACCAGTAGAATAGCATAGTACTGATATAGTGACCGGTGGCGTTAAGATGCGACTTTTATAGTCAGAAACTTCAGGGGTCATCGTTGACATGGCAGTAGTGGTGGAAGGAAGATTTTTCATTAACCGGCCGCTGCAAATATTAAAACTGAGTCGGGCGGAACCCCTCATCGCACATCGAGCTACTCCAAACATGCCGTGTATGTAGATTACGACGTCAGGTCGAGAAATATATAGATAAAAATCGTTAAAGTTTTAATTTCTCAAAACACAACACACTTATAATGTAAACAACAAATATGGAGGAATTAAATAACCCCGAATAAAAGAAATCAGGTAAACACGGATATCCCGCCAGCCTGGCCCATATAGCTTCAAATGTTGAAAAAAGTAAACACGCATTATAGTGAAATGATCAACTACGTTGATATCTATCACTTTTTAATACCACATGTTTAAACCGTTAGGCAATTTAATCCATTTTTCGTGTAATCAGTCCAGTGAATGTCCGAGATTTTACTCTCAGATCAGCGCTGCTGGGATTCGAACCCACGAGGATTCAATTCACCTCAGGATCTGTCATTTAAAATTTCATGACGTTACCCCTACGCTATTGAGACATTCAAGTTGAAGTAGCCTAATTGTAAATTATTTGACATTTAATTATGAATTGTGAAATATTAAATTTCTAACAAATTAATTGTACTTAATATTAATCAATCAATAAAAAAGTAATTACAAACCTTTTAGTATTTAGTTGCACGGTAGTTTGATGAAAGTTTATTATTCTCTCTCTTCAATCATAGATCGAGTTAAAGAATTACTATCATTAGAATTATTTATGTCATTGTCTCACATTAACCTTTCATTCGTTCTCTCTCTCTCTCTCTCTCTTTCTCTCTCTCTCTCTCTCTCTCTCTCTCTCTCTCTCTCTCTCTCTCTCTCTATCTCTCTCGAGCCTTCATTCTCTAGAAATCCCAAGTATGAGCCTAGCTATCTGTAAATTTGGTGGCTCGTACTCTCTTTGCTAGTAGTCAATATGAAAAAATTATTTGTTTCTTCATATTTTATGGATATTTTCAAATGTTTTACCAAAATATTTGTAAGAGCACTATTCCATTTCACAGATTTTTCTATTTTATGCTCTTGTTGCTGCTGTCCAAATGAAATTACTCTGAATGGTATGGTACCACGCGAATTTAGTCGGTTGTTGATTGGCTACAGCCATTTAAACCTAATTGAGACTTGCTGGCTAGAGCTGCTGGTAAGATGGCGGTATTGCAATGGCGATCAGAATATTTATTGTTTATAATTTTTTTATTTAATAAGCATTGACGGACTCTGTAGCGAAATAGGCCCCTTTATTTTTGAAGTTTGTAGTTTTCTAGAGTTCACCAAGTATTTCACTCGTGTTTTACCAATTTGTGAACGACAGTGATTGATAATGTGAAGTTTAACTATATAATAAAATTGCAATTTTTAATAATTAAAATTATAGTGTGAAATACTTTTCTAGACTTATTTTCGGTTAATCGAAGTATATGGGACGTGTTCCAGGAAAATGTAATATATTTTGTGTATGAAAATATTTATTCATTTTTTAAAATTTATTTGTTACAGAATTATTATTTATGAATGATCGCTTCACTGCAGTCTGTTATAGCTGAATATTGCTACTAAACTTCCAGTGATTTTTGTCAGTTGGATAAAGGTTAGCGATAGCGTAATTATAGTGCTTATTTATAGTGTTCTCTTTTTATTAATACAAATGTAGTTACATTCTTTACTGTTGTAAAAACAAAAGGCATAAATTCCACTAATTTTGATTACTGAGGATTATATATAATTATAAATGCACGATTATACACCAATGACTTTTCTCTTTTGATGTTCTCTGCATTAATTGTGTTTTACATGTTTACAGATATAGTTTCTAAGAAAATCGTGATGATTTAGAACTATTGAACTCTATATGATCCATGAACTAAATTATCTAGTGTCTACAAGACAATAGCTATTCAGTAGAGAATACTCAACAATTCAACTGAGAGCATGTATGCCGCACGTTCACGTGCCGTGAAGCCAATGGAAAACTATCATCGCAGTGCAGCAGCTTCAGGTACCACAATGAACGGCGGCAGCTACGGAGGGGTAAAGCGGAAGGTGAGGCATCATGGTGGCTCCGGCGTCACCGTTGTTGAAGATTACGGGTCCCATCATGTCACCGAGCACTACACAGTGTCGAGCGATGAAGACACCGGTGATGCCGTAGGAAATAGTAACACGAAGCATACGAGCTCGTCAAACAGCGATGGAGATTACCATCTGCTGCAGCATGAAGTGCTCTACTCTACCGCTGGCGCCTACGAAGTGCTGGAATTCCTTGGACGTGGAACGTTTGGCCAGGTTTGTGTCGACTTAGTTCTATTTAGGTTTCTTTTAATAATATAATTTTTGTTTTGGATTATATTGCATGGAAACAAACATAAATGAATATATAATAAACTTTTTTTTTTTTTTTAGAGAATCATCCAAATATTACATTGTAGCATTGACTTTTTGTGAATATTCATTTTAAAAAGTCTTGTGTTGTTTTCTGCTGTAGAATGAGATCTTCTACTAATTTCATTAATCATTAAATTAATTAATTTTACTAATTTCATTTATTAATTTGTGCCAAACTTGGCTGTGACACTCTAGCACATTCGTATTGGCTTGAATGCGTAATTTTTCTTTATTAATTCAGCAATAACAAACATTGCAGACTTCTTACAGTGGTTTAATTGTAGGACAATATGCAATTACTTTATAAGTTATTTCAGTTCGTTTGCAGACATTGCAAGTCATTTGCTGCTAGAGTATTTGTTTCAATTTTATAACGTAAATTTACCTGACCTCAAAACAGGGATTTTGACATCATTCCTTCGGACCTTTTGCCCTAGTGTCAAACCGAGTCCTATGGCAGTCTTTGTTTGGCAAGGATAATCAACCAGTTTGAGAACTCTGTGCCGTCCAATTATATATCTCATGATTTGTTATTTTGCTTAGGTTGTAAAATGTTGGAAGAGAGGTACCAGCGAGATAGTCGCTATCAAAATCCTCAAGAATCATCCGTCATACGCCCGGCAGGGAGAGATTGAGGTCAACATACTCAGATGTCTCGGCAACGAGAACGCCGACGACTACAACTTTGTGCGAGCGTTTGAGTTCTTTAAGCACAAGAATCACACCTGTCTCGTCTTCGAGATGCTCGAACAGAATCTCTACGATTTCCTCAAGCAGAACAAGTTTCAGCCGCTGCCTCTGAAGTATATTAGACCGATATCTCAGCAGGTTCTCACAGCTCTGCACAAACTGAAGGCCCTCGGGCTGATCCACGCAGATCTAAAGCCTGAAAACATTATGCTGGTGGATCCGCGGAGATATCCATACAGGGTAAAGGTCATCGACTTCGGCTCCGCTAGTCACGTGTCGAAGGCGGTGTGTTCGACGTATCTGCAGTCGCGCTACTACAGGTGTGTGCCGCACTATAGCAGGGGCTAGAAATACTGTGCATCTAAACATTTTGAATAGCGATCTTGTTCTTTTCTGTAGAGAACTTTTGGTGAAGAAATAAATTTTATGGAATAATATATAGCGAACATTACTATAAACAATTTCAATATACATTCTAACAGAGACTGCACAGTCTCTATTAGAATGTAATATTGAAATTGTTTATATTAATATTTGCTATAGATTATTGTATAAAATTAATTTCTTCACCAAAAAATTCTCTACAGAAAACAACGAGATTGCTACTCAAAAAGCTTAGATCATAGATGATCAAATAAAGTGATAGCTTGCAACACTTTTTCGCAGTCATTAGCTTAAATCTATAATGCATCTTGATTGCTATAAAATAACAAAATAAACACCTTCTGGTGAAATCATAGGAATGCTTATCAACCCTCAGGGTCTTTAATAAGTACTTGATAATTGTTTCTGAGTTATGATAAATAAAACTTTTATGAATCAGCCATTTATTTTGACAAAATTAAAACTTAAAGACACAAGAATTTTTATATTAAAACAATATATATATATATATAATGTATATTGATTGCTGAATTGACTATCATTTTATTGAACTCGATGCCTCATTCATTTTTTGCTGAAATTATAGAAACTTTAAAACTATTAACTCGTCAGTGGCTTTGTAAATGATCTTTAAACATGAGCTGTCTCCCAAATTTTACTCTTTCTAATGTTTGTTTTTGCTCTGTCCCATGCCATAAATTGTTCATATCGTGAAGAACATTATGAATTGTATGCACCACTCAGTCTACCGAGACGTGCTAAGATATCACTGTATATGTGTGTGTTTGTATGCTTGTTTAGGGCGCCAGAGATCCTCCTAGGTGTTCCTTACTGCGAGGCCATAGACATGTGGTCGCTGGGCTGTGTGATAGCAGAACTCTTCCTGGGATGGCCTCTCTATCCCGGATCATCGGAATACGATCAGATACGATATATCTCTCAGACGCAGGGATTGCCGCCGGAGTATATACTCAATGCTGCGACAAAGTCTAAGCGATTTTTCAACAGAGAAGTCTGCAATTCGCACTATCCTTTCTGGAGACTAAAGGTACATAAGTTTTGTGTTTGTAACTTTGCATTTTTTAATTAATGTTATTTAATATGGTTTTTTAAAAGATTTTCTAATGATTTTAACTTTAAACACTTAACAATATCTATGAACCAGAATTGATTTTTTTTTTTTTTTAGACGAGTGAACTGATTATATGTGTGTAATTGGTAAATTGGTATTGCAAAAATACTAAATATATAGAAAGTAGTATGTAATAGTAGTATGGATACATAATTCATATTTTTCATGAGGAGATTCAATGCAAGTGTGTATTGTCTAAAGTAAACTGATATATTTGTTTAAATTGTACAATTTTTATACCATGAAAGAACAAACATGGAAATATTAAAATCCGGCTACCACAACTCCGAATGAGAAATATCAATTTTTATTATTTATTGTTAAAATTATATATGAAATTAGTAGTAATCTGAATATTTCTTATCAATTTATTAATCCTAGTATGACATCGTCCTTGGATCCAGAAATGAACATTAAATCTTCTTTTAGCATTATTGTCATATTTTTATTATATTATTGTATTTATGATGTACTGTATTGTCATTGCTGTGCCGCGTTTAGACTCCTGAAGAGCATGAGGCTGAGACTGGTATAAAGTCAAAAGAGGCGCGCAAGTACATCTTCAATTGCATCGACGATATGGCTCAGGTTTTGCTTTTATTCTTGTTTATTTTCTAGTTTGTATTCAATTAGTTTTTCGTCACGTTGGTCATGTTGTGGAATATCAATTGATATTTTGCAGTAGTAGGCTGTGTAGATTAAATATATTTGCAATATGAGAAACCTATAAGTTATAATCTAAATAAGCTAAAATCTATAATAAGTTGTATATCTTATATATATATATATATATATATCTATTCTGTATCGATTACTTATAAGTTATAATCTTATAATTATTAATTACAATCTGTCTCACTCTCTCTGGTAGAGTCTCTTTTTAATTAACTAACTAAAAAGATGATTACGATGATAGCAAATAGTAATGGTAGTAAATCAGTACATAAACCTTTTACGTATTGATTTGTTACCATCAGTACTCTCATCACTGTTACACTATTCTTAGATATTTTTGAAAATCAGAACTTAATCCTTTGTTGAACATTGGTTGCTTTGCTGCAGAACATCAATTTATGAATCAGAAGCATTGTCTACCTAATTTGCATGTAGATATTGTAAGTAAGGATTAAGCCGGTAAAGCTAAGGTTAGCATCAATTTCCTCACTCGAAGGCGATGTCAGTGATGGGCGAGCCCAGGATTTGAACCCTGCACTTACTGATCTGCGTCGAGCATCTTACCGACTTCGCCACTGGCTCCAGCCAGTGCTTCCAGCTGGATGCTTCCTGTTACTACAAACCTGATTTGGACTGATATTGAATTCTGGTTTCTACTAATTTTCTAGGTATCTCTCATGTAAATTATTGGCTATAATATTTAATTTAATAATTAGTATATATATTTTTAAATGTTTAAATTAGATCAAAGTAGTTTAATTAGGTATCTGAACTTGATGATATTTTGCACAGATCAACATTCCAGCAGACATGGACAGCACTGAACTGATGGCGGAGAAGCTGGACAGGAAGCAGCTGATAGATCTGCTGAAGAAGATGCTGACGCTTGATCAGGAGAGACGCATCACTCCCAACGAGGCTCTCCAGCATCCATTCCAAACCCTCTCACATCTCGTTGAGTATGCTAGTTGTAACAGGTTAGCATTAACTAATATCTCACATTTCGTTGTGTACGCCAGTTGTAACAGATTTTCTTTGGCTGGAGCCAGTGGCGATGTCAGTAAGGTACTCGACCGCGGATCAGTATTTGCGGGGTTCAAATCTTGGGCTCGCCCGTCGGCTGACATCGCTTTCGAGTGAGGAAACTGACGTTAACATTAGCCTTTAGCTTTACTTTTTGCCAAACACTCTCACATCTCATTGAGTACATCAGTTGTAATAGGTTAACATTGCCAATATCTCACGTCTCTTTGAGTGCATCAGTTGTAACAGGTTAACATTGTCAAATAACTAATAATATTACATATTTTTTAAGTACATCCACTACTTGATTTGATTTATAATGTTATGACATATTGACTAATTGATTGGTTAGTTTATTGGTTGATTGATTGATTGATTGATTGATTGATTGATCGATTGACTGATTGATCGAATGCTCGATTGATCGATTGATTGATTGATCGAATGATTGATTGATCGATTGATTGATTGCAGCGTGAAGCAGAGTATCCAGGCGATGGACATATGTCAGAAGCAGAAGAGGGCGCTGGTGTACGATGTCAACCACAACTCCGCCGCTGCTGCTGCACCCAGCCTCATGATGACCAATCTAGTCCCGCCCCCCTCCAGCAACAGTCTGACCTTGACATTGAACAACCAGATCAACAACGCCCTCAGTAACCACGTTAGTAGACAAGCGTCTGCTGATTCTGCTCTCTCCATATAGTAGCGTTTATCGTTTGTTTATTATTACGTTATTGCATTTTTATTTTTTTAAATATTTTTTTTTATCATTTATTTATTATTTACTAGTTTATGTTCCAATAGTGTACTCTCTAAGATTGTCAGACTGAGTTTTGAATCCCAGCCTCCTACATATCTGGCAATGTGATACCAACTTGGCCATCAAGCTGATGCAATGGATGACCTAGTTAACTTGTCATCATGCAGTTAAGATACTTTACCAATACTATTTCAACAAAAGTCGTGTGAGCTAATTCAGCGCCACAAACGTACTTTGAAAACAGTTTTAACTTAGCTGCAGTATTAGCATGCAAACTACATCTCAACTTCCATTTGTGGTCACCTATTCAGTTTTATTCTATACTTGCTCTTTTTTGTCTAACAATAATTTTATTAACTGACTGTGAATCCAGTTACTGATGCAAGACTTGCTTGAGTCAGTGGCGAAGTTGGTAAGTTACTCGACAGGGGATCAGTACGAGCGGGGTTCAAATCCTGGGCTCACCCGTCACTGACATCGCTTTTGAGTTGGGAAACTGACGTTAACCGAAGCTTTACCAGCTTTTAAGATTTGCCAATGACTGTGATTAAAAATTCTAAATCAGGATCAAAATGGCACATCTATGAGAACCTGAGAGATACATGGTTCAGTGCATTTGCGAAATACTGTCTCATTATAATGAAAGACAATTTTCGATTGTAATCAATTTTGATATTTAATGACTTCTATGGTACATCATTATACATAAAGTACACACTGAACACAGCCCATGCCCCTTTCGTGACAGTATGAAGTCCGATTAGAGATAAGTATGTATGGTACGCTTAGTGCTTCTTGCTCTAGAGCTATTGTACAATCTATTTCTCATAGATTTATAATTGTAGATACAAACATAATGCTCATATTTCTCATAGATCTGTAGTTGTATATTGCTCTTATTTCTCGTAGATTCCTTCCCAACTGCTAGCAGCAGCTGCAGCAGCTGTAGCTGGAGGAAGCGGTAGTCAGCAGAACGCAGCTGCTCTGCACTACCTCAACCCTGGCCTATCAAACCACTCATCCCGAGCAGCTGCCGCTGCCTCATTCATGCACTATCAGATGCCGTCATCGGCCGCTGTCGCTGGGTGTCTGCCACATCGTGGGGCCGGCGGAGCAGCCGTCAGTGGCACCTCGAGGAACGCTGCTTTCCAGTCATCGCTTTGTACGTCAATCATTTAGTTAATCATTTTATTGTTTGTACCTATTTGTCAACTTATCTTCCAATTCTCCATTGGATATCTCAGAGATCACAGAAGGCTCTGACACTTCATCATCCCCTAAGCGACGTATCAAACTATTTCTAACTCTTAAAAAACACGTGTTTCTCTTGCACACAACACGTCACCAACAAGAAACCCAAACCGGAAATCTCGTTAACACGTCACTAAAGAAATTGACGTAAACAAGACTTTTAGTCAGCACCTTAAACATGGAACAACAACAACACTAGTATAACTAATGCGGCTCAACATTACTGCATTCTATAGTATTTGCACCATAACAGAGCAGATTGAGGAGCAATTCTATAGAGTGAGAGCAGATTGAAGAGCAATGCTGTAGAGTTAAAAAGCTTAATAAATTGATTTGTTGATATAGTGATTAATTGATAGACTGATAGGTAGACTGACTGACTGACGCATTAATATGATGCATTACTCTATTAAGATGTATTATACTCTACGTAGTATACTCTTAAGACGTAGTATACTCTTAAGACGTAGTATACTCTATTATTATGCATTATCTCTATTATTACTCATTAAGACGCATTGCTCTATTGACGTGTTTGTTATTCAGATTTATCGTCGCCGAGTAACCCTGTGTATCCTCTGAGGCTGGATAACGTGCCGATGGTCGCCAGGCCCGCCCAGGCGCTCCAGCTCATCGCACCGGTCCGTTGAGTTCTCTCACCTACCTATGATATACTACATCAGTGTCTTCTCACTAACATTATTAGATAATTTTTATGTAACAAATTATTTGAATGCACACACACACACGCATATATATATATATATGATATATATATATGATATATCGATCATTACCTATCTGTTTTACTATATTAATATATCTTCTCTCATATCTATCTATATATATCATCTCCTATGGATCTATGATAATAGCATTCGTTGTCTACCCTTTTATTCAATTTCTATCTCACTAAGTGGCGATCTAGTTTAATGAAACCAATTGAATGCCAATGATAATTATGATTCAAAAATAACCTCTATTGTCCAGCTTCCGTTAATATCGTACATACTTAGTTTCAGAATAAAATAGTGAATGCTTATTATATGTTTGTATGTCTGTTGATGTACCACTTATTGTATGTCTGTATATGTTCTGCTTTTTGTATGTTTATACGAGTATTCATGTTCTGCTTATTACAACAAGCAGAACATAAACACTAATCTCTCACTCTTTTAGTGCACTGCTTACTGGCAGGTCCACGCTATCTTCCATTTTCCTCTTCTTGTCCACATACAAATGGATCTTTAAATATAATTGGTCACATTCCTTTAGGTACACCATTATGCTTGGGGGATTATGCTTATGATAAGGTGGTCCCCATATGCATATAAACACTCATATAAACATACAAATATATCTGTCATGTGTGTCTTTATATATGTATGTATGTTTATGTTGTAGCCGGTGTCTGCGGCCGCAGCACAGTTTGTGCCAGTGTCTATGATAGAACAGAACGGTCAGATGTTCGTTGCTGTAAGTGTCCCTTCTTGTTTTGACCCTACTAGTTGACGCAATTATAGGCGTTGTGTATATATAAGTTTACCGGCCATCTAGCTGCTACATCACTTGTTTTGTTGCTTTGATATGAAGTCCTTCTGCTCTTATTGTGCCATTGATTCATTCTGCATGCTGCGATATTTATAAATAAATAGGTGTAGATATATATTTTTTAATTTATTCATTGATTTAAACAATTGTATTATTAATTGATTCATTAATGGTTAATATACGATTGAGCAAGGAAATTTTGTTTAGTCTGACAAAAATGCAGAAATAAAGACAGAGCTGATGATGAGGTAGGAATAACGTAATTCCTGTAAAAAGATAGCCATCACATCTTGGTTCGTTTCTGTACATCACCATTCGTAGCGCCCTTTCTCATCTCTACCTCATCATCATCATCATCTTCCCTTAAATTCTAGTGTAACCAGGATTAGGTTACGAATAGATTTTCTCCAGTCCTTCCTGTCCCACACCATAACTTCAGTCAATCCCCTATTTTTCATGTTCTTCTTAATTACTGCTTCATACGTCAATTGTGGCATGCCTCTCTCTAGCTTAACATCCAGCTCTTCCCTCCAAACTCTCTTTATTATATCCTCGTATGTCTTTCTCACAATATTTCCATACCATCTCAATCTCGACGGAGCCAACCTACCAAATCTTTTTCACGACTTATATATTTTTAATTTAAATTTGGGATATATTTCTTATTTGTTATTCTCTATTTATTTATGTACTGTTATTCATTACTTGTATATTTTTAATTGCAATTTGGGATACATTTCTTATTTATTATTTTCTATTTATTCTTTATATAGTGTTATTAATTTTCACTACTATTATTTATTGTTTATTGATTGATCATAGAACACGCTGTCGTCATGGCCGACAGGGGGTGGCGCCAGTGGGTCGAGTCAGAGAGGTCAGGTGATCATTCCCTCGTGGCAGCAGCTGACCGGTCTAGCTGCTCATTCCAGCCAATCAGCTCTGCAGCAGCAGCTCATGTCTGATATGAGTCATCAGCAGAGAATTCCCGCCGACAGCTGGCATCTGCTTGATAGCATCGATAACGGCCTGCCGCTGGTTTGTGGTGTTTAGTATTTTAGATAAAAGCAGTCTTTAGCATGGAGAGCTGCTCACCGTTGGTTTTGTAGTGTAGTTTGCTCTTTACATGTAGAATAGCAGTGGTTGTAGCATTGATGGTTGCTCCCCGCTGGTATGTAATTGTGTGGTTACTCTTTAGAATGGCAGTGGTTCTAGCATTGATAGTTACTCACCGCTGGTTTGTAAAAGTGTAGTTACTCTTTAGAATAGCTGTGGTTATAGCATCGTTAGGTGCTCACCGCTGGATTGTAATGTACACTTTGTCGTCATTGTCGGGTGCTTTGGTGTCTGTTGGTGCAGAGACTGATTCTGACGTCCCTGACAGTGCTTTATAGGAGGAACCAGATGTTAAATTCTTATAAATTGATTGATTGATTGACTGACTGACTAGCTGCTGTTGTTTTTTAGGGATCACGTGATAGCGACTCGTTGCTGTACGGACATTTATCAGATAGACATGGATCGAGACATCATCTTCAGCACGGAGGTGTTCCCCTGCCTGCTGCTCACAAGTCTAGCGTTCCCGCCAGCAACTCGTGGAATCTACTGCCTCCAGATCTGCTGCTCTCCACCAACTACGAGTCCTCCAAATCTGGAAGAAGGTGAGAGAAATTATCTCCTTTTTGTGTACTTGAAATGGCTGTGCATGGTATTAGCTGAGTCGACTGGTGTATTAGAAGCAGTTGCAGTTTAATTTCACCAAAATATATATTTGTCAAGATGAAAATTTAATATCAGTTTTGATCTGAAATGCAACAAATGTGCTGCTGAGTGACTTATTAATGCTGCTGGGTGACTTCTCAGTGCCGCTGGGTGACTTCTCAGTGCTACTGGGTGACTTCTCAATGCTGCTGGGTGACTTCTCAGTGCTGCTGAGTGACTTCTCAGTGCTGCTGAGTGACTTATCAGTGCCGCTGGGTGACTTCTTAGTGCTACTGGGTGACTTCTTAGTGCTACTGGGTGACTTCTCAGTGCTACTGGGTGACTTCTCAGTGCTACTGAGTGACTTCTCAGTGCTGCTGAGTGACTTCTCAGTGCTGCTGGGTGACTTCTCAAGTTAACGTTATTACACGGCAGTGTTGGTGTTATTTCGCTATATGTTAATGTTATTTCGTCACATGTTTCTGTTATTTCGCTACATGTTAATGTTATTTTGCTAGATGTTATTGTTATTTCGCTACATGATGATATTATTTGCTGTTATTTAGTGGTAGACGTAAGTACGACGTGGCCTGTTCCTCCTCCAGAGTCTCGCCTCTAAAGAAACGCCTGCGCGCTGAGAGCCCTCAGCCGCTCACTATGGGCGGGGGCTTGATGCACGGGGGCGGGGCTTCAGGTGACAGGCTGAAGGTAGGCGGAGTTAGAGACAGGATGGGAGGCGGGGGCGTTATAGCGGTGGATGGTTATAGAAGTTCATCGGTGCACAGCGTCATCGTTATATCTGATGGAGAAGAGGAGGAGACCAGTCCGCCTGTTCTGTGAGTTTTGACTCGTGTGATACACTATTAGTTATGACACATGTGATACACTATTAGCTTTGACTCGTGTGATAACTATAGCTATGACTCATGTGATTACTATTAGTTATGACTCGTGATAACTATTAGTTATGACTCATGTGATAACTATTAGCTATGATTCATGTGATAACTATTAGTTATGACTCATGTGATAACTATTAGCTATGACACACGTGATAACTATTAGTTATGACTCACGTGACACACTATTAGCTATGACTCATGTGGCACACTATTAGCTATGACACATGTGATAACTATTAGTTATGACTCGTGATTACTATTAGCTATGACTCATGTGACACACTATTAGCTATGACACATGTGATAACTATTAGCTACGACTCACGTGACACACTATTAGCTATGACCCATGTGACACACTATTAGCTATGACTCGTGTTAGTTATGACACGTGAGATACACTATTAGTTATGACACATGTGACACTCTATTAGCTATGACATGTGACACACTATTAGCTGTGAATTGTGTCAGTTATGACTCATGTGATACACTATTAGCTTTGACTTGTATAACTTTGTGACTCCTGTGATACTATTAGCTAGTCTCATTTAATAGAAACTAAACAATCAATTGAAAATTTGAATTAGCACAATCTTACCTATGTCTGTGAGACTTTTCTGAACAATAAGAAGATAAAGTTACATAGCCTACCGAAGCTCTGAACTTGTTTACATGTAGTTATTCTGCTGTGTATGGAGTGTAGTAAAATACAGCTATGACAATAAGGATAATGTAGAACACATTATCTGTCTGATAAGTTTTTCACAACTTCATTTTCTTAACGGATGTAGTGTTTTCTTATTGTGAAGAAACTTCTAAAACACTGCAATAGATTTAGTCTGTCAAAGGATTATGTCCTTTTACTTACCCAATTACACATATGCTCCAGAAATTGCTATAAAATTTTATAAAACAAATGGAAAAGTTTTTACGTTTTTGGACAGAGGATTGTTGGAGGTCTATTGGTACCTTTCTGTCCCGACCTTAGTTAAGCTGGGATTAAATGGAAGATGACGAAGATGAAGTTTACTATATGAATTCAATTCATTTCTTTGTATATTACTGTTAACAGATTATATGCTGGTAATGATCCTAATCATGTTGATGGTAAGTCAAGGGGTAAATCGACTGCTGCTGGCACAGCTGCTGCTGCTGCTGGCTCAGCTGCTGCTGGCTCAGCTGCTGCAGCTGCTGGCTCAGCTGCTATGGGATTAGCATCTGCTGCTAACTCCCGCTGTCAGACTGTGTCTGAGAGTCCTCCCGGAGATCGTTTGCTGCAGATTCCACAGCTTTCTCCACCGGTGAAAAATGAGCCGGTGAAAAACGAGCCAGTGTCGTCTACGTTCGACTATGGATTAGGAACCAGCAGTAAGAACAAGATCTGTGCTGCCAGTACTGTGGATGTTAAAGACATCGGGATTTCTGCGAAGAAGTGGAAACACCGTCATATAGATAGACATCTCTCGACTGTTCAGCAGAAATCTGAAGAGGTGTGGTCCTATAAATATCTCTAAATTTTAGATATCTAAGCTAATCGTGCTTGTATTAATTTGATGTATTATTAAGTTTATAACATCTGATTTTCTCATATTTTGTATGGGTTACTGGGGAATAGACCAATAGTGGACTGCACGTGCCGTAAAAGGTGACAGAGCACTTCAAACCTGCGTCAAAAAAGGCATACGTTTGGTGATCCCAGGTGTTTCAGATATTGCTACAAAATTTTCTAACCCTGATCCTAGCTAATCTGGGATTCAAGAGAAGATTATGAAGATGATGATGATGATCATAGCATCTAATTTTTAGATTCTTAGCTTTTCTGATGTCAGTTCTATTGGTAAGAAACTTCAATATCTTATAGTGTATTTGAACTTCCAAAATTTGTAGCTGTTATGGACTGTTACAAGAATGCAATGAAAGTTTAAAGTAGCAATTTGCTATTCAACATGAAAGTCTTAAATATGAAATTATTAGTAATTTATGATATTTTTAATATACATACGTTAGTTAATTAATTTCTTTATATCTAATTATTTTTCGTTATACAATAATTTTACTATTTTTGTTGAATCTAATGAGTAATTTCCTTGTAATTTATATGTAATGTAAGTTATGATCTCTAATTTATGGCATGTAATTTTTCACTTGTATTAACAATGTATTTCAACGTCAGAAGGGGCATTCGGTTGGTGATCGCCTAGGCTCCTGAAATTGCTACAAAAATTTCAACGAATGGAAAAGTCTCAAATAGGGGATTGACTGGTGATATGGGACAGAGAGGATTTGAGACAGTCTATTCGTATCCCTACCCTGGTTGAACTGGGATTCAAGGAAAGATGATGATGATTAACGATGTGTTTCAGATTGATGGGAAGAAGTGGATGGGGGGTGGGTTGCTGATGAAGGGGGAGCATGATATGAGGTCTTCCAGTGGGTGGGCAGGTGGTGCCAGCCCCCCACCTCTGCTGCAGCAGCAGCACCGGTCTGACAAGAATCTTCTGCTCAGTCAGAATCTGATGATGTACTCCGGGAGCAGCGTGTACTCAGCGAGCACTCTGGGGTATGATGAGCCAGTTGTCAGATTGAGAGCTCATTAGAGCTGGTTAAAAGCTAAGGTTAACGTCAGTTTCCTCATTCGAAAGCGATGTCAGTGACGGGCGAGACCAGGATTTGAACCCCTCGTTATCTGATCGGCGGTCGAGTATCTTACTGACTTCGCCACTGGCTCAAGCCAGTCTCTAGTTTGCCTCTATGCAGTCGATGCCGTGTCTGACAATCATCTGCGAAATGGAAGCTGATGGCATACTCGACTTTTAGAATTTTAGAAAGTAAGTGCATTTACAGAACTATATAAATATCAAAGAGTTCTTTTAAAGAAGTTGTATTAGTGAGGACAAGTTTTGCATTGGCACGCCACGCTATTTACCTGAACAGGGTCTATTCTTGTATTTTATTTTGTACTACTTGTAGATATATAACGTTACAACTTACGAGTCGTTGCAAAAGACAGGGCTACTTCCATCCCTTTTATTAATTGTCTTTATATGTAAATGTGGTTCTAGATAAATTAAAAAAACAATAATATAGGATGTTTATCGAACGCAAATGTTTCAATTTTGTTTTTGCACGCTCACGACAGGATTTTATTATAGTGCCGCTACTGCCTTGTCAAATAAAGACATTCAGAGCTTAAGTTCTCCGCATAGCAAAGTTTTCGCTAAGACATTTCACACGAAACACAATGACGTTATCTTAAATGTCTATATTTTACGAACTCTGTACCTTTTATATATGCTTATGATTGCCATAGGTAAACTTTCTATACCTCATTTTTACCATTAAGTTGATGAAATTTTTTACTAAGGCTGTTCTCTGAAAACTCACATCATTTTAAATTGCTGCAAGTAAATAATCAACCCGTGACTGAATGACTGATTTAATATTCATCCTGAAAAACATGTTTGATTTAGTTTAGCTTTGTTCTATCCTTCGAGTATTAACTAATATATGCTCCGTAATGACTACATTTTTTATTTGCTGACAGCCTTGGCTCCCATGATTGACTAATGATTTCATAATCACTGATGTTATTATAAAGTTATTGATTATTAATTGATGATCAACTAATGTAGTAATTCTGTGGTGTCTTAATTTCGCAGGGAAAGCTTCACACCAATGAGAAGTTCCGCCACAGTGATCAACGATGGACCACCCATTCTCTACCCCTCTCACTCTAAACGACACTACAGTCCCCTCACGCTTCTACCTCATGGCTCCTCCCCCAGCCACGCTTCCTTCGCAGTACCGCCCCTTCCTGCACATCTCCACGCCCACCACCCCTCCCTCCTGTCTACCTCCACCCCCACAGATCTGCTGTACCAGGCGAGCAGCTACAACCCCCAGCAACTGTACTCTGCTTCACTTGCTGCTGGGTCGCCGCAGAGCAGGCGCCACGTGCAGCAGCTCGGCAGTCCCTCACAGCTGCAGCAGCAGCTGCTTGTCAAGTCTTTCTACGGTAGCGGATCGTCGGCAGTTCCATCTGGTGATTACAACTATCGTCTGCAGTGATATCTATAGCGTTCATTAGTGTTGCTATGACTAGTCTTTAGTGTAACTTAGCACCGTCGTGTGAGTAATCTGTAATCCTTTTATTAGTGAAGATATTGCATGAAATTTTTGATGTATATCTTTCTATCTGCTTTAATAATTGTCAGTTCGTTGGGAGTGGTTCATTGAAGAAGGGTTTCAAAGCCTTTCCTATGATGTGGCCAGCAAATTATCGCAAAATTCTACGACATGTTTATTTCATATGTAACTAAAATTAATTATCTTTTTAATTCAAAGCACAATGTGATCATTTAAATATTCGTGGCTGTTAAGAATACAGAGAAAACTCTGTCTTGTCACATCCCTATTTTGCTGAGTCAGTGGTTTTGTTAGTTCTCATTAGTGCCTGTGCTGCCGTGTCAAATTTCTTTTCAGGCTTTGGAGAGATTTTTATTTTACACGATAGTATCCGAATCTTTACAGCTGGTTTTTCAAATGCATTTGTGCCATATCTAAATAGATACACAAATAGATACACCTCGTCGTTTCTTTATTTTCTTTTGTTAAAAGTTCTAATGTCAAAGTAGTGCATATGATTCTCTATATCATCTCATTTGTTTTCCTTTATTCCTTTAAATTTGCTCAGCAGAAAGATAGCATCATATGATTTGTAGGATTCTAACTCTATGCTGGCGATACACCGTTTGTAACAAAATAAAGATTACTGTTTCACATTGCTAAATCTGTTCATTATTTGGAGACTAGAATGTTTAGGCAATCTGCTATTCTTCAGTGATCGCTGATTTCAGTCCAATAGTAAAATTTCCCCATATGTTAGATATCTAATAGTACTGGATATTGGACTGCCGGGCCATTGATAGCTGCTACATTTAAGCCTTTAGCTTGATACTGTTGAACTGGTGGTCTGACTTTCTGGCTCAGCTAACGCTGATGTTTCTGTGGAAGACGAAATGTAGCCTCTGATCAATGAGCTTTAGTATTGATACTGTGTGGTTTTAACATTTGTTCTATTTTGATTTTTTATGAGGCTTTGGCTAAATGGACATAACTAAACATTAATATTATTTGTATTCTTTGTCTCCTCTGTGGTTCATCATACAATAGTCTTTACGCACTTGGATACATAGTCTTGTTCAGGGTGTTGCAGTAGTCCAAGCAGGCATTTGTCAAAGTGACTCCCATTTTACTGTAGAAACTGACATTAAATGCAGATTTAATTTAAAATGTTGACAGTTAGCATAGACACTTGATAAACATTCCTAGGATCCTGATGGATATTTAGTTCAAATATTGATTAGATGTTGAACATTTACTTTCTCCTTTTCACTTTCTCTTTTCTTTTTTCTGCTTTCCTTTGTAGTGAGCAGTTTTTCTCTTTCTCCTCCAGTAAAAAGTTTTTTCACTTTCTTCTTAAGTGAACAGCTTTTCAATGTCTCCTGCAGTGAAGTTAACAGCTTTTCTCTCTGATAGCTTCGCTCATCAGTTCTCCTCGTTCTATTGCTCTCAGTATCTAACAGGCTGTTTAGGCGCCAATGATACTACAAATCTGCAGAGTAATTTAGGCCAAAAGTTGTAGAAAGCCCTGCCGTATATATTGTAGGCGTAGATGTAACATTGCTAGATTGTCGTTTCGTACGTGCAGTTTGAATTCGAGTATTGTATAATTGACTAATCAATGTCAGCACTAAGACTTCTTAATTCTGTGCATGTGGGAATGTGTGTATACATGTGCATTTGTTTCGAGATTTATTTTATGTTATAAATTAATTAAGTATATGGCCAGTATGACATTGTAACTTAGGATAGAGTGCATATTAAATTTTTGTTGCTGCTGGAGTATTTGACATTTATTGTATACTGTAATAACATAGCATAATGATATGTGCATCCCTTGTACATGTGTGAACATGTACGTTGTATTAATGCAACCACAAATAACGTTGGGCTGTTGTGTTAAGCAGAAAAATTTGGTTAAATGTGATTTCTTAACTCAAAGATATCGCACCAGGACTTAATGACGTTTTTCAGTAACATCAAGCTAATTTACTTCTATTTATATATTTAATTGACGTGGGAAATCTAATTTACACCTCATGTCGCGCATGCGTAGAAGCTACGGGGAAGAGAAAGATTAGAGACACATGGGAACGTCAGCTACGATGAAAGAGAGAGAGAGAGAGAGCACTGCTATAACTAACTTCAAAGCTCTTCCTGCTCTGTGAAATAGAGCTTTAACGATGATTTCACTAAATGTTGGTGAATAGTTTAGGTTTTCAATCAGTTTGAGATTAACGTGTCCTCCTATTAGTTATGAAATTAAGTTAATGAACGATTTAATACGATATTGACTACTATGCTCTTTAATAAACTTCCATATATTAAATGGTTTGCTCACTGAGTGAATATAGAGTAGCTTCTTGAAGGTTTCTAGATAAATTTTTTAGTATGTCTTGAACTTAAAATCCTAATCTTTTAACAATTCCTCAATAAGCACTACTTTTTTTAACTACATGTATCTTCCGATTAGATTGCCTAATCAAGTTAATATTGGCCAGTTTGTGCTTTTTATGAACCTATGCACCTTCCTGTAGTTTAACAATGCGTACTGTAGTTGTACATTAATATTACATTCTGTTGTTGCTGTTTTATTATGAAATTGTTGCTGGTCGGTCGAGAAAATTATACACATTAGGTTTTATGTGTTCCATTAAGTAGATTACCTGAGGAAGGCAATGGGAAATGACCTCAGTGACTCAAAATGAAAATTCTCTTCGACATTATGATATTGATAGAGGATTGTTAATTGAACGGTACCTCAACCTCTACTCTCATTAGACACAGTTTTTAGACAGTAAGTGGTTTTTTCAGTCAGTTGTCCATGCTCTGCTACTTGAATCTTACTTCTTTTAGTACAACACGACTGGATTTCTAAATTTTCTATTTGCACTTTTCGTTAAAAATTTTCAGTAAAATCTCGGACATTCACTGGACTGGTTAGACGGAAAATAGTCTAAAATGCCTAATGGTTTAAAAATGTGGTGTTATAAAAAGTGATAGATATCAATTCAGTTGATCATTTCACCATAATGCGTGTCTAATTTTTTTATATTTTGCTGAGCTGCTTAGCCTTCCCTTCATGACGCTGCTCTACGAGACTGATATTACTTATTATTTTAAGTTCACAGCCTAACGCTAGGATGATGTAAAGACAGGGACGACAATAAAAGCTCGATGTTGTCCTGGAAGACAATAGCACTCTAATCGAGTTGCTGTTGTCGAGTGCTACAGCAGTTTATTATACTGTTTATAGAAAACTAACTCTAACATGTACTAGATCAACTTTTAGTGAGTTTAAATTAAGCTGTTAAACTGACTTAGACATTCAGCACACAACATCTGCAGGCGTCGTCTGGAACGTCTACTGAAATCTGTGCGCTATTTAGTCGAGCTATGGTTGCGCTGCTATGCAAATATCTGAATGTAATAACTGCAACCTGTTTAATCATCACACTATTCTATTTCCTACGTAGTTTGTATTTAATTTGTCTCGTATTTGCATGGGCATTTGTTACTTTTCAGTAGTTTTCTTTGTAGATTATAATTTACTCCATTAAAATGTTCGAAACTTGCTTAGTGTAGAAGAATTGTAATATTAATAATAAAAGAAGTGTATTTACGTATTGTGTCCGGGTTGCTGAAGAATAGGTCAACCGTGGACTACAAGTGTTGTAAAAGGCGACAAAGTATTACGATTCAAACCAACGTCAGGAAGGGCATTCGGTTGGTGAGCCCCTAGGCTCCAGTAATTGTTATAAAAAATTTAATTCCAACCGTATTTAAAATATTTAAAACTGGGATTCAAGAGAACATGACCATGAATAAAACAAGTTTAGCGTACATTTCCTCATCTAGGTATGACGTCAAGTACGTTCTAGAACGGACTCGAGTACGTCTGTTTATCTATTTTGTGTAGCTTCAGTGTCTGTTAACCAAATCGCTTCCTAAACATATAGCATGTTTTATCAGTTCCATCAATGTCGTGAGCGAATAGGTCTTCGAATCTACTCTTTTTCTATTGTTAATGATTTTGCGAGTCGCTTCTTATGTAGGCTAATACTATTGTGGTACTGCAAGTAATGATAGATTAATAAAGGATCTGAACTGCTCTGAATGTTTCGCTTTTTATCTGTGATTTAGTATAGAAAATAGAAAATTTGACGGCTCATGATTCGATGACTGATGTTTAGTTGGAACGATGTCAGGCTGTTCTTAGCAAAACTTTCAGTGACATCGAAACAATCTAATATACTATATATATAAGATAAAGTACTTTATCTTAAGTATATTAGATTGTTTCTACCAATTAACTAATTCGTTTGCAGTTTTAAACTAAGCCATGAGATATTACTAATTAATTCATTGACTTTTCTACTCAAATAAAGTAAAGTCTTCAAAGTAATCATTTATGCTAACTGCTATATAGCCTATCATTTTCAACTCATTAGCAGAGTATAGAGCCTATAGCTACAACCAAATCATAACTGCTTTTGCACAGATATGTCTTGTAGAGATTAATGAGGAATTCCACAAGGACATTCACTGAAATATTTCAGAATCAATGATGCCAATTATTTATTTTATTAATTAATAAAATATTTATTAGAAAAATATTTATTAGAAAAAATATCTATTAGAGGCTAAATAATCAATAATATTCAATTATTGATTATTTAGCCTCTAGCTAAAGGTTACATTAAGTTTTCGTAAAGTCATTCTACGGTCATAGAATTCACTTGATCGATAGTGTGCTCCTGAGTGAACGAAGAGCTTAACGTATTGTAGGAATATATGGCGTGGACATTCAAGTACAGCTACAATTTGGCATTTTGGTGAAAAACTAGAGCGATGAAGAGGTCCTATTTGTAAATATATATTGCTGAGGAAGGCAACGCAAAACCACCTCAGAAGCCATATTTTTCCCAAGCTATAGGCTACATAAGGTATGGATAAGGCATAGACTTTGTGAAGGTATTAACTTGTTGATCTAAGGAGTGCTCTTATGTAGCGAGAAAACAGACTTTGAGTATAAATATGTACCTTGAACCTGCAACTTGGCAGTGCACTGAAGAAGATTGCTAACAAATTCTCTCCTAGTAAAGTAAATATTCCGATTCATTAGAAAGTAGGTCTATATCGCAATTAAATTTATACCTTGGTTTTCATTATATCACTCTTAATTAAATTCAATTTTTCAATAAAATACGACCTATTTACTCTGCAGTCGGCGTACTTATAGATGTTCCAGTGTGTCTCTTTGGGAGGATTCTTGATCAATCTCTCTCTTTCCTCGTCTGGTATTCGAACACCGTTTCTCGTAGCTTTTTCATAATTGTACCAATTTACTGCCACCTCATTCGTCTCGATGCCTATTGCTTTAATCCCGTAGCTTTTCATAGTATCACGAAAGAAGAACTTCCAATGTTTCTTGGGCCACGCTATTTCTATCATGTAGGAGCCCACGGGCATAAACATGGCCCATTGTAGACCGGCCCCTTGTACTCCGATTAGCACGCGTGAATTAGAGATCATCTTGGCTTGTGAAGCTATAGGCATATCCTCTAGTCTAACAACTATTACCTCTCCCACACCCATTTCTCTCGTTACGTTAAGTAACTCTTCCAGGTTTTCTAACATGCGACTACCTCTAAGGATAAACGTCACGTATTTAGCCTCGGCAAGAGATCGGATTGGCAAATCAAAGCCCTGCAATACATGTTCAATGGCTTCCCTCTTGTTCGTCATGCCGCTTGTTGTAGTTCCAAAAACTGCCGATGAGAAGCAAGTATACGGCGTCATTCTGAAGAAAGCCTCGTGAAAACTTTCAATGTAAAGAGTTTTCAGCATGGCTTCATAGTTCCTATAGTAGCTGCAGCTGCCGTTGTTCTTCACAGACAAACAAGTAGGTATTCGATACAAAAGTTGATTGCGATTACCCATTTTCAATCGATTGGTAGTCTTCATTGTCCAATAGAGAGCCAAGAATTCGTCAGTCCAAAAATGGTGCAAGTTTCCCGGGAAGGTCTCGAGTAGAAAAAACACCGAATTATCCTTTATGACGTGCGTAGACGGAATGGACGAACTACTAAAGTGAATGTCCCAATGATTCCAAACGGTGTTCTTCGTTACACTTGTGTAAATCCGTTTCCAGCTTCCATTCACGCTCTTGTTACTATTATAAACAACAATTCGCTGGGTTTCATTGAATCTTAATTTACTTCCCGTATAGAAATTAAGTTCTCGAACAATAGGTGCGGGCAGTAGTTCAACGCACACGTCCTGAAAGACAAAAACTCCAGGTAGGCCTAACACAGTATGACTTTGAATTTCTGACCACTCCACGCTGCCGTTTGTAGACTTCATCGTCGTTCTTCCATGTCCAGAGACTACTGTATGTTCATCAACTGACTTCAAGCTTAACGATCGGCTTGTAGTCTCAGAGTATTCAAACTGCCGATCAACAAGCAGTTTTCTACTGAAGAGTTTGAAAGCAGAGAGCTCCAGTAATTTGTGACCTGGACCGAATCTCGTCATGCAGTAAACGAATAAGATTGTGAGCAGAACAGTCAGAAAGAAGAGTCTCCGGGTTGTAGCTTTGACTAACGACATCGTATGATTTGTAAATCCAATTTTTGTTACTGTTAGTAAAAACTGTCTAGTTCTCCAGTTCTATTATAAAAATTTAATTTTTAGTAGGCCTATGCAGATCAAAAAACACGAAATAATGAAAATAGTAGTAACTTACAAAAACACAAAGCAAACATACATCGCAATGACCAACTTAACTAAATAACAGTTCAGTTAAATTCCAAAGTATTAAATTGAAATTAAATTCTAATATCACAAAGTTCGTAAAAATGGGTAAATAGAAAGTTAATTCCCATTTAAAATAGTAGATTTTAATCCGTGTAATAACACAGTCCAATCAATAATTACAAAATCGTTACTTCATGTCTGTAATTTGTCGATGAGACTATGGGTATGCCCCCTATAATAAGTTTTATCAACACATAAATAAACTGAATGGATACTTGTATCAATCAGTCTAATCACGATTTACGCCCTATTCCACAACCATCTAATGGCTATGACAATATAGGTCTCAATTAATATATTTCTAAGAATAAAAAGCAACATTTGATAGTACTCTTTAATTATTACAAATAGCTCAATAGGAATACCAATTGCTTATTAAAATTATTAGGCCTATAAACAAATTGAAAAGAATAAAATAAAATAGCTCATTACGAATAGGCTACTGAATTGTCCTAAACAGTAAATTTGTGAGAAAGATATACTAACTGTAAGAAAACATTTTCGCCCTTTACACAAGTAACAAGTTTTTGCAAGCAAATGATTTAAATTTATAATTTATCTTTTTCTCATGAACGAATAGGCCTACGCTTTGTAACATTCTCATTCATTATCAACTGTTGTTGACAATCTGATTCATTTACTTTGAAGTCATTTGCTTTTTATCTAAGTTACAGAGTTTGCGACGTCTCCAGTGTTATCTTAAGACGAAGAACAGGGAGTAAAATTTGTCAATTAATACTGATAGTGGACTCAATCGATCTGGTAAAGATTATGTCTTATCGGTACCTTATATTGCCTATGTCTTTAAACTATTATGAATTGTGAGGTGGTCTTTCTTTGCCTTGTTCAGTTATTGCTCTGCCACTTCTTACCACACATACAGTTTACGTTTGGTCTTTTCTTCAGTGCCCAGGACACAACCAGGGAAACCTGCTGAGGGTACTATATATTCACTACTAATACCAGTAGATCATAATACACACACACACACACACACATAGTCTATATGTATATATACATGTATATATATATATATATATATATATATATATATATATATATACTGTATATATATATACAGTATATTTATATTATATATATATTTTAATGTATATAAATACATACAGGGTGAGTAAAAAAAATGATAACACCTGCAAAAAGTTTGAATATCTCAGGCTATTGTTAATATTTTACAATGAAACTTTTACCAATTACTAAAGGACTAATTTTTGATGGGGTGGCCAATTTTCATCCATTTTGGTACATAGACAGGCCAGTTATGCAAGTTTCAGCAGAGCAACCCCCCTATTTTTACCTAAAAATGGCGTAAAGCACCTCCTGCAGTTCTGTCTTGTTTTTAGGCTGGTGTTTCTGATAGAGATGCAGCATGGTTCCCCAGATATGGTAATCCAGAGGATTATGATCGGGTGAGTTTGGAGGCCATTCATTCTTCTTGATGTAATCCGGGTTTCTCTCGCTGATCCTTTCCTGTGCATGACGAGATGCATCAGCCGGAGCACCATTCTGCTAAAAGATGAAATCATTTGGTAGAAAAGCATGGCAAAGTACTGACGTAATACTGAGAGTTCAACCTTACCTTCTCGTCAGTGAAGTGCAATCTGCCCTTACCGTTGTAGCAAACGCCATTTTAAGGTAAAAATGGGGGGTTGCTCTGCTGAAACTTGCATAACTGGACAATCTATGCACCAAAATGGATGAAAATTGGCCACCCCACCAGAAATTAGTCCTCTTATTAATTGGTAAAAGTTTAATTTACAAATATTAACAATAGCCTGAGATATTCAAACTTTTTGCAGGTGTTATCATTTATTTAACTCACCCTGTATATCATTTTATAATCTCTCAATATCGTAGGGAAAACATCACGAAGTTTAACATGACAGATCCTAAGGTAAATTGAACCCTCGTGGATTCGAATCCTAGCCGCGCTGAACTGAGAGTAAAATCTCGGATATTCACTGCACAGGTTATTAGGAAAATGGACTACATTGCATTGCGGTTTAAATATGTGGTTTTAAAAAGTGATAGATATAAACATAGTAGATCATTTTATTATAATGCGTGTTAACTTTATTATAGTAGGCCTATACTAGCAGCAAAGAGTAATATTACTAATATTTTAGTATAATTAATATATTATAGTAGTATTATTCATCTCTCTCTCTCTCTCTCTCTCTATATATATATATATATATATATATCTATATATATATATATATATATATACATTATATATACTACTGAAATAAATCATAATATAAAATATGATTACATTACCCCACTGGCTATCAGTAGTATATATAATGTATATATATATATATATATATATATATATATATATATATATATATATATATATACAATATATATACTACTGAAATACATCATAATATAAAATATTATTACATTACCCCACTGGCTATCAGACTGTTGAACAGCATTTTAAAAGTTACTGAAACTAAATGCATGTACAGTATTTAAATGTAACATCGTTAAATGACAAATTATATCTAAAAACAGAATAATATCTCAGATAAAAGGTAATCTCAAGTTATAAGACAATCGGTCAATTTGTAGGTAGCCTACAGATTAAGTTTAAACCTTAGCTTCCGGTTGGCCTGATTTGTAGGAATAGAACGCTTTCGTTGCATGCGTTAAGTCACTAACTCTACGGCAAGATATCTTCTGAATACGAAATTCTTAATGGCGTAGGGGTAACATGATGAAGTACAAATGAGATATCCTGAGGTTAATTGAATCCTCATGGGTTCGAATCCCAGCCGCGCTGATCTCAGAGTAAAAACCCGAACATTAACTGAACTGGTTGTACGGAAAATAGTCTAAATTGCCCAATGGTTTAAACATGTGGTATTAAAAGTGATAGATATCAACGTTGTTGATCATATCACCATAATGCGTGTTTATTTTATTTTACTTTAATGATATGCAAAACTTAGGAGTAGAATGACCATGAGCTAAATCATAAGACATGAAGAGTTAATTATGATATCCATACACTAAGCCATGCAAAGATATAATCTCAAACACTTAGCCATATGCGCGGATCCAGAGGGTGTTAACTCCCTGCCTTTTAGACCCGCCGAAAATTTTTAAACATTATTTTCATTGTATTTATGACAATTTGTATGTGTCAATATGTAATAGCAGTGGTTAAAGCGGTGGAGGGGAGCGGGGAACTCAGATCCAGTAACAATATTTTTATAAAGGGCCAATATTTAATATATCAAAGTCCCTGCATAATGGATTGAGGGGGCCGAAAACTTCAGACCGTTGGTCCGTTTCACTAGCTCTCAATTTCCACTTTAACCACTGTACAAAAGTAAAATAGGGTGTAAGTAAAAATGGGATTTCCATCCTGGAACAGTGGCGCAACCAGACTTGGCTGGGAGGGACTCGAGCCCTCCTTCCCCTCCCACTCCCCAGCCCAATTTGAGTCACTTTTGTAATTCGTTCAGATCCGCTGAGTCTTTTCAGAAATAAAAACAAAAAAACTTACTTTTTCCTAAACAAATGTAGGATTATAGGTTTTTAAGATTTTCCTCTGAGGGCCCTGACTATAGTACGGGTATGAGTGGGAGGGGGTTAGATAAATGGATACTATTCAGTTTTACCCAATCTTGAAGCCAAGCTAGGGTAGTTCTGAAAATTTTTGAGTTCGCCAGCATTTTTCTGGTTGCGTCACATGTCCCAGAAAAGACTTGGGGTAAGCAAAAAATGTGGACGCTTTCCAAAAAAATTTCGCCCTCACCCTTAAATATTCCTGGATCCGCCAGTGCTAAGCCACACATATATGTGTTCTTCAATAATTTCTAAATATTAAGTTAAGACACGTTGAGACACGATCTCCAAACACTAAGCCATATGGATATGCATGTATGTTTTGAATGAACAATAATTCTAAAGTTTTTTATAATTATGCGCGATATGTCTACATCTGCAAAGCTCCTCTTAAACAAATATTATTTTAGGCATATTAAACGCATGAACTCATCTACCAATATGTTCACTTCCTAAGCTATATGTACATGTACAGTATATACATGTATAACTCAAATATCTTCGCATATCATCTATAACCTTCTACATAAAACGTGTCAAACTCTAACAACGGGGAGTGTCTGGCCCTTGAATGTCATGGTCACATTCAAGGGCCAGACACTCCCCGTTGTTCTATCCAATGGCTAGGGCCATTGGCGATGTTGGTAAGATATTCGGCCACGGATCAGTATGTGGGGGTTCAAATCCTGGGCTGACATCGCTTCGCGTGAGAACATTGAAGTTAAAATTTAGCTTTTACCAGCTTTTTAAAAATAGGAACCAGACAGTCATAGTCAACTGTAAGAAATTATAGGCCTACTCCTATTTTGGAACTAGGATACTATAACCACAAAACCAGAAACAGCACCCAAAGCGGAAACAAACTATGTATGCAAATATGGTTCCTGTAAGATCTCTAAATAGAGTTAAGACAATTTACCATAGATTACATCTATAAAAAGTAGTTTAAAAGCACTTGTTTATATTTGAAGCACAAGTTTCGTACTTTGAAATATGGATTCGTGTCCACTGCTGACATCTTGAGCAACTAGACTATAATCATGTATAAAACCTTCGTGCTCTTCTGATTTGAAATCTTTAGACTATCTTATTTTAAGAATTTTAAGAAACGTTACAGCTGTATGAGCACAAAAGCAAAATATGTCAATCCTAACTGCAAAATATGTCAATCCTAACTGCAAAATATGTCAATCCTAACTGCAAAATATGTCAATCCTAACTGCAAAATATGTCAATCCTAACTGCAAAATATGTCAATCCTAACTGCAAAATATGTCAATCCTAACTGCAAAATATGTCAATCCTAACTGCAAAATATGTCAATCCTAACTGCAAAAAAGCGAAGGATTTTCGCTCTTTACACAAGTAATAGCTTTATGAGAACAAAGGATTTAAATTTATAATCTATCTTTACTATTTCTCATGAACTAGTAAGTCTGCGCCTCATAAAATTCTCCTACAATAAAATAATTATCGACTGTTGTTGGAAATCTGATTTATTTACTTTGAAGACATATTGATTTTATCTAAATTACAGTCTCTGACGTCTCTTATGTTATCTTAAGAGGAGTAACAGGGAGTTAAATTCATCAACTGATACTGACTCAATACTCAATCGGTCCGGTAAAGATTCCACCTCATCCACACTTTATGTAGCCTATAGGCTATAGCCTTGAAATAATATGGCTTCTGAGGTGGTTTTCCTCTGCATTCCATATTTGTTACTCAGTCACCTCTTGCGACACATGCAGTTTCCGGTTAGTCTTTTCTTCAGTATTTCGGATACAACACCGGAAACATGTTGAAGGCAGTATAGTCACTACTAATACCGTAGATCGAATGATAGCATTCTAATATAATTGCGTGGTATCACTAATATTTTAGCATTATTAATATTTTATAGTAGTATTACTAATACGGAGCAAACATTACTAAAATAATTCATAATAGAAACTATTTGTTAGATAACATGACTGGCTTCTAGGTTGTAGTAAAACTTTTAAAAAGTTAGAGAAACAACTAGATCTTCGTTAAAAGACAAATTATATGTAAACACATGTAGCCAATTAAAATCTTAGATTAAAGGCAAATAATCTGGAGATATAACGCCCCTCAGTCAACTTATTGACTACAGCTAGCAACTTCCGTAATTGCATGTACAGTGTAGCCAACTTCAGTGATTGCATGTAGACAACATCAGTGATTGCGAGATGAAGTCCTGCCAGACACAGTCAACCGCAAGACATTACTAATATGGTGAAACTAGGTTTCTATAACCACAAAACCGGAAACAGGGTTTCATATATGGTTTCTGGAAGATCTCTAAATAGAAGCGAATCAATACAATGTTAAATACACAGTGTAAATCTATAATTATAGTAAAATAATTATAATTATGGACCTTCGTTTGGCTCGCCGGCTTGAATTTGTCTCAATAGTGCTCGAAGTTGTCATTGATGACTGTAGCACTCTAGTTGTTGTTATGTTATAGTCTGACAAGGCCTGTTCATGTTGCGAGGGACTGAACGCTTCTCCTCTTGGTCGTCCTACATGCTACCCTGACATTTTCTTTCATTTTAAAACTCTAAAATTTGAGCACGCAATGTTGAGGGCCCCTCTTTATGTGGGCCATGAGTCAGAAACCCTAGCCCCTCCGTGCGGGCTTGAAAACAGATACGATAAGTGTCTTAACTGTTATTTTTATATAATTATGTTTACGACTACAAAACAAATGACACCCCTGACGAAAACTATCTGTTTTTTGTAACTTAGTCTGTTATTCTTTTATATTTCAAGATCATTCCAGGTTAAATTTTATTCATTCTCTCAAATTTCTTGACGATATGTGCTGAACAAGGCGAGTTTTATGCCATTATTTACGTCAAGACCCTACGTTTTGATTTCGAATGCACTGTACAATGTACATATCACTGCTTTGGAGAATTTTACCGATCTATTGCTTTCATTGAGGTCGCAGCCGCAAACTACTGATGAAATCCCCGCATGCTTTGTGTAGCCTCGCATTTTTTTCTAGGCTAGAAAATAATTTTATAGCCTAGAAAAAATTATATTATTAAAAATTCTACACAAAGCATGCGGGGATTTCAGCAGTAGTGTATGGGTTATTACGAGGGCTGTTAATTATTACAGGCCTCTTAATAACCCTTAAATCTTAACCACACTAGTGGCGTCTTGAAGAATACACTGACGGCGGGATTAGCGCACTTGGTTTAGTTGCGCGTCAATTATCGAAGTTAAGCTGCATTGACCTCGGTTAGTACTTTGTGGGTGACCACCTTGGAAGTCCGAGTGTTGGTAAAAGCTTAGGAAGGAAAAAATCCCAGGGTGATGGAAGGTTATTCTTAAATCCGCGCCGGCTGCAATTGATGCGCCATAAAAAGGCAACTAATACCATATAAATATATATAAATACAATATAAATAAATACTAATAACCATGAAGAGAAAAGAGGAAAAGGGTCTTAAAACAAGCATCTGTGCTTCCTGACCCAGTGTGCCGTTATGTTATGTATGTTAATAAGCTTCGTAACTTATTATGTTGATTCACGTCCACCGATGACATCTTGAGCAACTAGACTATAATCATTGGTAAAACCTTCCTGTTCTTCTGAATGAAACCTTTAGATTATCATATTTTGAGAGAAATAACGTTATAGGAGTATGTTCCCAAAAGCACTATAATTTTATCAACCAATTAGAGCATATCTTACAAAAGACGTCTTTGCGTCCTTGTTAGGGAACCGTTGATCGCAATTTTTTATAGTGCTTCAATGATGTCGCACTACGGTTTTCGTTTACAATAGGTTCTATAGAGAAGTTTCGATCTTGCTGCAATAAATGTATTAAACTATTTTTAGATATAAGCGTTAAAGCAGCTTAACCATCGCGCTGCTAGAAACCGGATTACCTACATGGAGTTATGATACTCACCTTTCTAATTACAGATTAAAGTTTAGAATGTGCTTGCTGGATAATACTAATATGCTAGTTAAGTGTTTTGATGTTCTGAGCTTATTATAGGTTTATATGCCCAATTCTATAAGTAATTGTCTTAGAGCTCAATTTACCCACAGCCTATTTGCTTTTCTGGTCCTTGTTGCATTGTTGTATGTATAAGATTCATGAATGGGTTATTACGCTCGAAATAAAGCAATAAATTAAATATAAATAAATAATTTTTTCAGTTGAATTCTCTTCCATCTTGTTGTTGTTATCTGAAAGACGTTACGATCTTGCTGTGTTGCTGGTGTTAATCTCCGTTTCTCTTGTTTTCGGGTGTAGTTGTGGATTCTATTGCAACTAGTTCTATTTGAAGATAAATTGCTCTCTCTACTCTCTGTCTCTCTGTCGCTCTCTCTCTCTCTTTCTCTCTCACTCTCTCTCTCTCTCTCTCAGTCTGTCTGTCTGTTTATATAAATATATATATATATATATATATATATATATATATATATATATATATATATATATATATATATATTTATATACAGACTGGGCAAAAAAACATAATCCCCTAGCGAAATGTCAATAACTTTAAGAAAACTCAAAATATCTCTACAAAATTTACGGAGCTTCTAGGGGAGGAATTTCTGTGTATATCCTGCAAATTTGATAAAAATATTTTCATTAGTTACGAAGTTACAGCATTTCTACGAGAAAAGTGCTACAATCAATTTTAACAAGGCTTTTCGAAATGTCAGGCGTTCCTTTTAAAGAAAATAACGACCCTGAAAAGGGCTGTTTACTTAAGTGGTGGAGTTTAAGCCTGCACTACCTTGTTAGCTACTCCAATAAATGATGCTTAAAATTCGTTCTTCTGTTAAAATTATTCCTAATTTTGAAGAAAATGTCCGGTACTTTTGTTTAAAAAAGCCTTGTTAAAATTGATTTTAACATTGTTTTCGAAGAAACGCTGTATTTTTGTTACTTCTGATTATATTTTCACCAAATTTGCAGGATATGTGTAGAAATTCCTCCTCTGGAAGCTCCGAAAATTTTGTAAAACTAATTTGAGTTTTGTCCAAGTTATTAAGACTTTCAGTAAAAAAAAGCCTTGTTAAAACTGATTTTGCACATTTTTTGCAGAAACGCTGTAATATTTTTCCTGCTCAATAGATTTTCATCAAATTTGCAGGATATATGCAGAAATTCCTTCCCTAGAAGTTCCGCAAATTTCGTAGAGATATTTTGAGCTTTCATAAAGTTATTTAGATCTTAGTATAGGTCTTACATAGATCTTAGCTATGAATGTATATATATATATATATATATATATATATATATATATATATAATTATATATATATATATATATATATATATATATATATATATATATACATTTATTGCTAAGATCTATGTTAAACAGCGTATTGTGTTACGTGATAGTGTAAGGCTAAGATAAATATTTGAATAAGCAAACCGGAAGCTGATATGGAATCGACATTTATCATTTAGTCCTTAATTTCTTGCTCATTTCTCTTTCGTCCAAATGGACCGCCTCATTTCCTGAATAAAACATACATGACGCCCGTCATATTACAAAAGTGAATGATTTAGAGCCGAGGTCACAGCCAACTCTCTTGCATTAGGTCGTCAGAATGCTACTGACTAATGGACCTCTTTATTGGTATCGACCCAAAGTACTTAAGCTAAAATGTCAAAGGCTAAACCTATAAGCTAAACGTTAAGACATAAAGGTTAAAGGTTAAGACCTAAATGTTAATGGTTAAGATTTAAAGATTAAAGAATTAATTTGGATTGTCTCAATTGCTTAGTGGTTAAAAGCGTCAGGTAACGATATTAAATTTTTGATGACAGATCCTGAGTTGAATTGAACGATCGTAGATTCGATTCCCAGCCGCGCTGATCTGAGAATGAAATCTCGGACATTCACATGACTGGTTACATGTGCACGGATAATGGAATAAATTGCCTAACAGTTTAAACATGTCGCATTAAAAGTGATAGATAATCATTTCAGTAATATAATCATTTCACTAGAATGGCTGCTATAATTAGTAACGGTTAAACGACTTTATATTGTTAAAAGTCTTTTTATATGCATGTATATATATATATATATATATATATATATTGTATATATATATACATGTACATACAATGTACTATATATGTATATATATATACATACAATATTATACTATATTTGTATAGGCTTTATATATATATATATATATATATATATATATATATATATATACACACACACATTTTTCATTCATGTATATATGTATTGACTTCGCCACTGGCTGGAAGCCGGAAGCACTGGACTAGCTTCGCCACTTCGCCACTGGCTTCAGCCAGTGGCGAAGTCGGTAAGATACTCGACCGCGGATCTGATGATGCGGATTCAAATCCTGGGCTCGCCCGTCACTGACGTCGCTTTCGAGTGAGGAAACTGACGTTAACCGTAGCTTTTTAGCTTATATATATATATATATATATATATATATATATATATTTGTGTGCGTTTATAGCATGAAGACCTATACATATTCATTTAGCTTATATAAACTATCTAGGCCTACAGCATAATAATAAAGGTGATAAATAATCACATAATGACTAAATTCAATTTCTTCCAATATCTCTTAATTATTCCTATGTTTCTTTTATCACTTTTTAATATTTTGAAACGCTCACTCTATATTAAAACTCTCCACTGCTTTTTATTATGCTCTTCTTTGTCCTGTCTACATGTGCAAACAGGACAAAAAGAGGATATTCTCTTAGTGATTTTTTTAAAAATCAAATTAAATTCAAAAAAGGCAATTAGATTTAATTTAATTTATATTTTAATTCAATTCATATTTGCATTCAGTGTTTTATGAATTCCAGTAGAAAATTTCATCTCTGGAAAAAACACAGCAGCTGAACATCTACAACACAAATGTTAAGAAGAAGAAGAATTAAATATGTTTTATCTCACAAAATTTCACAAATTCAAGAGAAATCACATAAATGAACGTGTGAAAAATAAAATTAAATAAGCATTATCAGAATCTTAGTAATAAGTGCGGTACATTATGTAAGTGCATAATAAAACAAAAAGATGTGCATAAGAAATTAAATAAAAACTGGGCCATCCAAGAGGACGCAAGGCGTCCTATCGATTGAACACCCAATGTTAATGTGTGCTAGGTGCGTAACTTTCCACTGAGTTCATTGACAACGATTAGAGAAATGTAGCAATTACTTAGTTTTGTAATTTAATTTAATTACCAAACGGTTCATTTAGGTTCATCGAAGTACAGTAATTTAAAAAGGAGTTTAATTGAGATAAAGAAACTCTAACATAGAGAAATTCACACTACGTATCAGTCAAAATTTAACGCTCAATAACAACTGATTAATGTTTTATGTAAACAATAATCTCAATTTGTTTGTCGTGTTGTGTCCGGGACACTGTTGAATAGTTAAACCTTTAACTACACGTGTAGCAATAGCCTTCTGCTCAGTTTTATACTTTACAACAGTACAAGCAGTAAATCAACTACACTATATAACTATTAAAATACACAAGAACACATAACATGAAATAATGTTAAAGGGCAACAATATAGCATTTTATCAACACTAAAACATGACATAAGAAATTACACCAACAACAACTGAGAAATATTTCAAGACTCAGATTTTAAGAGAATATAGAGCCAACCGTGTCGTAATTGGCCCCGAACTTAAATTGCAAAAGGCAAAAGGAAACCACCTCGGAAGCCTTATCTTTCCCGATATATTGGCTACATTACAGTTAAGTTTGGATAAGACATAGCCTATGGTAAAGGGGCTTGTTGATCGATACAGTGCTCCATATGGAGTGTAGAGTGTAAAAACAGAATGCATGAAGAACTCCATAAATTTGAAACCGAAATATGGCCAAACACTAAAGAGAGATATTATATATATATATATATATATATATATATATATATATATATATATGTGTGTGTGTGTGTGTGTGTGTGTGTGTGTGTGTGTGTGTGTGTGTAAATGAGAGAGAAGGAGCAGCTACATGTCGCTAATTCTAGAGAATGCTCTTTCGACGACAGCAGCAGCTGGGCTTGCTCTCAGTTCTCATCACGTGCTCGGTGACTTGACGCAGAGGTTCTACTCTGATGCGACAGGGTTTTAATTAAAATTTATTGCCTGTCCCGCGCTCACGCTAAATCACAGGATGTATGACACGTGACAGTCTCAAGCCACCAGCGGGACTTCGAGATATAGAACTGTGCTTCTGAGCTTGATGGTAAGGATGATATAAGGATTGGATGTTGAGTTTGAGCTTGATGGTAAGAATATTTATCTCAATAGGATCTATACGAATAATGCTAATATCAACTTTAAAGTCTTTTCGTAGATTTTCGAAAACATATCAGTGATGAGGAAGGCTTTAGATTTGAACCCTATATCTACTGGTCCGCAAACAGACCATGTGTCACAGGGTACTGGCTCAGTCCGCTCCATTATGTCTCTGATAAAATCTCTCTTTTTTCTTTCTTTCTTTCTTTCTCTCTCTCTCTCTCTCTCTCTCTGTCTCTCTCTCTCTCTCTTTCTTTCTGTCATACACCTTCTATCATATTATTAAGATTTCTTTGCAGTTTAGCGAGAAATTATGTAAAATTTTACAATTAAATAGCAAAAAATAGCTAAAATCTTCAAATAAAATGAAATATCTAAAATAATAAATTTCAAATTAAATTGTAATGTCCAGATAAATAGTATTTTAAAGAGTTCACTCTCGATCCCTTACCATAGTTTTTTAAATATTTATTTACATATTAAAACTGGTTTAAATAGACCAACCATTAATTTTAAATTGACCATATTGAACATATTTAACTGCACGATATAATGCTAAAATAAATCCATTGATAATTATTTTAGCTTTAAGACAAAATAAGTGATAGTACTTAACACTAACGTTTAAATAATAGATGCTCTCAAAGAAATAAAATAATTACTTAACCTTAAACTACTAAACCATAAATAGCCTGTATAGTGTTTATACTGTATGTGAATAGACTGCATACTCTTTTAACTTCACGATCAAATGTTCTCCCTTACCATAATAATATCAAATTAATAACGTTATCCTTTTCATTTCAAATCATTATGATAATCGTTATCAACTTGTCATTATAAAATCATCATTACTGTTATCAAATCATTGCTATTGTCATTATCAAATCAAAATCAATGCCATAATATATTGTACTTCATCATTAGATAAGAAATGCAATGAAGGACCAGTTATTATGTATTTCTGATAACAACTAAGCATCTTGACTTGTAGGCTATACAGTGTGAACTTTTAATGTATTAAGAAAGACTTTTGTTATAATATGTAGGGGTATATTAAAGCATTCAGTAATATGCTTATATTGCTGTCAAGATTTGCAATAAGCTTTTAATCTCCTTTATGATTTATTTAGGCTGTTTGTGTTCAGGGCACATGTAAAGTGCTTTCGTCTCCTTTGTGTCCTATTTCACTTCATCTCATGTATTTCTTGCGCATGATATTACCTGAAGTGAAATAAACATGATTCAATTCAATTCCATTCAACTTAAAGTATTAACTTACAGCATTAACTGAATGTATAACTTTAAAAGTGTTAACTTTCTGCATTAACTTTACTTGCACTTACTTTAACTTTACGCCAGTATTAAGTTTACTTACAATATTAACTCACTTGGACTAGGCCTATGTACGGTACTGCAAGTTACTAGCACGTGGTGTTTCGAAATGTGTGAAATGATCCACCTTAATATTAGATTGAACCAAATTTAACATTTCACTCTCTGGTTGTCCGTCATATGTCAGATTCAAGGTGCAAATTCCTACTCGACGTCCGCTTTTACGATCATTAAGAACAATCCTTTGACCATAGTTGATCACTTCACTAAAGCTGCGCTCTTTTCAAACCTCATGAATTATCTTGGGAAAATATCGCTTCTCGTGTGATTTACCGTTGTCTTCTTCAGTCTTTACCGAGTCTTCTTTTGTTATTGCTAAGTTTCTGCTTAGAGTAATTTTTATAATAGTTATGAGTTTACTGCTTCCTGTATTCTTAATATTGATCTCTCTGTCGCTTTAATAAGTAATGGCTTTGTTTCATCTACTGATAATGCAAACGGGTTCAAAACCTAATTCCAGTTCCGTAACTCGCCCCTGATCCCACAACCTCAGCAGACTCTCTTCTAGGGAGGAGAATGGAGAAGATCAAATGGACTGACAAATTTACGAAAGAAGAAATGCTAAATAGTGTTGGCATAAATAGACGATTGATAGATATCATAAGGAATAGAAGGAAGAACTGGATGGGTTATTTGCTGAGAGGAAATGATTTGCTAAAAGAGGTAATTGAGAGAAGAATTGAAGAAAAAAAAGGTTAGAGCAAGACCGAGACTTTGGATATTTTGATAATTAATTCGTATACTGATATATGTGGAGTTATATGCCATGGACCTGCCAATAGGAAATGAACTAAGAGAGAGAGAGAGAGTGCAGGAATCATTAGGAAATTAAATATCGTTACAAATGTTGACAATATGTGAACTATCGATACATATTTTGAACCTGAATAGTCTGAAGTACTTATTTAAGAAAAAATAGATTTATTTCACAGAAATTGCTCCAATGCTTTGGTCTACTCGTAGTTATAAAACAATATTGCGTGCTCTGGTACGATTTCCTCCATTTTTTTTCTTCCGGATTCGTTAAGCCTGTAGGCGATCAATCCTTGTGATCAAAGAGATAATTGACCCTAAATCATTTTATATAAAACAGTACAATCTATACAGTATTCAATGTCTCAATAGCGCAGTTGTTAGAGGCGTCAGGTAACGTCATGATTTGTTAAATAGGAGATCCTGAGGTGAATAGAACTCTCGTGGGTTCAATTTCCGATATTCTGTTTCTGATCTGAGAGTAAAATCTAGGACATTCACTGGACTGGTAACACGAAAAATTGAATTAATTGCATAACGGTTTTAGAATGAACATTAAAAGTGAGATATATCAACGTGTTTGATCATTTCACTATAACGTATGATATTAGTGGTATTACAATCAATGCGAATATTATTTGTGTAATTTTAGTTTAAATTTCAACTATGAATTTGAAATCTAATTTTAATTTGCTCTAGAATGACCAGTAAACTGTCGATTGTTTCTTATATTCTCCTAGAAATTCCCTTGTCTCATTAGTGTACTACCTATTAGCAGGTCCAGGCTATGAAACTCTTGAAAAAAATTTTATCGACTGTTTACACAATCCGTCAACAAATTCTTAATTTTTGATTGCTAAATTCAACAATTCCGCATAATGTATAACTCACCATCCTATTCTTTACATAGAGTGTAAAAATGTAAATATATCTCGTTAATTTGTAATTGCCGTTGACTTAAGCGTAGTCTTTTGTAACTAAGATTTAAATAAGGTTTAATTATAATGCACATGTGTTATACAAGTACATTATATAGTATATATAGTGTATAATATTATAATCATTGACATTATTGTTATTCAAATTGCATTTTTTTTAAATTATAAAAGATCTACTTATTTAATCGAGCTAGCATCTAAAAAGCTTTTTAAAAAGTAACAATATAAAATAAACAAGTAATTGTGCTCAGCTTTAAATGTACATATTTCTGATTTAATAAATTGAATATGGTTTCATTTGTTAAGCAGATTCGAGAATCAAGAAGAAAATCTCATTGGTTTAATAAATATGTATAATTTTCTATTATGCACGACAGTTAAAGTTTTGATTTAAGGTTAAATATTATATGCATTATGCATACTAATGAAATGTATAGTAGCTATAAGTTAATTGATATCAACTTCTCTTTTATGGCTACTTGATAAAGCTTTAGCTACTTCAAGGCACCTCATGATTTAAAACCAATGAATCAAAAAATCATGATACGTACTTTAAAATTACAAGCTACCACAATAAAATATACACTTTTATGCATTTCAACTGAATTCAAAGGAATTTAGTGCGAGCACTATAACTTACATGTAGCCTTCTCAAAAATATATTGGGAGAGAAGTTGAAGATTTGTATCAGATGATGATGATGATGATGATGATGATGATGATGATGATGATGATGATAATGATGATGATGATGATGATGATGATGATGATGATGATGATGTGATGATGATGATGATGATGATGATGATGATGATGATGATGATGATGATGATGATGATGATGATGATGATGATGATGATGATGATGATGATGATGATTACTATTATTAAAAGGTATAATAAAGCAACTCGATTGATTTATTAATTTACTTGATTATTTTCCTATTTATTTATTCAACGCTTGTTTGAGTAATTGATTAGAATTATTTGATTGCTTGTTTGATTGATTTTTTTAAATTTGCCTATTTATTTATTTAAATACTTGGTTCAGCACGATTAACAAAGTTTTGAAAACCTTGAACATTTCATGGGAAGATGCTGTGAGGGTTGCTGAAGACAGAAAAGAATGGAGAAATGTTGCCGCCCTATGTTCTCTTCAGAAAGCAAAGGAACTGATGATGATGATTTATGTATTTATTGCTTTATTGTTTGATTGCTTGCTTGATTGATTGAGTGATCGATTATTTGGTTGATTGATTGATGGATTTATTGATTTATTTTTTATTGACTTGATCGACGGATTGAATGATCACTGCATGGCAGAAACCAGCTGTTGTTGCAGTAGTTGGCAACTGCTGTATCAATTGCTGGTATTGCTAATGATGCACTACAGTTCAGTGTTTTCCAGGCGGAATCTGATAAATGGTAGCGTCAGGATCTGAATCCGGTTGAACGCAATTAACTCAATCCAACAACTTCCGGCTAATACTCCACTCATCCGTTTATCCAAACTTTCACTCATCAGCTACCATCCTCCATCCATCATTTCTCGATCCATTCGACTAGCCTCTTCCTGCTTTGTAGTGTTTCTATAACAGAGGCTTTAAATTGGGAATATTATTCCAGAAATGTTTCGGTTAAATTATCCTATTTCAATATAGATCCAATATTTAGTCTTAGCTCTGATTTAATTGTTGTCTTCGCTAGTATATATATTTAGTTAAATAATGAACACCATTAGATTAGATTAGGAATGTTAGATGATTTAAAGATCCACTCACATGAGGACATGAAGAGGAAAAAAAAGCTAAAAAAGCTAATGTTAACGTCAGTTTCCTCACTCGAAAGCGATGTCAGTGACGGGCGAGCCCAGGATTTGAACTCCTCACATACTGACCCGCGGTCGAATAACTTACCGACATCGCCATTGGCTCCAGCCGTCAGAAAGCGCAAGGCAGATAAAAGTGGAGGCGTTATATACAATGGACCTGCCAGTAGGCAGTGCCTAAGAGAGAGAATGGACACCAAGAATTGCTAGAAAAAATTATTAATTATAATTTGGTTCGGCATATTTATTTTGACTGTAGCATTATTTTAAAACCCTTTTGCTGGCCTAATAAATAGAAACCTTTAGGCACACAAAAGAGTTGTGCACCCTTGTGTATAATTCTAGTCAGCCAGTATATAGTATATTCTCTGACTTCAGTTGTACACTGAAAAGAATATACTGTAATAGGACTCATCAGCCTGACGAATCCAAATGAGTGCTAAGTATCTTGTGTGTATTGTGCACATACAGAAGTTGAATCATGTAATTGTTGCGCTTGGTAAAGAAGAAAAGTCTATAGTGGTCTAAACAAGAAATCCAAACAACAAGGAAGTAGTTAAAATTCAATCAAATCTGGTTTTTTTATTTTAGAGAATGTACATTGTTGTGCAACATATATGGATTGTTTTGTATGGATTTTTACTTCCCTCTTTCCTTCTAATTCATTATCTCTCTCTTTCTCTCTCTCTCTCTCTTTCTTTATCAGTGTCTGTCACTCTTCACTACACATCCTCTCCTCTTAAAGTCTGCAGAATGGGTAGGTTCAGTTATTTGATGTACAAATAAACATACTCTTTAGACCAGAATGTCTATGTCAACCAAACTTTGTATCTTCAGCATAATGTTGTGAAACTGAACTTGAAATTACTGCTATTGGCGTAATCTTCATTGGCTCTCTAATGACCTTAATTAGTTTAATCCTTCGAAATATCAGAAGTTTATGTATTCACAAGTTTTCGCATCTAACAGTGATTTACTGGGATAATTCTATGTTATTACTATTCATAATTCTCTCAAATAAGTTTCCATGTACTAATGGACAAGTTCCCTTTCGAATTTCGAACCTGGATTAGGCGTATGCAATAATATTGAAATAATTAGAATAGAACAGAATAGATAGAAAATATGTTTTTTTTCAGCAAAGACCCAAAACGCATGATTGACATACAATGCTTCAACAGCAATTCCTACATCTATAGCGAGAAAAATTGGTCGTCAGTGAAGATACTGAGTATCTTATCTAGCTGACTACCGTTATAATTATGCTACTTACAGTCCTTAATAAATATCTATTAGTTCACAGTTAATAATACATATAAAGTTGAAATAATTCTTTCTTCCAGTGCGTTAATTAATTTTTTCTTCTCTGCTACGACTCTCTCGTCGTTTAGCTGTAAGTATCTGGGAGAGGCATCTCTGACAGGCAGCAGATAAGCGAGTTTGCACGCTCCACTAATCAGCATAAAGCGCTTCACTGATTCCAGTACGGCTTGCTCGGGGCAGCTGCTTCTTTCCACAAACTGTCTCAGCTGCTGTTGACAAGATTATTCCAGTAGTTCGATTATCATCACGTAGGACTTTTTATCTCTCTGTCTTTGTCTATGTTTTGCTCTCTTTCTCTCTCTCTCTCTCTCTCTCACTATCTCTCTATCTCTCTCTCTACTTGTTTGTGTGTGTATTCTATGTTAGGGAAATGAAATTTAGACATTAAAGAAGGAAGATATCAGGAAACTAGAGGCATTGGAAATGTGGTTATGGAGAAGAATGGAAAGGATTAGCTGGACTCAAAGGGTTGGAAAAGAGGAAGTCCTGGAGATAGTTGGTGCAGAAAGACAGTTGATAATTGCACTTTGAAATACGAAGAAGAATTGGATAGGACACATTTTAAGGGGGAAAGGCTACTAAAAGAGGTCATAGAAGGCAGAATGGAAGGAAATAGAGGCAGAGAAAGGCCGAGATTAGGAATGTTAGATGATTTAAAGATCTATTCAAATGTGGACATGAAGAGGAAAGCGGAACAGAGAAGAATGGTGGCTTTACATACGTTGGACTTGCCAGAAGGGAGTGCACTAAGAGAGCGAGAGAGAGAGAGAGATCAAATGAATTTCCATTGAAGATCTTAAACCCAGTAATCATATTTTGTAGTGTCTAAATGGATTTAGAAAATGTCTCTATTTGAAAGGAAGACACATTTAATCGTCATACCATAGGTTCTAATCAATCGAGCAGACAATCGCAGTGTTTTTCACCAGCATTAGTCGAGATTTCCTTATTGCTATTTCCGTGAATGACAACAAACGTTAGTTTTTATTTGTTGGCGCCGCAACGCCTCATGTAACGTTAGTTTTTATTGGTTGCGCGAGTCAAACAGAGTCGCAGGCAGCCATGGAAGCGATGGATTGTCAACAGGAAAGGGTTTCTTTGTAAAGCAGTCCGCCTAGAACAGCACTTCACTAACACTCTAACGTTCACTAAGCCACCAGGTGACTCTGTGGATATCAATGTAGCTCTTTCTAGAGTCTGGTCTTATTTCTATAATTTAGACTAATAAACAATAAAATGAAGATAGGAATGGGGAATAAATAAACTTTAATCAAACAGTATAATTATGACTTAGACTAAATACTAGATTCAATCTCGCAGAAGTTGATGCCTGTTCCACAAGATCATTATCAGTGGAGGCAGAAGGTTAAAGAGACTGCTTTGGTGTCCACCGAATGGCAATACACAGTGTTTAGAAGTATTTCTAGAGCCATATGCGTAAATAAAACATATACGCATCTAGTTTGGTAAAATAATCAACCAAGAATATATCAAGCAAATTTTAATATCAGATTTATTAGTTAATTAATGATTCCGGCTGCCTGTATATCGGAATCATTTCCCTGTGATAAACAATGGGAAACTATCCCGCCGGTGCTCAGTTCAGCTAGTGAGAGATAACATCAGGGAGTTACTTGACGCTCTATATAATGAGCTATGTAAACATTCTATTCAGAATTAAGAATATTAATCGAAAATTTCAGTAACTACAATAATTGTTACAACAATAGAAAGCCAAGTACATAATAGGCATGATCTCTTACTATGATCACACATATTGTGTGTGATCACATATCGATGGATTTTCTAGACCTTTCTTGAAAGTATGGTGAATCGAACGGAACACTTTGAAAAATTACTTTGTTATATCCTACTCGCTTGAAGGCGATTTGTGACCTAGAAGCTCAGCAAACATTAAAATGGTATGACGAGACTCTGCCTTGAATACACTTCCCAATGGTATTCGATAAGTTATTGTGTTTGATATATATATATATATATATATATATATATATATACATACATACATGTATATATAAAATTAGTGACAAGTACTATATATATATATATATATATATATATATATATATATATATATATATATACATGTATATATATATATATAATATACATTATTGTATACCCATATACGCGTAAATATTTACATGTACAATTGTACATGCATGTGGAATAAGTCATATGGGTATTCCATTCATCACTGTAACCTTGTGTTAGCAGCAGGGCATAATATGTTGGGGAAATCGATCTATGTATCAATTCTTGTGTTCGATTAACTTGAACTGGAATTGATGCATACTGTTTAGTATCCATACACCTGATCGTTGAAGGATCGGGCGGAACTTAAGAATCACTCGTTAAGAGAAAATGGCTCGACCATCTAACCAAATAATTTAGAAATATAGTTTATATTTGGACTATTGTGTAAACGTTCTGCATTTTGATCATTGAATAAATAACAGCTTTATATTAATTTATGAAAGCACTTGCATTTAAAGTGATGTGATATAATTTAAGCAAAAATTTTTAATACACTTCTTGCAATATATTTTTATTATAAGGACGTAATTTTGTCGAAAATAGAAAAATAATTTGATTTAAAAATTCATATTTCACATAGAGCCGGTAAAAATCCTATAACGGTAAAATCAAATAACTTTCCAAATACTACGGATTCATAAAACCACAATGGAAGGGAACTAACCTTTCTCTATGGCTGAATTAGCCGCCAGTAGCCCTGCTGCGGGCCGCCCTATCGGAGGCCCTGGCAAGCGCAGCAAGGCAAGCAGGGCCGCCCGAAGGGCCGAGAAGTTAGAGAAACTGGTGGAGGACGCCACAAGGAACTACCCCGCCTACCTCAAGTTGATCTACACCGGGGACTCCTCGGGACAATCTTCCGAAGACGAACTTGGACTGGATAACAGAAGATATGGAGCGGCATCGAGGGGAATAGGGACAGGGATGGGACTGCCTCTGAGATTCCGGGACTCAGAAGGGAATAGGATTATGGAGCAAGTTCTGTCTCCTGAGTCCAATAAGTTGATGGATCAAGGAAGAGAGAAATTGCCGACTCCGACAGTTGGTGTTAGAACAGATACAGCTGAAGAAGTGAACGGTAAGTCTTGATTTTAAAGATTTATGCAATGCGACTAATTAAGGTTTCGGTTGGTCCCTAAATATTGAAATGTTGAATATTTCTAACTTAATATATAGGCCTAATTAATTAAAACTTAAGTAGAATCAAGTAGACACACGAATTTGGAATTACATTAGTGCTAAAATGTACACGTACGAATTTAAGATTACATTAATGGTCTAATGTGATCATGGCCTAATCAGTATAAGGTACTTCGAAGTAAATTGAATAAATACTGGCCTAAGATAAAAGCATTCAAATGCTGTGAATATTTTAGGTGTATATGAATGCTGCAGTCGTTCTGTTTCACTTTTATGCTAGTAAGTTCATCTCCATAGCTCACAGGTGCAGTGGCTGATCCAGGAATTTTTTAAGGAGGGCCGAAATTTTGTTGACAGCGTACACATTTCTTCTTTCGCCCCGCCTTTTACGGTACCTGTGACGCAACCAAAATAATCTGTAGTCGGACTAAAATTTTTTTCAAAACTGCGCTCGGCTCATAGAGTGAGTGTATCCCCTTATCTTATGGGTCCCACCCCTCCCCCCCCCACTCATACCCGTACTAAATCCTAAAAATACCTGAAATCGTACATTTGTTGTGGAAAAAGGTAGGAGTTTTTAGCCTCTGAAGAAACTCAGCGGATCTGTGCGAAATACAAAAGTGACCTAATTTTGGCGATAGGGGAGGTTTAAGCCCCTCCCAGCCAATGCTGGTTGCACCACTACTCCGGGATAGAGTTGACATTTCTTACTTACACCCTTTTATAATCTTATACAGTGGTTTAAATGAAAATTAAGAGCTACTGAAACGATCAAAATATTTCGGGCCACCTTCCACTATCCAGGGCCCCTATTATACCAAATATGGGTCCTTAGTATTTTAGCAAATTCGAGTTAGTGAAAGTGAGTTCCCTCGCCACCCCTAACCACTGCTCTTGCATATTTACACATATAAATTGCTATAAAAACGATGAAAATATAGTTTCAAATTTTATTGGCGAGCCTAAGGGGGAGGCCGGGGCCCCCTGTCCCCCTTGAATCCGCCACAGCAAAGGTACGCGTAGGCTATTTGGCACTCAATCACAGAATATACTGTACATTCGAATTTAGTGCAGATATACAATATTGTTAGAAGCTCTGTACACGTATGCTGTCATATACTGTCAGATGCTGTCATAGGCTTCATATCCTGTCATAGGCTGTCATAGGCTGTGATGTGCAGTCAAAGGCTGTCATAGGCTGTCATAGGCTGTCATAGGAAGATAGGCTATTAGCCAATCGATCAAAAAATTCTAATTTAGATGTAGACTAATTTTTTACCAGCTGTCAAATTCATAGCGTTTAATCGTCTGATTTACAGACATCGAGCTGCTTCAGATATGTATCTGTAGGCCTTTGCATTACATATATATAATTATATATATATATATATATATATATATATATATATATAATTATATATATGTAATGAATATATATAATGTACACACCCACCCATATATATACATATATATATGGGTGGGTATGTAGTGTGCTGTCAAATGACAGATGTAAGGTACATATGCCTACTAACGTGTTGCTTTCATGCTCTTTAAAGAGCACTACATCAATTAACATATAAATTCCTTCACATCGGCTATGCCTTTTCTACGCCTTAGGTTAGCCTGTAACTGGTTTAATACGGCTTCTGATGTGGTTTATCGTTGCCTTCTTGATCAATCGCATCTTACCACCCTTGCAAATTACGGTTTGTCTATTCTTCATTGTGCCAGACACAACACAAAGTGTATATGCACTATGCTTAGGCCAATATGCGTATTTAAACACTGTAAAGATATGCAGCAGAATATCCTATTATTTATGAAATACATTCTGCATAATATTATGTTTGTATACGCAGTATATCTAATTATTTGACATATTTTTGTTTTTCTCTTTCTAGTAATGTACGTAATCATGACAAATAGGCCTTTTCTTTATTCATTGTCAGTCAACTTTTCGCAACAATTCTGCGCGCTATTCGACGGAAGATAATTACTTCTGCGCTCGTTAAATGGCACGATACGGTAAAGCCGCTAAGTCAGAACATATCCTCGAGCTTTGAAAGAAATGGATGGCGATAATTTATTAATACTTTTAAAAAAAACTTCAGCGAATCGAACAAACAACAGTAGAAGGATGGATTCAAACACTCCCCTAGTGTTGTCTATTGAGTCCTGTTTTGGTGGATCAGAAAACTTTTGTTTCGAATTTGTTGCAAATATGCGTCAATCTCGTTATACATTAATTCCTTATACCTTTCTTTTGACATAATAATTAATACTGTAATATCTAAGAATTAATAATACATATCATGTAATAAAATATTAATTAAAACCGGGATGTAGTTTAGCGCTAAATTTATGTGTCAAAAGGACGTTAGTGGCGTGGTGGTCATTAGATTTGAACCCTTCAAATACTGATTCGCAGTCGGACTACTTTCCCATATGCTACGTGCCTAGCTTAATATCGATACAAAGATAACTTCTCTTCTGAAGTCAGCTTCCTATGACTTGCTTTATTAGATTCGTATTTCCGTCTCCCTTGACTGGGAGTAGAAATGCAAAGTATTTAATTGATTAAATGAGTAGAAACGTGTGACTATTTCCTTAGTGTTAATCCAGCTTTCCAGCTCTGTGAGCATTCGATACCGTTACATTTCTCTGTCTCCTTATATAGCTTTCAAATCCCTCTATAATCGTTATTATTTTTTCGTCTAATTCGTCAAATAGAAAATAAAAATTTAAATTGCATTTTTGTCTGTTCCGTTTTCCGCTAATATTCTAACTGTCCTGAAAATGCGCAATGTGTCCACTTTGTCAATAAAATTGTAGAAAATTGTCAGTTTACAAGGGTCATTGACCCTTTGTCTTGTATCGCAGGGGAAGATTCCCCTCTCACGTATCGCTTTCCTTCTCTTGATCTAGCTTAACCCTAGATAATGAACACAGGAATGTAATACGACTTCAAGCAGGGGTGTGAAAGCTCCATTCAAGGGTTACCCCATACCCTTTCTATGTACCTCAACTCTGATCTGGTATGTGTTGCAGAATTGTTGACAAACTTGTGTATGTAACATTGAATGTATTTGTTACATATTATATATATATATATATATATATATATATATATATATAAGTATATATATAGGCCTATATATATATATATATATATATATCGTTATATATATATATATATATATATATATATATATATATATATAACGTATATGCATTATATAATGTATTTATATAATAACAGATGCAATAAGGTATATAGTGTACAATGATCTTTACCATTTGAGTAATCAGCAAGGAAACCATCTACCATTTTCTGGTGGGAGGACAGTGCCCCTCCCCCTCTCTCATGCTTCAGTATTCCAACGACAGGAACAACGGATAATAAGCAGTGTTACCCTGAAGCTGTTGCCAGGTAGAGGAGAATAGAAAACGTTGAGAAGAAAGTCTCTTGTATTGCCTAGTCGTAATGATCGATCGGTCACCTCAGGCCATACAGAGAAAGTCTGATGAAGAGAGAAAAGCTTTTCTTCATAAACTATTCAACACTCAAACCAGAGATTTTATACTGACTGCTATTCTGTGGCTTTGCTTTATTTTACACGTGACGTCGTCATTGTCTTCAATCTACCGAAGTTACTCACATTTGATAAAAGTTCTCTTTTAAAGTATTAGTTTCGTTTCTGTAAAGCAGTCTCGATGACAGAGTTCTGACATGCCATTATCCTGATTCATTTCTATCAATAATAAAGGCCAATGCAAAAATGCAACAGAAATAATTTGCTACCTACAATTCGACGTATTTAGTCTCCAAAGTTGACGCAGTTATTTTAAGCAAATCCGACATTAACCAGTCAGTAAGCACTTTACATAGTGAATAGCGTTATAAGATTATTACGTCAATACTTCGAAAGGATTTAGATCTTACTTAAAATATACATGTATTATGCTCCATTCAAGGGTTACCCCAGCTTATTAAAACTCCAAGTCTAAAATGTTGCATTAGAAAGGTTAACTACGTAACGCAGATGCTCAATTGGATATAATGTTGTACCCTTTGCGTACATGTGGTAATTGTTACGTAGTGACCTTTGTTACATAGTCTTGGTACAAATTCATATTTTATCTTTGACATTTTGACAATGAAAACGCAATTTATAGAAATGTCGACTTCAGTGTTTACCCTACAATTGGTTTGGTTCTTGAACCACAATCAGTTTCAGCTCAACTGCTGCAATTTTTCTATACAAAGTATTCTCAATGAATGTGCTAAAATACTCGCCTTTAAACAATACACTGCCAATAGAGCGTGACATTTAGCATAATTGAATTGAAATTTGAACGTTATTGAATCTTAGAATCAATTTCTCATTCGCTAATTTGGAAAACATTTACATAAATATCAATCTTAACATTAGTCCACTTGCAATCTATTATCGAATACACGCAGTCTCTTGATTCCGTGTCCGTAGCCTTTGGGAACTTTATTAAACTACATATTCTAGACTTCCTTCATGCTTAGACACATAACTCTTGCAACTTTCAGAAATTCAATCAAAATCTAGATATCGAGATATAGACCTAATGTTATTTTATAATAGGCCTTTTATATAATATTGGGATATTAGATATAATGTTAATCGCATTATATTGAGAACTGATCTTAACTATGATATGGTTTGTCTTACTTCTCCATGCCCTATGTAATTTAAAGTAGGCTATTTATATGGATATTTTAAAATATCCGTAAATACTTCACATGCTTTCTTTCTCTAAGGCATTCATCTGGTTATGATGAACTTAAATCTTCTTTTATTTCTTAATTCACTAATATATAAAGATATTTTATTCTATTACTTTAATTTTATTAATTTGGCAAACTACCACAAATTTCATATCTTGTAGATGTAGATTTAAAGTTGCCCAAAAAGATATTACCTATATGATATATCAGCAAAATGGTTAACATGCTAAATGCGTTTGGACCATAAATTATTGAATCTAACGCGTCTGTGATTGTTATGCTTTTAAAAGTTTTGCATTTTGATACCTTTCGAACAAACTAAAGTGATGTATAACATTTTACTTAATCGTATAATTTTGTTTTCTATGCCTGTTATGTTACTGCTTATAGATTTTCTACTCTTTATTGTATTTACGTAACTATCTGCGGTTGTCAGATTGTGATGAAATAAAAGAATAGATTATTATAGTTAATTTAATGGTAAATATCTGAATCGATTCTATTAATGGCTTTTGAAAAATACAAAAAATGAAGAATATTCAGAGAAAGAGAGAGAGAGAGAGAGAGAGAGAGATAGAGAGAAAGAAATTGCAGAAGTGGTAAGAGAAATTAGATGAAATGAGAAAAGATGCAATGAAAGAGACTATAGAAGATGAAATGATGAACTAATAAAGGCGCCTTTTAAAAGCGTTCTGCCTAATAGGTCAGCATTATTTCGACCGCAATTAAATGCAAATAAATGAATAAGTAATAGTCCAACTTGCTATTTCAAGCTTAGCAATATAAAGTAGTACACAATTGAAAATCTTCATCTTAACTCTGGATATTAGGTGTTCAACTAGATAGAACGGTCCGCTTTCTCCTTGATGGCCTATAGTTTGTGTATTGATTATTGGTTTAATGTTGCAATGTTTGTGTGTATTTTTGCATTTTTTTAGTCTGATTGCATGCATCACTTTGTTGGACGTCTTTTAAAATAAATATATTTCTCTATCTCTTTCTGAAAAGAAAAGCAGAAATGTGCAAATACGATACGTTGATACATATCGTATCGATAGGATACGTTGATAAATGGCAAATTATCTTGCTTACTTTTGAAAGGTATTTATAGATGAAAAGATTTTCACAATGAACAGCTTTTGCAGATAGTCCCCGAATAGAAATACTCGGAAGAAAAAGGAAATGAGAGAAACTGGGCAAAGGAGTAAGGATAAACATTGTGAGGCTAATCTCATATGACCATGACGAGAGTCTTCAGAAGAATTTCTGAGACATCTCGTCTCCTTCATGTCACATCCTGCCTACGTAATAATTCTATATCCCCTTTCTATCCTGCCACATCCTGTATGCGTAATAAGTCTATATCCCCTTTTTATCAGAGCACATCCGTTCTATACAAAAATAAAAATATAAGGTAAGCATCACGTAACTACATGTATGTGAGTGTGAGAGAAATGCTATTTTATACCAAAAAGAAATCATATTATACATGTAATTCAATCAAATTAAATAATAATCTGAGTTTATCTGTGTATCTCTCTTTCTTTCAGTGTACAGCCAGATGGCAGGTCCAGGGCACATCAAGCTGCCAACTGCGCCCGTCTTCTATAGAATAAAAGAGTGGAATATGGTTGTTTTGATAACATTACAATTGCAACACTATAACTATAGCACTAGAGTTTAAGCAGTACATGTCTATAATTAAGCCAACAATTTTAACAAGTTGACCTACACCGAATACATTTTTGAAAGTTTGGCATTCGTTGAATAATAAAAGTTTGGCATTCGTTTATATAAACCGTTTAATAAATTATACTCTGCAGTACCATGGCAATTTTTGCAATCTTTCACTACCTCCATCAGCTAAGCCACAGGATAAGGATCAAGTCTTTAAACATAGTTCCCATTGTACAGAATCTTGACCCGGATTGACTTGATCGTCCATTATCAGAATGAGAACTGGTAGATTCAGCGCCGAGTACTTCACGTTGCAAACAAGAACGCTGAGGTTAAGCGGAGACTCTTCGTTAGTTGCGTGAGGTTCGGGGAAGTCCGATCATATTGTGATTGGTGCGGGGCAGAGAGGATTGAAGAAGGTCTATTCGTATCCCGACCCTGGTTAAACTAGAATATTATGGAAGATGATGATATTGATAGAAGGGACCCCAGACTAAAACCGTGTATTGCAAGCTATACGACACAAAATCCATTTATTTCCTTTGGTAATCGACTCTACTTTCGTTTGAATACTAATTGCTATAAAAAAGCTAGTGTAAAGTGAAATGTTCTGGACGGTTACATGGTTAATTTAAAAATATAGAAATCAGCTTGGAATCATGAGCCACTAAAGGAGTTTCATGTTAGCTAACTTGCCGTATAGTCTAATAATTGTTGTGAATAACTACTCTGTAGTTATTCACAATTAATGTATTATTCACATTTCTAGTTTTATTCAGGTATTGTTACTAATTCTCTTGAATTGACAGTGATTTATTCCATTGATCTTGTTTGATTGGATTCCTTTAATTCTTTATCTCCTTGTATAGTTACTATTGCAATGTAATTGGCTGTTTCACTAAATGTCTCGTAATCGCAGTGCATGTCTCTTCGTATATTTCTGATTGCCCCTTATGTTAATAAGAAACCTTCGTATATAAACTAGTGGGCTCTTTCCTTATCGGCAATTGCATGTTAACATAATCACTAGGTCATGAATTTGCCTGATCATGTCTCATCGTGCAGGTATGTTATGATAACAGATGTCAAACGTATCACTGTTGATTCTGATAACACATGTCAAGCTGGTTGTGAATTTTACATAAAAGAGTAACACTTGACCCTTCCGAATATTTGGCAGCTACGACAGCTTATCATAAATCTTTTCACAAGTGTATTAGTAAGTGACGCCAATTTTGAATACTAAGTTTGGGAAAAAATGTGCTTTTGCCAGCTCTAGAAATTATCCAATAGTTAAAAGCTGGGAAAGCTAGTGTTAACGTCAGTTTCTTCACTCGAAAGCGATGTCATTGACGGGCGAGCCCAGAATTGAACTCCGAAAATACTTATCCACAGTCGAGTATCATACCAACATCGCCACTGGCTCCAGCTTGTTCAACATAGAATGGAATCCATTCATATTGCCGCCAGAAAACCCTTAACCTCTAATCAACTCTCAGGGAAGACGAAAATAGTCGGATAAAATTTACGAAGATCATATATCAGGCTTCTTGAGAAACGTTTTTCCTTTAAATTGAAAGGATTGAAGTGCGGATATTTGAGTCGTCAGCGAGCGAGCGAGGGGGTGAAAATTAGTGGGTGGCTGAACGCGGCGATCAGTTTGGTCAATATTTGAAGACTGTCCGGCATATTGACGTCAACATTAGCTGCTGTAGCATAGAGAAAAAGTAGAAAAACAGCCAAATACAAGTACATGCGCAGACACACACACAAGCATATGTATACAGCATAATAAAACAAACATTGTGAATATAAAAATATATACACGTTAATATGCGACCAAATACGCAGATATATTAATACACAAACAAATACACAAATATATATACAGACATAGAAGCACAATAAAAATAATATTATATTCACAGTAAGAAATGTATATATAATATATATATAATTATATGCTTTGGCACATAAATGGACTACATATCTACGTGTATATATATATATATATATATATATATATATATATACATCTATATATAATATATATATATATAATATATATATATTATATATTATATATATATTTCCGGTGTTGTGTCAGGCACACTGAAAAATTTAACCAACCGTTAACTATGCGTGTCGTAAGAGGCGACAAAACATATACTAAGGAAGGCAATGAGAAACCACCTCGGAAGCCATAATTTTTCCTAAGCCACAGGCTACGAAATGTATTTGTAAAGTATAGTAGCCTATTGTGAAGGGAATAACAATCAATTGAGTGCTCTCTATGGAGTGTGAAAACAGGACTTGAGAGTATGAATATGTACCACAGACCTGTGCACACATGTATAGTATATATTTGATTTTAAAAATCATAGAGCAAATAATGTAACATAATGTTTAGACGCATAAATACCGCTACAGCATACTGTGTTAATTAGTATTGCATATCAAGAAAACTTTTTGTTTCCAATTAAAAACATTTGTACTCTAAAGAATAAACTTCTATCAAATCTTATCTTGTCGTAAAAATGACTGTATTGTTTGACTTCCGCCAAACTTTTAATATAATTAGCAAAGTTTAATTAATTAGTAAGTGTAAAACTCAATTCTTTATATGCGGTCTGAATTTAAAATGAAAGGAACAGAAAATTTCCTAATTTCAGATTATAGATTAGATAATATTTCTAAGTCGGAATTTTCCCGTAATAACTGTTACGTTAAGAATCTATCGATTACTATAATGTAATTACTCCAGGAAATATTTAAATATTTCTTTGCTGAAATTCGCATTATTTGCACTTAAGCTTTATTCAACACAAAGCAATACCAATAATAAGAAACAAAATGGTAATCGTGTTATATATTTAAAAAAAGTATCGATCTCTTTCTCTCTCTCTCTCTCTCTCTCTCTCTCTCTCTTATTCGACAGTCTACTGGCATGTCCATGGTACATAAAGCCTTCACTTTTCTGTGCCTTGCGTTTTTGCGTTTTCCTCTTCATGTCGACAAACGAGTGGATCTTTATATCATCTTGCATTCCTAGTCTCAGCCTGCTTCTCTTTCCTTTCATTTTACCTTCTATGACCTCCTTTAGTAAACTAATATGTAGATCCCTTTAGAATATGTTCTATCAAATTCTTCTTCCTATTTCTTATAGAATTATCTCACTCTCTTCAGGACTTCTTCACCTGTAACTTTTTGTGTAAAGCTAATCTTATCCATTCTTCTCCCTATCCACATTTCCAACGCTTCTAACCTCCTGACATCTTCATTCTTTAATATCAATATTTCACATAAAATGCAACTAGCGTATTCCATACCAACATTTTCACTAACGCTAACTTTTTAGTTTTCTTCAGACTTTGTAAGAGTTCTAAGAACTCTTTTTTATTCAAGACTATTCAAGACCATTACAGACTATTCAAGATTATTCAAGATTAAACTAAACTAGTCAATATTTTTGAAGATTACTCAAGACTGTTCAATACTATTATAAATAAGTGTTCTACAAGAAAGTTTGCTACTTTAAGTCAAGCATAGTAGGCCTATAGTATCCTAAAATACTGCATAAAATACTATGAATATTGCACATAAATGAGAATTTCTTGCCTGATTATAAACATTTACGATTAAAAGTACGCAACTATGCATTTTCAATATTTATGTGTATATATTAGAAGATGAGGAATCAAGACCAGATCATGTCTACGGAGAATCATCTCATTCATCATATTTCTCCCTTACGTCCAGGGCAATATTAGAATTTCAGAAGTCACAGTCTTTATGGCAAGATCAACTTGATCTAAAGTGGGCTCTTTTTAGCGTGTAGAGACGGGAAGTTGGTAGGACTATGTTCCTTTGAGCAGCTGTTTTTGTCTGAACACTAGAGATGGAGAAATATAAATATCGATAGTCTCATATTAGCTGTGGAGATATATATGTGCATATGTACATCCTTATTTCGAATTAGAATTTGGCACAAGTTAAGAATTGATCTCATAAAATAACACCAATTAGAATGCTACTGTCGTCCATGGCAACATCGACCACAATTAATGTCAATATCGTCGATTAATGGGGAATTAAATTTACTGTTTCGAAGATGATGTCGAATGCAGTTGTATAGTTCACGGCATTTCTTCAATATTCTAAATTTACTAATCTGAGATAACAATTAGTATTGCCTATGTTTGCAATCGGGATGAGAAACTATTGCGCTCTGTATGTTTGATGAGGGCCAATTTATATTGACTGCTAAAATGCATTGACGTCCCTGACATCATCCTTGTATGAGGAAACGGACGTTAAACCTTTATTATTATTATATTGATAACGTATAAATATAGTTTGCATATTAATTAATTTCTAGCTAAGGCGGTACCGTTGTGAAATACAAGCCTAGTTTAAAAAGTCATGATATTTTAAAATAATATCAGATAAGAAGAGATCAACATATGAAACTATCAATTTAGAGAAAACTTAAGGATAAGACAGTTATTGAGAAACAGAAGTGGATGAAAAGAAAAAGAGAGAGGAAGAGAGAGGGAGAGGAAGAGGAAAAGATGAAGAGAGAGAGAGAGAATTGTAGATGAATTTTAATCCTACGCAAGTGGGAGAGTCTAGGATGCAATTAGGTTTAGCAAGGATTAGAATTTTCCGCACGTGTAATGATACCTGGAGATGGAAGAGAATTGCGGGGACTCTGACAAGAGCTGTGGATCCAAAACCTAGTTTTATCATGAATAGTGAGGCCAATTTTCTCTCTCTCTCTCTGTCTTTCTATCTCTCTCTCTCTCTTTTTTTTCTCTCTCTCTCTCTCTCTCTCTCTGCCACTTTTGCCATCTCTATCTTTTCATCTTTCTATCTGCACCTCTATATCTCTCATTCACTCCATCTCTTTCCATATTTATCTATATATCTTACTATATATAAGTTTTTATATATCTCAGTCTCCCTCTCTCGCTTGTGTAGTCCTGATAAGTTGCAAGTCTTTTGTACACAGCTTATCAGTCCTCTATTGCCATTTAATTTCTAAAACGGATAACGTTATTAACTAATTTGGCAACTAAAACATTTCTTTCTTTCCTCAGGCTGATTTCTACCTTCGGATATCTTCTTCTAGTATCTTCTTCTTGATAACTAGGCTAATACACTAATTTAGAAGAACTGCATCTTGTTCAGCACCCGTATCCATCTATTCACCTATTCATGTTTTCAATTATATAAAATTCAAAGAACCGCACTGTATGGAAGCAAAGCTAACTTTAATGTATATTTCTGGTAACACAAAAGCATTGTCAGGGACTCTCAGACAGGGTTCTGAACCTGTGGTCTCTTACCTATCAGCAGACCAAGCGTGCTACCAAATCATTCATAATAATAAAATATTAAAATACAAAATGGCGAAAAATTCCAATAAAATAGCGTATAAACCTGGAAAACAGATCTCCCCAGACTTTCACAGTTCTAATGGCGGCGACGCTGCATATTCGTAATTGAGATCGATACGGCATCTCCTAACATCTTCTTCCATTTCAATCTCGGCTCTCAAGTCGACAATCTTCTCCATTAGTCGCGTGTAATATGGCTTTGTGCTTTTTACATGACAATTATCAGTAATTATTCAATAAAGTATTTACATGAATAATATAAATACTCGTGTTGTGTCCGGATTGCTAAAGAATAGACCACTAACCGTGGAATGCACGCATCGTAAAAGGCAACAAAGCATTAAAATTCTAAAAATTCTCAGATAAGGTATTTGGTTGGTGAGCGCCCAGACTCCAGAAATCGCTAAAATATTCTAAACGAATGAAAGAGAAGTTTTATTCGTATCTCGATCCTAACAAAACTGGGATTCAAGGAACGATGACGATAATGAAAGTAACTCTATGAAGAAGACGCAAATTGTGAATAATATTAATATACTTATTTTCCGTATTTTCTGACTGATTTAATTGTTGATTGATTGATGAACATGTGATTAATAAAATTTCTAATTAGGATTCACTGACATGTACAGTATATGTATGTATATATATATATATATATATATATATATATATATATATATATATATATATATATATACATGTAGATGACTCTTAAATTCAACTGGGCACAATTGCAGTATATACCTTCAGGAATATTTATGTTTTTATTGCATTAATCCTATGTTCTCTGTTACTTTTCTAATTTTCTATACATGTGTAGTTATTAATATATAATGATTATTTAAAACAGTTCTTGAACTTCTCATTTACAACCAAGCGAAATTTTTATAGTCTTACTATCGCGTTCAGAAAAGCTTTGTGTTCTATGGACACACATCATGATATTGCGAAACCTATAGGAAAAGAATAACATATCTACCTGTACGGAATGAATCTAATAAGAGAAGAAAGCTAAAATGGATCAGGCAGAAGAAGAATAGCGGAAACTATCCTGTAGACTAATTGTACTCAACACCCATCTACTTTCATTAGACCGTCCGTTGCCGTGTCGGCTTTTCTTCTCTTTCTTCTGCATTCGCCGTCCATACAAATTTCAGCTCAATCGAAAATCCGCTACTGCTGTATATCTGACGCTCTAGTGGTAATTTATTTCTTCTAGTAAATTTTGCCAATATTTATGTTTTATGGGTAATAGTAATATTCATGCTTATTATTGGAAATGTATTTAACAATTTCGGGAGAATTTGAATTAATCAGTTTTACTCGCATTAGGCCAAAATATGGCATAAAGTTGCAGTGCGTTAACGTCAGTTTCATCGCAAGAAAGCGACATCAGTGACGGGTGAGGCCAGGATTTCAACACACACATACTGATCCGCGATCTACTATCTTACAGACTTCGCCACCGGCGATGAAAATATAATTGATTAATTCGAATGAATTATAGTTATGAATTACACTTAACTACGAAATGATCGTTAATTTTAGTAAAATTTTGTGTTTGGAATTATGCAAGAAAAATGTGATAGTAAAATTTGATAGTAAAAATAGTGTCATAGTAAAGTGTAATGTCATTAACTTCGGGTGCCTTATTATAGTATACTAAACTCTGGTATTCGAATTGAGCACCAATAAAACTATTACTGAGCTTTAAACCAATACTCTATTGGTTCGGGAAAACTATTACTCTAAGTTCATTTAGAATATACTACTAATTTTTGGGCTGAGCCGGTAGCATATTGGTAAGTTGTTCTATAGCATATTAGTAGATGAAAGGTTCAAATCCAGCGCTCTCCCTGTCCCTGACATTCTGAAGAGCAGGAAACTGGCGTTAAACTTGACTTTAATTTAATTATAATATTGATTGAAAGAGTAAGATATTTATTGAAGCTCAGATCTAAATACCGCATCATTTATACGAATAATTTATTAATGAAGGCGTCTTCATTGAATTTCAACATTCAATTACATCCTGTAAATTAATTCAACCCTGTATATTATTAAGTTACTGCTGCATGAAGTCATCTCTTTTTAAGTAAACGTTATCCATGCATTATATGTATCATGTGTGCTATTCCTCTAGATCTTTTCAATCTCGAAGGAAATTATAATGCAAGTTTTACTGTATTAACAGAAGAGAGCATAACAATGGGTTCGGATTCGATTGATTATTAATTGCGTTGCTGTATGATTTTATTAATTTAAAAATTTCGAAAAAATGCTGATTAATAAGTTGAATTAGACTAATCTGATTTTAGTTGTGATTTAATTACATTTTTACTTTTTATTACTTTTGATAAATCTATCACAAATCACGTATTTTTTATAAGTCTGCCATAAATTATCTACTTTTGGTAATTCGTTAAAATGTATATGATTTGGCAACGAATTCGTTTGGGAAAGAAAGAAGGCAGAGAATAAAAATGTGAGAAAAGAATATATGCTATGGACCTGCCACTAGTCAATATACACTAGGAATATAAAGATACATCTTTGAAGTACTGCCTGTTGTGCTTAAGCTTTTTGCATTAACATACTCAATTATTAGGTACTGAGTCTGAACAATTATTCTCTCTCTTTCTACCAACTGGCAGGTCCATGGTAAATAACACCTCCATTCATGTCTGTCTTACATTTTCCTCTTCATGTTAGCATTTGAGTGGATCTTTAAATCATCCAACATTCCTTATCCAACATTCCTAATCTCGTCTGCCTCTGCTTCTCTTTCCATCCATTATACTTTCTGCGACCTCTTTGAAAAAAAAATAACTAGTGTGCTATAGAATTAAAAATACGTATTGTGCGCTGGTTGAAAGAGACGACTACGAAACAAAACATTACAAGTGAAAGCCAATTTTTAGATTTATATTTTGAAAAAAGCAAAATTCCTTTCCGTCTCTAACTGTTTATGTCTAGAATCGTTACGGCGAGATCAACTAATTGATCGTTGCAGTGCTCTTAGGTGTGATTAAAAATAGATGGTAAGTTGAAAACTGATACTTAGACTAACAATTTAACAAAAACTTGAAAATGAGAAATTACCCTTTATGATATCTCAATATAAAATATACAACAATTTAAATAAAATATACGATGTATTATTTACACTATCCAGAAAATAATTGAACTGAAAGCAAATTCATAATATATATTCGTTTAATAACAGCAAAATCCCGGCTTAAATTGTATATATTTTACTTGACAGTGAGAAGTTTCACTCTAATATTTTTTAATATTTCTGCACCTTTACGGTTAGATAGTTCAAAGAAAATAAAACAATCTATCTTTGCAGTAAGTTTTTGCAAAGCCAATAAATTTTGTTCACGTTTTAGTTAACAAATACTTTAAAGCAAAATATAAATTATTTAAAGCTGCCATTCTTTAATTAAACGGATGGTTCAGAATACTTAAATGATGACTAGAGGCAGGAATTCTAAGCTAGCAGGAAACGGAGAGATCTGTCACTAGTCTTGGTAAGAGGAAATAAGAATCCAAGCTGTTGCTTGGTCTAGGTGAGAACGTGGAGGTTATATTAGCTGGATTTAACATTCGTGATAGTGCAACAATTTATTTAATTATGTCAATGACTCACCACTATCAATCTATCAATCGAACAGATAACTAGTTAGTCAATCACTCAACAAACTATTTAATTACTCAATTTAACAAATAACTTCTTAAGTAGTCATTCAAATAATATAGTACTTAATCCATCAATCAAGCTCTAATTTTAGTTGTAATTCAATTTAATTTAATTTAATTTAATTTAGTTCCTTATTCTTGCTTTATGCATTTTTGCCTTAAATTTTGCATTTTTGTTTTAGGCGTAGTATTATAAAACCAAATAAAACAACAAATCCATAAGCAGCACATTGGGAAATGTCATAATCACTGAATGTAAAGAATTTACGATTTAGTTGAGTCACGAATAAGTCTACAGTTAGGGGAGAATTTCTAAAAGTTCTGGATCTACTCGAGTAGAGCTGATGAAGGAGCTAAATCTCGAACATCCACAGGACTGGTGATGTGGATAATTGACTAATCTGCTTAATGGTTAAACATGTGGCACTAAAAGTAATTAATATCATCGCAGATGACCGTATGACTATAACGAGTGATTAAACTTTTGTACAAGAACGTGAACAAATAACAGTATGTGTTCCGAAGAGACTACAACTCTAGAAGCTGATGCAATCTGTATTAAACAACAACATCATAATTACCACTGATGAGCATATAATGGAATGAAAACTCTTAAAAAGACTATTTCACAGAACTACATTGCCTGTTATATTTATTATCAGTGTGAAAAATAGAAATGACTACATGATTGAAAAAACTCCTTCCAGTTGAAAGAAATCCACCTTACTCTAGAACCTGTGAATCCGTGGGATCGACCTGTCCGGAACCGGTCAGTAAGATAAATGGACTTCGTCGCCTTCAGCGTATTCCAAACACCGGTCCAGCTCTTGAGTCCACTGAGCTCGTATAACCGAAGTGTCATTTGTAGTATTAACTGCGTAATGCGCAAAATACGTTGTTGCTACATCGACTGTATTGGCTCCTTAATTTACTTCTTGTTCTAGAAGTTAAAAACACTAACAGATGACCAACTTGGAGTGACTTTTCTAAACGTGTTGTCACTTAGTTTCATAAATCTTGTTTTACCTCTTTCAACTGTTGACTTGGATATCTTTCAAATACGTTTACCTTTCGTAAAGTGGTATAGACTCGTTTAAGTTTACTGTAGGCTACTCTTGGAATATCTCGCATGATAACACCGATATGACTGAATAGATTTTTTCTTGTATTTGCCTTTAATTTATTATAACAATTGTATATCTCATTCCACTAACAATCAAGAATATAGATGCTGCCCTAGCATAAACCATAATTATTCTATTTATACACAAACATCAACTAATCGCTCCACGTCCTGAGTCACTCCCTTCCAAATTTAGCACTTTTAGCTGGAGCCAGTGGCGAAGTCGGTAAGCTACTCGATCGCGGATCAGTTTGTACGGGATTCAAATTCTGGGCTCTCCCGTCACTAACATCGCTTTCGAGTGAGGAAACTGACGTTAACCTTAGCTTTACCAGCTTTGCTTTAGCTTTAAGCCTCTCTTAAATCTAACCGCAGTTTTATGACATCAGTTTAACCTAAGTTCGTTCCCTAATTGAACCTGTTTTAGTAAACTTCTGCATCCTGACCTATATAAGAGCAAACCGAACATTTTGCATTTCTTGTGATTAAAGACTCTCTCCACTGATTCACATTTGCCTTTGTTTTTCTGAATAAGGTTTTAAATCTAAACATATACGATATCAAAAGTTATCACCTAATCACCAAGTCTCACTAATAAGCAGTGATGGGCACTAACTTCTTTTATTAGTTAAAGTTTTTGTAACTCTTAACTAAAAGAAGTAGTTTAACATTCTAGTTAGAATATTTTCTAAAAGTTATAACTAACCTAATCAAAAAAGTTAAACCTCTTTAACGTTTTAAACTTTATTTAAACAGTAGTATCAATATGTAAAAACATTTAAACTCTGATAAGACCTAACGCAAACATCTTAATAAATATTGAAAACAGAATCACAGATTACGTTTCTGAAATCTCCAGTTGAGGAACCAAATTTTAATTTTAAGTGTGGTTATTAAAATGTTCAAAACCTATCATATATTCGAGAAGAGTTTAATTATTTCCAAAAATTCATTATAAAAGATATCAAAGGTGTGGAGGATTGGTAATATAGGTATTGAACCTACGCTAAAAGCCTTGGTTTTAATTCTTAATTGTTTTCACTTTGTAAACCTGCAGAAGAAAGTCTACAATCTGATTACCCTGTAAATATCTAGCGAACCCTCGAAAGCATTAATTCTTACGTTTACATCGTTGTCAAAACATTTCTTGTTTTACGTTCTGCAGCTTTCACTTATCCTCACACTAACCCAATCAACGGTTCAATGGATCAAACTCACCAAACTTCCCATTCCATTCCCAAACCGATATTCCATGCATTCCATCTATCGCTGGATGTTTTCATATTTCCTGCAACTCTTCCATTCTTTTACAGTTTTCACTTTTCTTCGATACATCAATCAATCTTTCAAAAAATTAAAATAAATTTCCGAATTAGCGATGATTATTTAATGAAGAATTAAGGCAATATTAGTATTTTAAATGATAGAAACGTTGACTTCTCCAATCATCACCAGAGCAATGAGCATTACTGCATCCTTTGTATGTCTATACAAAAGATGCATGAAATATTTCAGAATTTCTCCTATCCAGTTTTGCTTATTTAACTGCCTCTCCTTCTCTCTCATCATCTCTCGCTCTTTCGCTCAAGACAATGCCTTACAAAAGGCAATGCCTTATCCATACGTTAGTGTAATTTAATGCTTGGAAATAATATGGCTTCTAAGGAGATGTCCGTTTGTCTCTCTCAGTCATTGCTCTGTCGCTTCTTACAAAGTACAGTTTACGGTTGGTCTATTCGTCCGTAGCCTATCCTGGACCACTTATCTATTATCGGTCACAAAATTAAAAACGCATTATAGTAAAATGGTCAATTATATTGATATCTACCACCTTTAATATCACATGTTTAAACCCTTAGGCAATTTAGACCATTTTCCGTATAACCAGTCCAAACAGTGTCTGAGATTTTACTCTCAGATCTGCGTGGCTGGGATTCGAACCCACGAGGGTTCAATTCTTCTCAAAATCTGTCACTTAAACTTCATGACGTTACCCCTACGCTATAGAAACATTCTAAATATATTCTCGAAGTATTTAATCGTACTAAGCAAATGTTTTACTGATTTAGAAAGATAATTGCCGCATACTCATTTATATGTAGATTTCTTTCAGAATTTTTTTTCATTTATTGAGTTATCACTGAAATAAAAATAGCATTCATTTAAGCCCCTTTGAACAAAGCGTCCTTCTAACGAACTCTGCAAATTAAATATTAATCTGTGTAATATACTGTATCGCGTATTTCAATTAGATTCATCGAGAAAGAGCTCATGTGCAGACAAAGGTTATGCGCTCCGTGTTCATCGAAGCTGATTTAGTATGCGCCCCGTGGTAGCCCGTCCATTTCCCTCAATGCAGTTATGCAACGTGATAATGCTGACGACTTTGTGGTAGTAAATTCGACTGGAACTCAAATGAAGCGAATAAGTCATAAAACATTTCCATCGTTGCTGCCTAGTGGATCTCCTGAAAATACTTTTTCCATAACCGGTTTTGTCTCCTCCGTTGGTTCCAGTCATGTTAATCAGAATGTGGTCATTTATGAAAGTTAATTAGATTTTTTTATATTAAATGTTACCATAATTTGGCAAGTTGTTTGGAGTAGAGTTTGGAGTTAAGTTGTTGGTGAATCGAACAACCGTAATCGTAAAGTACAATAAATAATCATAAGAAAAATATAGGAAACTACCACAGAAGCCATATTTGTTTGAGGACCATATTAATAGTAATGAAGTATCTTTTTAATTAGGTCACTTTGTTGATCGGCGAATTGTCACCAGAGAGAGTACCAGTAAAATGGGAGTAAGAAATGTGTTATAATCCTGAGATTAGATGGAACAAAGCTTATCGTACTTTGATGGCCATCAAAGTTATGTACGCCTGTGAGTACTGTGAGTACTATGAGTAGTGTGTGTACTGTGAGTACTGTAAGTACTGTAAGTACTGTGAGTACTGTAAGTACTGTGAGTACTGTGAGTACTGTGAGTACTGTGAGTACTGTGAGTACTGTGAGTACTGTGAGAACAGTGACTACTGTGTGACAGCGTATCTTTAGAAGAAAGATTAACAATATTATTAATGAAAGTTTCTGATTAAAACAAGATCAATTGAAGTTTCTAAGAAGAAAACGTGAAGGAGATTAAGTCTGGGATGGTAACCCTTCAGATAAGTCGTAGTAAATTGTGTTAATCTCTTCTATTGTTGTTCTGTCTCTGTTTCTCTGCCTATCTGTAAGCATGTTTATGTGTATGTATGCACGTTTATGTGGCTATGTCTCTTAGTTTCTCTACATGGAAATGTTTTCCCAGTGTTTTCTTTCAATCTTAATTCAACTTGAATATTGACATGCGTTCAAACGGCCAATAGTAATATCAATATATGTGACAATATGACTTTTAGAATTTGGGAGAACTTTTACTGGTTTACAAATTTTTAATACAATGCATATTCTAAACAACTATAAAATTAGTAATTATCAAATCTAAGCAGTCGATTTTGCTATATAGAAAATTTCATTATTTGGATGTTGTCCTGAATTCTATAGGAGAAGGAAATAATAAACGCGTTGATTTCTGTAGATCGATCAGTCGGCTGGCCAGTTCGTTTGATCGATCAGCGATTTATAGATTGCAATTACGAAAGCCTGTGTCAGAATTCCCTTGGGAACGACCCCCGTCATTTCCATTTTCATGTCTATGGTAAAAATGGAAAAGATGCTAAGACTCATGTAAGATGGGGTTTAAACTACTCCCAATCCCGACCCACGCAATTTTTGTGAATTCAAGCCTAACGCTAAAGAAGGCTATAATTTTTTCCACTAAGCAAAATAGAACGAGTTGTAGGAAAATATGATTAAGATGTAGGCCTACTGTAATAATCAGCTTTGATATTTCTGATTGATAACTCTGCATATAGGAGCGTAGTCTCAAAATCTGTAGGGTTAAAATTATTGAATCCCATAAAAATCGGGAAATATCTAAACGACAATCTAATGAAGATGATTAGATACGTTTTTTGTAAATATTTTAATAGATGTATAGATTTCTAAATTGGTTAGCTAAATAACTTTACAAAAGGCTCTTAGAATAACAAATATAATCAATATCTGTGGATCTAGAAGATCGGATAGTCTATAGTTTTAATTAATTCTCTTGAAGCGCAGTAATACAACTGAGGAAAGACTTAGGTTATTGATGTGATTGAACTTAATCTACCGCTAGAAGATGCAATTATAAATGTAATCAGAGAATTTAAGTTGGAATCCAAAAGGGACCACTGACTTATGCAAAAATACCGCACCGTTAATCTAATATGGCAACACTCTGACACTGCCTGATGACTAAGGGGAATCAGGAATTCCCATATCGGCCATTCCCAGCCATCTACAGAAACGGTAGCCAATCAAAAGTCACCCCTAGGTCATGTGATCAAGTTTTACTGCCTAATGTATCGTAATAGTTCGAGTGGTAGCAGGCGGAATGAAAAAATGTGGAATTTAGAAACACCCTCCGTTTCTGAGGAGGTTCTGGGGATTACTCCCTCATGAAGCATTTCTGCTCCGTTTATGTTCTAAGTAACGCTAAGGTTAACGTCAGTTTCCTCACTCGAAAGCGATGTCGGTGACGGCGAGCCCAGGATTTGAACACCGCACATACTGATCCGCGGTCGATTGTCTTAACGACATCGCCACTGGCTCCAGCCATTGTCCTAAGAAGTAACCAGAAAATTTAAACTGAACTCTGTATATTTGCGCAAATTATAAGTGCAAGTTATATGCATTTTTGACGAATAGGTAGGTTAGTTCTTGGATATCTTCTCCGAAGTATTACACAACATAGCATTGATAGGTATTAACCGATTTAGTATTAAATCTCGCTCTCCGTTAATTCTTGCAAGTGGCAGAAATTGTGAAAAGAGCCCATATCATCAATTAGCGCCAATATAGAATTAATCTTACTGAACAATTACACAACAGTGTCAGTAGGTAGAGATAATCATTGTTGGATAACATGCTTTCGTTCATATAATCAAAACTATTACATAACCCTCCACTATAACTTCTACAAGCAGTAAGAATTGAAAGGGAATGAATAGGCATACTCATATTATAAGTAGACCTAAAATACTGCGAACAAAGTTTCAAGTTTTCAAAAATTAAATATTAAAGTTCACCCCTTTGGTTTACCGCTGTGGAATAACTAACGGAATGAAAGTTGGTATTGGATACTAAATGCCTGATAACATCAACACGGGACAGATTTACTGCGTCTATTAACACAATGAATCAAGTGCAATTTACCCGGTTCGATGGTTGAAGGGATCGGGTTGTGACATCGAAGATCGAGGCCGCCATTCTGGACTTCACTAGGGGCTTTATTGCTAGTTGTTGTCATTGATGACTGTAGCACTCTAATTGTTGTTATTATTATTTATACGATGACTTTACAACTTTATAATTTAAACACTTTATGACTTAATTTTTGATAAAGGTAGGCCACTGCGTCAGAAATTGTTCTATTTTCATGTACGTCTATAAGGTATCACAAAACTTTCATGAGAAGCCATTGTTTCAATGCTTAATTAGTATATGATCCTTTACATTGTTTACAATACAGTTAGCTTTAAAGAGGCATTCTCGCTCTCTTTTAACTAGTATACGAAGAGCCTATGGTTTCCCTTGAATAGATTCTCAATTTTTCCAATCAAGATAATTAGGTAGCATTCGTCTAACTACTATTTTTAAGTCCAATTATCAGTATTTCTAAATGGCCTCATTTAATAAGTAGACCTCTTTTCCGTTCGTATGATCCAATTGGTGTAGAACTCCTTTTAGGTTTCCATTTTGTCAAATAATTTATAATAAATTTGTGATATTCTAGTTAAAACATCTAAAACATTTTAAGTCTTCTAATCTTTCGATCCTGATCTTGTATTACTACATATTGCACATCTTTTCTCTACATTAAGTTTAACTCCTCTTTAAGCATAGACTATACGAGCCTCGTTATTTGCGTTTCTCCACATTAATTTTGGCTTCTGGTTTTATACTTTGAGAAAGAGAGAGAACCATGCTTATTTTCGACTATTACGTCATGCATAATGCAACATATTGATGTATAGACAGAATAAGAGATGAATAAACGCAAATATAAGCACCAAGTGAAAGCAAGCAGAAAAAACACCCAGATAGATAGCGAAGAAAATCTGCAGTCAGGGAAAATACAATATATCATATCTAGCTGACATCAATGTATCCTATCATAGGCTAACATCGTTATGTGTTACTGGTGTTGTGTCCGCGTTGCTGAAGAATAGACCAGCCGTGAACAGCACTTATCTTGAAAAGCGAGAAAGCACTAAGATCCAAACAAACGTTAGAAAGGTCATTTGGTTGGTGAGCGCCTAAGCTCCAGAATTTCAATGAAATTGCTTAAAATTGCTTAAAAGTCCGGCCTTAGTTAAACTGGAATTCGAGGGAGGAGGATGATTATGACTAACATCGTTATGTGCATATTTTCCTCGTCAAACGTTCTCTCACCCAATCTCTCGACGAATTGGTTGCGATAGGTGAGAAAATATCAGCGATCTGTGTATGATTTTAGTTTGAGAGACAGCACTAATTAAATAATTAACTCATAGTAATTTAATAATTTATTAATAATATTCAAATTGTTCCCCTGATATTAATAATGATACTCGAATTATTAACCAAACATCTATCCTTTAGTATTTATTATTTATTTTCCTAATGCAATTATCTGAGAGGGTGGTCATAAAAGGCACAGATGTTCGTAAAAGCTTTTGAGTTTATTGAATGAAATCAACTCCTGTAGAGATTTATAAGGATTGCCGACTACTAACACAGTCCGTTAATGTCCCAGACATTCTATGTAGCCACAGATAGACCGGAAAGGTTTCTAATAATAGTTTTTAATAGTTTTTAAGAGATTAGTTGATATAGCCAAATTCTTAAGTGGGAAATATCTATCAAGTCTTAAGGGTTGTGTAGGAGATGTTCAAGGTGACATTAGTTTATGTTCAGAACTCGATGGTTTTAGTTAAAATGCCCAGTAAGACAAAAGTGCGTTTGCTCATATCTCTCAATTTAGTGCACTTCCAAGTGGCAGGTTCAAGGTACATATTCATACTCAAAGTCTGCTTTCTCGCTCCATAAGAGCACTCCTTAGATCAACAAGTTAATCCTTTCACAGAGGTCTATGCCTTATCCATACCTTATGCAATCCTGCTTGGAAAAGTATGCATGGCTTCTGAGGTGGTTTCCCGTTGCCTTCCTGAGTTAGATGGACTAATTACCATTTAATCCTGGGGGGAAATATTTCAAGGTGAGGTGGGTCCGCTCTAGTCATTCTCAGCTACTACCTTAGTCGCCTCTTACGTACACGCAGCAGATTGTTTCCGGTTGCCCTATTCTGCAGTAGTCCAACCACACCCGAGCACAACACCTTGTTCATCCATGTATATGATCGAGATAGTATACTTTGAGTAAACATTTATGCTCTGGACAATGGTATGAAAGTACATCACAAACAATCAGCAAATTTTAAATGTCTGATTCGTTCCATTATAAGACAACTCAGAATCACCCGCTGTTATAGCACAGCTGTGCAAGTTGTCCTTCCACAAATGTTGGACTGAGAAAAATTATAACTATAAAGTCTTTAGTTCATTTTGGTGGAGAAACAGAGAGTTACAAAATCAGCATATTATTGATTGACTCATGTTTACCAGTATTGTAGTTCAAATTTCATCTTTGAAATGCTGATTTCAATACAAGTATATACTGTAACATCCTCTTCAGATTACCTGTTGTTGATCTTTATTTCATATGCACTATCATTTAATGCCACGTATGGTGTAGAACAGTAGAAGTTAGCTAAACTTCTGCTAGTTTAAATGTGATAATACTAGAGAATCTCTGTTTCAATATTCTTACTATGTCCATGAACTGAGACCAAGACGTAAACATTCCTCTAGCACCTTTCCATGGACTGACTTCCCGGATTCTGGTTCTCCACTTATTTCTCACACACTCTGTTCATATGTTGAATTTTATTTCAGAGTGCTCAGATTTGTCATGGACAACATTATTATTATTAGCTATGTTTTTGGTTGTTGCAAAATTGTCTATCATGGACATTTATTGCTCCAAAGCCATACTTCTTCGCACTGCGGCACTGGAAAAATATTTCAGCAGTCTCTTCCGAACACCTGCAGTTGATGGCAGGATTAGTTAATAATGTTTTTATACCTACATTAAAAGAGTAGATTAAGTAGTACACGCAGAAATTTATATAACATATCTTCAAATAGAATGAAGCATAACTCTCCACTATGCTATGTGCAATTGTGTCCATAATACAGAACGCAAAGGAAAAGAAGAATATGTTGTAAACATAGTCGGTGCTAAAACGTATCATTGGTAATACCCAATAGCATTGCATGTGCGACCGGCATTATAGTTCGATGCTGTCATAAACGACGGCTACACTTAAACAGCTTCACAATTGTAATTACGCAAATTCATCCAGGAGTATCGCATGGCGAACATACGGATTTGGAAAAGAAAAGACATGATTTATTTGCAATTTCATGGATTACCTTTTTCTCTATACTTAATTGAAAAAAAACGCTACCTATCTCCTGCCTAATAGTCTAACATTGGAATTAATGTGAATGTTTAAGAGTAGGCCTCCATGTAGGCTGCCTGAATGTGCATGTGTAGGCCTACATGGATGGTCGAGTTGGTTGCACGCTTGTCTGATGAGAGGTCACACATGTTTCGACTCGTAAGAGGCTCGTATATGGCTGTATCCTTGGGAATATGGCAACGACGTTAAAGTTTGCTCCACATCTTGCTTTACGTGTCAGTTTCACTAGACATATGTTTGTTAGTATGCTTCTCTCTGCCAAATGTCTACGGTTCACTGAAGGTCGGGTGATTACCGACATATAAACGACTGAACGCCCCCCCCCCCCCCGTCGCTTCACGGGCTTCCAGTCAAATCAGCTGACCATCGGTGGACATTACCGAACGTTTTCCCTCTTCATCGCGTCTTTCACAAGCCATATCTGACTCTGTGGCAACCATGCAATGGAAGGAATGCGCTTGATATAAGATAATGTCTTATATTAGAATGGAATTTTAATCTTCATAGCAGAGTTCAACTGGATTAGATGGACTCGAAAGCTTACCTTACAAATGAGGAAGTTCTGGAGAGAGGTGGTACAGATAGACAGCTGATAAATGTATTAAGAAATAGGAAGAAGAGTTGGATAGGACACATTCTATGGGAGGAAGGTCTATTGAAAGACGTCATAAAATGTAGATTGGAAGGAAGAAGAAGCAGAGGCAGGCCGAGATTAGGTATGTTAGATGATTTAAAGACCCACTCATATGTGGAAATGAAGAGGACAGCGGAAGACAGAGAAGAGTGGAGGCGTTATAGACCATGGACGTGCCAGTAGGCAGTGCACTAAGAGAGAGAGAGCAGAGTTCAATGACTTTATCGGAGTAGAATACCATGACGTTAAACAAGGCAGCAAGGATTATTAAAGTCAATCAGTTAGTTAAGAGAGCTAGACCCAGATATTTCTGTGCATATCTTACACTATACAAGTATATATTCATATAAGTCGAAACGCAATACAATTACATACATATACATGTATACATATTACATGTACTTGTATGCCTGATGAACGTAGGGCATTCGATACACCAGTGCACCTGATATACCAATACCTGTGGTACCTGGAGTATGTTTATAATATGTATAATACAGCATATTCATTCCAAATTGGCGCTGACAAAGGAAGTACAGAGTATATGTGTGTGCTATGTACACATCACACACATGTACATGTACATGTATGTGTGCTATGTACACATCACACACATGTACATGTACATGTATGTGTGCTATGTACACATCACACACATGTACATGTATATTAATCATCTTCATCATCGTAATCATCTTCCTTTGAATTCCAGTTTAACTGGGGTCGGGATTAGGTACTTTTTGTAGCAATTTTTGTAGTCTATGCGCTTATTAATCTAATGCATTTTCTGACGTTAGTTTGAATCTTAGTGCTTTGTCGCCCTTTACAACACAAACAGTCCACGGTTGCTCTACATGTATCCTTCAGCAATCCAGACACAGTTTGGGAAATAGAATATACGTTATTAATATATGTGTTTATTTATATTTCGTTTGGAATGGTTTGACACCTAACAGTCTAAGACATGAATCTAACTATTTAGCTTTCCGTCGTGGTGTGAAAACATTGTTGTGGTCGCGTAGTTTTTCTACATGGAAGTACTATACACGAATGTATGTTTATTACAAGTATTTTGTATTATGAAGTCTGGAATGAGTGTTGCTGGATAGCGTAAAGTTCCGCTCATATGTAGACATTTTTACTAGTTTAGATATTAATTCAAATGTAATTGTTATTCAGATCATGATTACAATTGAACTCTTCCTGTAAAGTAGTCTCGAAGACCGAGTTCGGCCATGACACTGCTACATAAGTTTTCGTTGTTAATAATAATACTAATAAAATAATAATAATATGTATAGGCCTACATATAAATATACAAGTATATAGTATATGTATACATGTACATGTATATAAAGTACATGTATATACATTTAATCATATATATATATATATATATATATATATATATATATATATATATATATAGTAGATACAATGTAAATGTATAAATATAAATAAATATATACATGTATATGTATATACATGTATATGCTTGCAAACAGATATATATATATATATATATATATATATATATATATATATATATATATATATATATACAGTGTACATATGCAGAGTTGCCTAAAGAGGTAATTGAAAGGGAAACGGTCAGAATTTTTGGAACCCACTGTTATATGGTAACAGATCTCCTAGCATCTAATATGGGCCTCTGGCAGGGAACGCACCTCAGAAAAAATTAAGCTAGTGAAACTCAGTTCCTCTGTGTCCTCCCACTTTAACCGCTGCATATGCATATTATATTTAAAAGCTTATAAATTATATATATATATATATATACATGTATATATATATATGTACACTTGTACATGTATATACTTTTTCATGTATACATACACATGATTGTTTATATGCAATGCACGTATGTACATATGCATGCATCGATATATGGATGCTTATGTGCACAGGCTGATGTTGGTTTTGCTGTTGTCTTAAAGAAATTTAGTAAAGAGTTTTGACAGAAGATGACGAGGCGTCTCAGTATTCAGATAAGCATTTTGTGGGCGTGAAGTGGTAACGGCCTGAGAATTTTTACTCGTGCTGGTAACAGCGTCGTGCAATAAATCCCAGATGAATGTGAACTGGAAAAATCTTTCATGCAAAGAAACGAAACACTAATCCTTACAACGTTCTCGTTTTTGTTCTTGCCCTAAGTCCCAACTCCAGATGCCAGACAGTTCGTCTAAGTTTGTCCAACTCTGACATTTCATTTTTATAAATGTCCTGCTGGGTGCCACTTTTGAAGCCGAATCGTAAATACACTTAACTGAGCAGCAATAGACCATCATTTCTAGTCTTACAATACAGGCTAACTATGCATAAGAGTATGCTAATTAGCTTCCTGATTTTGTACTAGGAACTTTAAATTTAAAATTTAAATTCTGTTTTATCCTCTAAAATCCAAAATTTCATAATTTTATTCCAAAACTACTTTCAGAAAATAAAGCTATGTCCGAAGATTTTGAACGTTTAAAAGCAGCAAAGTGAATTAGTTGTTGACTATGAGAGGATTTCTTTATATAATATGTCGAATTCGGAAGATAGGCCACCAGAAATCTGTCCAACAGAACCTTTCGATTATTTTTCTGAATTGCTAACTATCAGAGTAATACTGCCACTCTTCTTTTATTCACTCCTTTATAACTATTAATATATTATAATTAAAATTTATTGTTATAATTACAGATTATAACTAACTATAATATAACAATTCCTTTGAATGTAAAGCGAATATAACAAACTATTTACCTACATGTATAATCCAATTAGCGTCCCTGTCTCCAAAATATATTTATTTGAGAACTTATAACATTGGAAGAAAGTTGCATAATAATTTATATGTTACTTTCAAAAGGTAAAGAAAACATTTTTATTTTACATCATTTATTCTCTTGCATAATGAATCATAGATACACATAATTGAAGTTACAACTTTAGTTAGGCCTTAAGGCATTAGCCAAGTCTAACTGTGTCCGTTTTGGTTTTTACCTAATATCCAGTTATTGCAAGTTATTTTATTCTCGCTCAAGTTCGTTTCAGAAAGATGGCGGCTCAATTTTTTCTAAATTATTTGTAATCAAACCTACAATATCCATAGCGGTGCAGAAATGGGCAATTAACATAACTTAAAACCGAATTAATTTCACATCCGTTATAAAACCAACCGGTCCTACTCCGAGAGTATTCCTTAGTTATGTGGAAAGAGACGTTAAACTGAGCCTCTCTATTACGTCTATAAATTGAACTCTAAACGGTTTCGGTAGAGTGCCATGCTGCTTCAGCTGAACCATTGAGACTCCCTCTTGAAATTGTAAACATCTTCTTCTTTTTCTCTTTTTAACAATCTCTTACGTGTGACGCCCGTCCTGGCAGATAGGCCTAAGTATTGGTGAGATAGAATTGCAATGTAAACACAGCTTTCAAAATCGATCTCTATTTTTCATAGGTCGCTGCAGCCGTACCATTCTCTACATGTATTCCTCAATGAAAGTATGTTACATTGCACTCAAGACTTTTTTTACTCTTTATTGTAAATAAGCATGAATTTCATTATTTTGTAGGTAGAATTAGGTATAAATGTTTTCCTTAAATATTTGGAGAATATATTGGATAATTCATATTTTATTCAGGACTAAATTGGACAATAATCCAACAATTCCATAATATCCACTTAGCCTCTTGTAGCTATCGTAGAAAAGTCCTTTGGTTGTTTAAGTTTTGTTTACATTAAGTTCCATAGCCTATATAACCGTGAACTGCTCATTGACAATTTTAAGCATATAATGTATCTATCTATGTATATACATGTATATATATATATATATATATATATATATATATATATACTGTATATATATACATGTATATATACAGCGTATATATATATGCTGTATATATATATATGTATATATATATATATATATATATATATATATATATATATATATATTTATACATGTATGCTTGTATAAATACAAATATGCTTTTCACAACCTTTTTTCTCTCCCATTCTCTCTTTCTCTCTCTCTCTCTCTCTCTATCTCTGTGTCTGTTTGTTTCTCTGTCTGTCCCTCTGTCTGTCTCTATACATTACAATACCTCTCTCTCTCTATTTCTCTCTCTCTCTTTCTCTCTTACTCTACCTCTCACTTGTTTCATGCTATTTTTCACATGATTGGAACATTTCATATTCTCTTAGCGGAATTTATCAGCCGCCAGACACGTTAACGATCAATTTCTATGCCAAGTAATCCCATCACAGCTTCCTTGTCACATCATTTCAAGCGCCACGTTTTCTCCACACATTCCTTGTCACATCATTTCATGCGCCCTATTTTCTCCACACATTCCTTGTCACAGCATTTCATGCGCCATGTTTTCTCCACACACTCCTTATCACATCATTTCGTGCGCCATGTTTTCTCCACACATTCGTTGTGACATCATTTCAAGTGCAATGTTTTCTCCACACATACTTATCGCATATGCAATATATTCTACGCAGACAATAATCACATCATTTCAAGTGTCACTTTAATTTTTCCATTTCATTAGATTTCTCCACTTGCAAGTTGTAACAGCATAACACGTGCCGTTTCTTATCTACAAACACTTGTTACATTATGATATACGCTAGATTTTGTACACTTAAATCACTATACAAACTCACTAAAGTTTAACATTATGTCCAATTAATAAACAAGAAATTTTATATACATGTATTATATTTCTTTGTAGACATTTACTAAATATTATTTATTCTGTGGCCCAACAGCAACCTCCTTTGTATCTCGCTTAATGTTTGGTGAAAAGTGTCCTTTATGGATATTCACAGCCTTGGCTTGTGAATTAAAAACCATTTGTTGTTATCATTACTCAACGAATAGGATGAAAAGTTACAAAAGTTTTTGTACACATTATGTGATAGATACGAAATACCTATAATTATACTTTCTCAAATTTACGATATAATCGGTAACTGGCGTGAATCGATTTTATAGTGACATGTGATAGGAGGACGTCCCTGACAACATCCATTTATGAAGAAACGGACGTTAAACCTTTAGTATTATTATTAACTCTAAATAATTAATATTAACATTATTATCAACAACTAATAATTATCATAATAATAATATTATTATTATTATTAACTCTGAACAAAACCGAAATTGAATGCAATTATGTGAAGTATTATCACGGAAGTCGGAAAACGGAGATTTCATATAGGCTAAATATTCTGACATTAATTTACAATTTGGTTTAGGCTGCTTAAACTTACGCAAAAACAGTAGCACACACGAAACACTGAGAAAAATTTGCACTGTAACTGTGCCTGAAAGTAAATTAATGTTTTTTGAAGTGCGGATGGAAACTATCATGGGTGACATAATGATCAAGAATACAAACAAGAAGATAGATGTCCCTATACAATAACAGCGTCCCTTTATATCGACCCTTGCTCTCTACTCGGCAAACACACTGTGGACATAGAGAATTAGACCACGGCTCTTTTATTGGACCTCTGCAGCAGTTTCTTTGCTAAAGGATACTGGGATACTGTGAGCCAGTGAGATAAAAGCTGGTAAAGCTAAGGTTAACGTCAGTTTCCTCACTCGAAAGCGATGTCAGTGACGGGCGAGCCAAGGATTTGAACCTCGCACATACTGATCCGCGGTCGAGTGTCTTACGGACTTCGACACTGGCTGGAGCCAGTGGCGAAGACGATTAAGTGTACTAACACTTAGGATGTCCCAGATGACGCCTTCGAGTGAGGAACCAAACGTTAAATCTTCCCTTATTGTACTGTGTTTGAGGAAAATATTGTACTTAAATAGGATTCAACTTAATATACGTGCAGTCTACGATTGTTCTATTCTTCAGCAACCTGGACACAATACGGATGAAAGTATATGTACGAATAGTTAACCTTCGCTAATCCAGTATTTGCAGTATCTAGTGTTGTCAGTAGTACTCCAGCTGCATTAACCATCCGTGCATTAGACAAAGCTAACATTGGATAGTGCAGGCCATTGACTCGCCGCTCCCGCAAACATTATGTAACTCATCAAGCGGGTTTCTCTTTAAGTGTAAAGTTTATATACGATATCGAGCCAAAAATTAATCATTTATGTGCAATATGGACCAGCAAACACCGACGTGCGATACTAAATTTGACGTAAAGATTATTGCCTTCGTTAGTTTTAGTAAATACTTGACGAGAAAGTATGGAAGAAATTTGAAGTAAAAATCTTTTAAGCAATTTTCTTTGACAAAAAACGTTCACGTTATAGGCATTTAATTTCGACAAAGTTAACTGAATTTAAATATAAGTTCTAAACATTGCAAAGATCAATGGAAAAGATTTTAAGCGAAAATCTGTACACTTATTTCCATTGCAGAAGCAATGTGTAAACTAAATATAGAGCATTATATCGGTGTAAACTAATAAATGAAAATATATGTGAATAACCCTGAATAGCCTTCGACTTGAAAAATAGAGCGCAAAAAACAGTCAATCAATCAATCAATCAATTTAATCAGTTAATCAATCAGTCGCTTTAATCAGTCAATCAATCAATGGCTTTAACCAGTCAATCAATCAATCGATTTAATCACTCAATCGCTCGCTTTAATCAGTATGTAAATCAATCGATTTAAGCAGTTAACCTCTTCCAAACCTCAATTTAGCCTTAGGTTGAGAATGTGGCTTCTAAGGTGGGTTTTAATTGCATTCCTTCGTACACCCTTTATTCCACCCTATTGAAGAGTAGTAACCCTTTATTCCATCCTATAGACTGTTAGTAGCCCTTTATTTTACCCTATAGACGGGTAGTAGGTCTTTATTCCACCCTATAGACGGTTAGTAGCCCTTTATTTTACTCTATAGACGGGTAGTAGCCCTTTATTTTACCCTATAGACGGGTAGTAGGTCTTTATTCCACCCTATAGACGGTTAGTAGCCCTTTATTTTACTCTATAGACGGGTAGTAGCCCTTTATTTTACCCTATAGACGGGTAGTAGGTCTTTATTCCACCCTATAGACGGTTAGTAGCCCTTTATTTTACCCTATAGAGTGGTAGTAGCCCTTTATTCTACCATATAGACGGGTAGTAGCCCTCTATTCTACTCTATAGACGGGTAGTACGTCCTCTATTCTACCCTATAGATGGGTAGTGCGCCCTTTATACTACCCTATAGACGGTTAGTAGCCCTACGCTAGAATATTCCCTCAATAGATCATTTCCTGCATCCTTTTGTATACAGCCACAAAGCTCACTTAGCTCAAGAGAGCATTAAGGCTAAACAGTGAACGTTCATATGCCTCATTGTGTAAGCTTGTTAAGCAGTGGTGGAATTTCTGGCAGTATATGGCGAGACGATTCTTCCATTTCCAGTCCATATTTAATTGTCAAAATGATACAAACTCGGGAAAATGACCCTTTAATCTACATCGTCTAATATTCTAAGAATTTTATCATTGGTTTTGATCAACACAGCAATTTTACAGATATCGAATTCTTGGAGATCTGTACTCAATCCGTAAATGAGATAAAACAATTCGAAAGCAAAATTCATGGACATAATGGATTTTAAAATCTGGTAATATTTTTATTTTTATTCAACCCCTGCAAGTTGAAGTAAGGGGAGAACCACCTACCCCTCCCGGACCCGACCTCTAGCGGTCACTGAGGTCAAGAAATGATCTTGAGTAATAGCGACATTGAAATACGAGACAAAATCCTTTGTCATCAATCAGCTGATCATCGGCTAAACGCAGACAAACACTCACAGAGATGTCTAGACATATTTTCAAACGCAGAGAAGAGGGAGATGATTGCAATGAGTCGTATGGACTTATTTTATTTGTTTGTTTGAACGTCCACAAGTCTAAGTATGTACACAATAAAGACGAAATAACTAAATTAGCATTTTAATTTTTCAATGTCAAATGGTAGGGATGGAAGGCAGTCCTCCCGAATTCGAAGCCGCTGCCTCTGGTTAATCAGGAAGTCGTTCAACCAACTTGACCATTGAACCAATCGGGAAGACATGATAATGCTAATTGGTTAAATTATCATGTTCGGTTAACAATTTAATATATTTTAGTTCGTGTACAAATAAGTCAATGGTCGGCTACTACTAAGACTGATTTTTGTATATTCTATCATATATGACAAAAATTACAGAGCTTTTGTGTGGTATACGCGTATTGTACATATATATGCGTATAGTAGAACAAAGGTGTTTTATTGTGAAATGTTCATTTTTGACATGATATCTGTCACGTTTTGTACCAATTTTGTTGAAGATAGTTTATTTCATTAAAACTGCCCGTGTCGTAAGAGCCACTGAGCAAAAAACTGAGGAAAGCAAAGGAAAATCACCTCATACGTCATATTATTTCCAAGCAATAGACTACATTACTTTATGGAATGAGAAAGCGGGATGTCACTAAGAATATGTACCTTTTACCTGCCACCTGATAGAACACTAAAGAGAGTGTAAACACCAATTAAGGAGGTTTTTCAAAAAAATTTAGTCATTGACCATTCTGAAGCAAATAGCAATGTGCGAATTACAATAATTATTTGATAACTAACAACCCACATGGTTGCATTAACTAAAGAAATCGTTTAGCTAAACAGGTGATTGATTAACTTTCTTTATTAGTTATCCAGATATATTTAGTCAAAAGTAGGGATTGGGCAGCCTTAATTCCAAAAGTATTTATAACTAATTAAAAATAAAAACTATTCGTATTTACATTTTTATTTTATCACGGCTGCGATGACTTGGGTAAGTAAGTTACCGCACTAAGTTCCTACGAGAAGCAATTCTATTGATTAATTGATTGATTGACATTCCATTCTACAATTAATTATTTTAGGGAATGATTCAGCAGTATGTGACAGCAGAATGTCAGCAGAGCAGCAGCAGCAGAGGTCTCGCACAGCTGCTGCAGCTGCTGGACGCAGCTGCTGCTCGCTGCCCGTGTCGCCTGTTGACAACTACTCAAGCTGTGGAGCACGTCTGTCGCTAGACAGGAACACGGGAGCAAGTCGCTCCGTAGACAACGTCGATGACAAGGAAAGAGAAAAGATGAAATTGGAGCTACTGAAGGTTACTAAAGTTTCAGATTTGAAATTTTATAAAATTATGATTAGGCCTACGTTACATTTAATATTAACTGCATTTGTTTTGATTATAAATTGGCTTTATATAGGACTAAGTAATGGAACTATAAGATAAACACACCAGTTTGCTGTTGGTTGCAATACATTTAAAAATGAAGAAATATGTACATAATTTATTGTGGCCCTACTCACGCGAGTTAAAAATAAAAAGCTGAGGTAAAATCAAAAATCCGTCTCTTTAATCACATTGTGATACCATTTGTTTTATTGTTCTTATTACATAACTTCAGCATCGTCCGTGACATCACATTTCAGTCAGAAAAGTAACATAGAACCTTTAATGTTGCAATTGGTTAACGTGGACCGTAAAAGAGAACTCGCTTGAAAGGAAAATATATAATTAGAAAAGGCGATAAATGCTCAAAATGCAAGAAATAATAGACTCATACGAGGATTATGTCAAGGGTAGCTAGAGTATATCTGCGGTGGGAAGAGATGTTTCGTAGGTCTGCTAGAGAAAGGTGAAAGAAAAAAACGAGAGTGAAGATTAAGAGGCAAAGAGTTCCATATCGTGGAAAAAACATGAGCCAAATATCAATAATGTTAGAATTTTGGGATCAATATTAGCAACAAGTATTAGCATTTTAAATTTTTTTTCTTTTTTAAAATATTATTCATTAAAAATTTCCTACACATCTCTTCAGATAAGCTGTGCACTAGATGAACTTTCTAGTGCACAGGTTCTAGTGCACAGGTTCTAATGCACAGGTTTTAATGCACAGGTTCTGTTGCACAGGTTCTAGTGCACAGGTTTTAGTGCACAGGTCCTAGTGCACAGGTTTTAGTGCACAGGTCCTAGTGCATAGGTTTTAGTGCACAGGTTCTAGTGCACTGGTTCCAGTGCACAGGTTCTAGTGCACAGGTTCTAGTGCACAGGTTTTAGTGCATAGGTTTTAGTGCACAGATTTTATTGCACAGGTTTTAATGCACAGGTCCTGGTGCACACTCAGCAGTTCATTGAGTCAGATTTTCAATTTCTCGTCACTGCGGCTGTTTGCGGAGTGTGAGGTGTAACCCGAGCTCTTATATACTCCCCCTCATTCTATCCTGATTCACTTCCACTTTTCCAGCACCGCAGTCTTCTCCACTCAGATGTGTGACGGGTGGGGGATGTTTCCTTGAGGTTATTGTTAATATTTTCTTTCAGACCAAGGCGGATGTCAGCGGTGAACCCGTGAAAGATGGTTAATAAATGCGACGTGTCGACCTTTCCTGTTTGTTTGAATGAATATTATTCCGTCTTCTCTCTTATTAAAACTTTAATATTAGTTCAAGAAGAGAGGAGTTGTTGCTCCAGAGGTTATAGTGTAAGTTTCCCAGTGCTTATACTGAATTGCAAGTTTCATATCGAAAAACGCCCTGCGCATTGAGTCCTATTTCAACCCGTATAAAATTAATAAATTAATCTTCTGTAAATCAAAATTTTGGCGCATGTCCAAAACTTGAGCAAAACCCATGAAAACATTGAGAATCTGATAAACTGCAGGTTAAGTCGTTGTTGTTGGCTAAGTTGCGAATCTTCCTCATAATTGTGACTCAAGCAGTCACAGCGATGTATCCAGTGATGATTCGGTGATGATTCAGTGATGATTCAGTGATGATTCAGTGCTGATTCAGTGATGATTCAGTGATGACTCAGTGATGATTCAGTGATGATTCAGTGCTGATTCGGGTAATTAGCCATTATCAGACCGGGATGTTAGTGACGTCAACATCCGATAAATACACAGCACTTTTTAATTTTACCGAGTTTTAACTTGTTGGAGTTATTAGTCGAATTTGATTCATAAAAAAACAAAAACGACTTTTGAGTCATCGTGTCTACAAAGACCAACAACCAAACTAGTACTCGGCAACTATTATTGTTACTTATTATTATTTGCTACTATGTTTAGTAGCATTCTGAAATTTTAAAGTGTGAAACATAATATAAAACTTATTGATATACTTCTATTGTCAAATCTTGTATTTATCGGTTGTTCGCACAATGTATATAATTGTAATTCCATATGACTACTAAAATGGAAATAAACAGAACGGTTCAGCAGCATCAGAATTTTACTAAAATTTTAAACAAGTTATTTGCCTTAATTTAAAAATTCTCCAATGATAAAAACGAGCGAACTTGCTAATTTCAACACTATACTTTATTCTTATAATAAACTGCTGCACTGTGACTGCAGTAATTAAATCAACAAACTTAATTCCCATGAAAGTTTGTACTCAGCATTTGAATACAGGGGTAATTGGCATAATTAGATTTTGAAATAATACGTCTTACATTACGGCATTTTCTTAGAAATATTAAATTATCATGTATCACTTCAATAATGTTCTGCATTGCTCCTCTCCTTCAGATGTTGTATCATTGTATCAACCGTTCAAAGTAGCAAAAGTCTTCTACTTACCATTACCACCTTTGATTTATTATTCATACGCCGCACGACAAGAAAACAACAGATTCATCTGCATTTTAGTTATCTTTTTAATAATTTTTTGCTACTCTTTATTGTATTTATTGCCACGACTAAGTGTTCTTTGTAATAGCATCCTGGTGGAATCGGAGTATTCGGTGGTATCAGAGTACGTGGTGGTATCAGAGTACCTGATGATATCAGAGTACTTGTTGGTATCAGAGTACCTGGCAGTATCTGAATACCTGGTGGTAATAGAGTACCTGCTGGTTTCAGAGTACCTGGTGGTATCAGAGTAACTGGAGGTATCACAATACCTGATAGTATCACTGTACCTGGTGGTATCAGAGTAACTGGTAATAACAAAGTACCTGGACTCCGATAAAACCTAGTAGACTAAATAGCTAGATATTGTTTATATAATATCATAGTAGAAGCTAAGAACTTTGGCTTCGTATCCAAATATATGCTAGATACTTTCAGATAGAATGCAAGTACAACAGTATATCTCTACAGTATGTCAACCCTCAAAGTATCAAAGGATTTCAATACATCAGGACTAGAATCCGCGTAGATCATTGTATGACTAATTTATATGTGACATTCCGCCATATTCTAAAATCTCTGGCGGTCAGTGAAAGAGATTCCACATCCCATGGGATCGCTTCATTACTTCGCTGTCCTGTGGGACGCGCTCTTTCCTCTAACTGTCCTGAAGAACTTCTGCATGGGACACCGCGGGTTGGTACTCCCCAGCTTTATTGATTTTAACAAATATATAACATTAATTTTAAACTTTTCCTTCAAATCAGAGAGACATTGCCAAATCATCTTACGTAAACTTCGTTAAATCATCAATAGGTAACTGAAACGAAACCGAAAGATTTAATCAATAAAACTAACAATTACACTGCTACTGTCGTCCTAGACAGCGTACAACAATATAGAACTAAACTTATAACAAAAATATTAAATAATAAGATTTATTAAACTGCTTCTATGCGGTAGAAAGAAACCAGCCCAAGGAGTCAATTCAACATGCCGTAGTATGTTAGTATCTCTCTCTCTCTTAGTGCACTTCCTACTGACAGGTCTATGGTATATAACGCCTCCACTATTCTCTGTCTTCCGCCTTCCTCTTCATTTCCACATATGAGTGGATCTTTAAATCGTATCATGTCCAGTTGGTATCGTGTCCTCTAATCTCAATCCTCATTCTCTATTCCACAATCCACGGACCCAGGATCGTCTAATCTCAGTCCGACTGGACGGAGGCAGCTGCTGACACGAAATCCCAATTAGACTGATATGAGCTATCCCGGGCACGAGGAGTCCAATTCACGAAAGGAATCGAGAGGGACAATGGAAGTTTTGTCAATGATTTTGCTCCAAGGGTCCTCCATATTTTACGATTCTGTACTAAACAAATTTCATTAAATAATAAACTCTTCTGTGTCTCAACGCAATAAGAAAATGCGAATCGAAGAGATTTTGTTAAAATAATTCAAAATGAAATGAGTCAAATGTTCCTGCCCTTTTTGAAATTAAATTTTCGGTGTCATATGAAAATAATTCAGTACTTGACTATTTTCTTGTTATACTTATTTTTCCTGATTTCAAATTAATAAACCTGGAAAGTTTCAATTATTTTCTTTTCCCCGTGTTGTGTCGGGTTGTATGAAGAATTGATCATCTGGTGACTGCGTATGTCGTAGAAGGCGACTAAAGCACTAAGACCATACCAACATCAGAAAGGACATCGGTTGGTGAGCGCCTTAGCTCCAGAAATTGCTACAAAAATATATACGAATGGAAAAGTCTCAAATGGGGGATTGACTGGTAGTGTGGTGTAGGACAGAGAGGATTTGACACAGTCTACTTGTATCCCGACCCTGATTAAATTGGGATTCAATGGAGGATGATGATGATGATGATGATGGATGGTTTCAATTATGTACCAAATTATGATGATAGTCTAAAATATCTGAAATCTGTTAGAATTGACACATTAGTGCTAGCTTCCCGAAAATGAGAACGCTAGACACTAAAGCTAAAATAAGTTCAACACTGCTCAAAGACTACATTACGCGAACATTTATATTAAAAGATGCAAATATTATTTTAGCCCATTATTAGTACGTAATGCAACGTCTCATTTTCATATATAAATGTGTTTTCCAAGAAAAACAATTCAACATCTTTTAACGTCGTCATATTAGCACCTCATTTTACCAACCCTTTTGGACCATTATCCAGTTTCCCTGGTCAAAAAGTATTTTGCTAATTAAAAGCGTCCAATCACTGGTGGTTGCTCCAGTCATTGGTGGTTGATCCAGTCACTGGTGATTGATCCAATCATTGGTGGTTGATCCAATCACTGGTAGTTGATCCAATCACTGGTGGTTGATCCTATCGCTGGTGGTTGATCCAATCACTGGTGGTTGATCCTATCACTGGTGGTTGATCCTATCACTGCTGGTTGATCCTATCACTGGTGGTTGATCCAATCACTGGTGGTTGATCCAATCACTTGTGATTTAATGTAATATTGCATTGAACATTAATCTCCTAATAAGATATCAGTCTTACTCCTGCAACATATTTTTAACATTTTAATTATATGCTAATTTTGTAATGCTTTCAATGTCCGACCTGGGAGTGATTAAGTCACAGCTGTTTGATGCTACCATACCTCTACCTGATTAACAAATTATATTCTGTACTCTTCTGACTGGATGGACCAATGAATACCACGCTTGCCTTAGAAGCAAAAGACCTTCAGTTGTATCACAGCCGTACCGTCTCTGGCAATGTTCGTTGTGATACCAAAATAGACGTAAAAGGCCACACAACAAGTTTTGGCAACTACATGTGAAGCTACTAAAATTTAGTGCAGCGACAAAGTTTGTATTATGATACTTCTATTATCTTATGTCAGGCAAGTCAGACAGTCTTTTAAAAGAAGCATTAGGAGCTCAATTAAACAGAATTTAAAATAAATATTTGAACCGGTATTATGGATTTTGTTTTTTGCAGCGTTTTTCAACCTTTTTAGGCTTGTCGTATTGGATTTGGTTCAGTGGTGCTCGATTTTGTCATGATTTTGGCGACAGTAGCGCTCTAATCATTGTTGTTGTGGTTTTTAAAAGCGCATAGCTTATCTTATTTATAGAGAAGAGTAGGCTACCTGTTAATTGTATGTCGACATTTATGGCACTTTTTATAAATAATATAAAAATAAAAGTAGATTTTTATAAACTGACTTGAAATCTAGAAAATCTATTTTAGTCTAACGTGTACCAGGTGTTTCATTGGAACATAAAGGTAAAATGTGACCGCATATTGTGATCAGTTATGTTTAAAAATCAGTTCCTATGCTCAGTCATTGCTTTCCTTTTCTCATTCATTCTCACACATTGTAACACTGACACTGACGCCTTCTGAAAACATTAACTATGACTTGAATAATTAAATCATTGTAGACCAAACCTAAAAATACGGTATGGAAAATTTACTTGAACACCGAACATTTTCCAGAGATATATGCTACAGATCTATGCTAGAGATATATGCTACAGATCTATATGTATGCTACTGATCTATGCTACAGATCTATATGTATGCTATAGATCTATACTACAGCTCTACCACTATGCTACAGGTCTATGCTACAGATCTACGTGTATACCATAGAGATTTGACGCAAGTCTCTGACGTCATACTATTCTAACTTGATGGAACGTCAAACCTAATATACAGTATATTGATAGAATTTGACACCGTTTTCATTACTAATGCCATTCCGCATTTTAGTGTCATATTTACACTTTTTATACCTAATATATTATATTATAGACCTTAATGAAGGAAGATATCAGGAAACTAGAGGCATTGGAAATGAGGGTATGAAAAAGAATGGAAAGGATTAGCTGGACTCAAAAGGGTACAAATGAGGAAGTTCAGGGAAAAGTTGGTACAATTAGACAGTTAATAAATTATTAAGTAATCGGAAGAAGAGCTGGTTAGGACACATTCTAAGGGAAAGTCTTCTAAAGAGGTCATACATGTAGAAGACAGAATGGAAGGAAATTGAGGCAGAGGAAGGCCAAGATTATGAATGTTTGATGACTTAAAAATCCACTCATATGTGGAAATGAAGAGTAAAACGGAAGACAGAGAAAAGTGGAGGCGTTATATACCATGAACTTGGCAGTGGACAGTACACTAAGAGAGATACTATATTATACTATAATATTATGCACTTTAATGAAAATTATGTACATTTCATAATCATAATCATAACGGCACACTGGGTCAGGAAGCACAGGTGCTTGTTTAAGACCCATTTCCTCCTTCCTCTCCATGGTTATTAGTAATCGTAGCCTTTTGATGGCGCATCAATTGCAGCCGGCGCGGATTTAAGAATAACCTTCCATCACCCTTATTTATATGGTGCGCTTCACATGCATTGTTTAGGTTGGGTCATTTATGACTTACCCAACACAAATGATCAAGTTGACTTATATGCATTGAGATATGGAAGAATTCAAAACTACGATTCTTATATTACGATTAAAAATTACGATTTCAAGAGAGTTTATAATCTTTAATCGCTTAAATGTATGAAGTACGAAAAGCTACATTAACTCAATAAAATAATCAAATTGTACATCACATAAGACAAATGTGTCAATCAATAATATTTATCAGGATATTTTAATTCCACATTTAATGCGCAAAACTTCATTTGATTATATGCGGCTCCGGATGTATTAAGTCTTGTACAAAAGCTACAGACGCCATTATTTGGTTCACTACTGCTGGTTATATAAGAGTGTCACTAAGAGCTTAAGCACTATGGGTACACGTAAATCCTAGCCGCACTCTGGTGGCTGTATTTCTTTTCATAAAACTGTTCCTTAAGTCTGCACACCTGCTACAAATTTGTAACTCTTTCAGTTTACAGTTTTCTTTCACTTTAATTAAAGGCGGAAGTGTCTAGTACGTATTGGCATAAAAGAATAACATTGCTTCGTTACTTCGTAAGTTTATGATGGGAGTGTACGTGACGCTGTATTATTCTACGTGTCGTCAATCTGAGTGTAGTTCTAGTGAATTACAGATGCAACTGACTGACTGATTGATTGATTGATTGACTGATTGATTGATCGATCAATTGATTGATTGATTGATTGATTGATTGATGGATTGATTGATTGTGACACTTTCAGCTGCAGGATGACATAGTGACTCTCAAGGCACTGCTGAGAGCTAAGAGAGAAGTGGCGGCAGATCTTCAGCAGAAGCTTGGACTGACAACCATGAATGAACTGCGTCATGATCTGCACTCTGGAATACAATCTATCATTGAATCGACTACGTATGTCAGCCAATTATAATAAATGAATGATTAATTAATGTAAATCCCATTATGATTATTAAATCCCAGCCGCGTTGATCTGAGAGTAAAATCTCTGACATTCACTGGACTGGCTACACGGAAAATGGACTTAATTGCCTAACGGATTTAACGTGTGGTATTAGAAGTGATAGATATCAACGTAATTGATAATTTCGCTGTAATGTGTATTATTATTATTATTAAACTAACAATTATGGTAGTGGTAATCTAAAGCTAAAGACTAAAACCGATTTAGAGTCATTTCTAAAGCTACGAAGAACTCTTTTAAAATGTTTTGTGAATAAGAGAAATGTTGAATTGAAATGGTATTAATTGTTGAAAGTGAAAAATCAAATTACATTTAACGTAATTTTAGGTAGGTCTGAAATAAAAGATAGTATTGCCATCTATTGAGATATGCGGCCAAAAATCGACAGATATTAATCACTTCTTCTACAGACAGTTTCATTATTAAGCGATAACATCGCACTAACGGAACAAGACAAAGTGCATTAAACTTTTCCTTTCATAACATTATGATAAATATTATCAGAGTTCTATAATCCCTTCTCGATTCATATCGTCACTTACACCATCAATAGCAGCTGAGGGATGATTGATGGATGAATGTGGGGATTATGGGAGAATGATTCAAATCCATCACGGATCAGATTATACTGAGCTTCACACGAAGAGCAAACACCGCCAAATACACAGTGAAAACAACAGACGAACGCTTTGAGAGGAGGTACCAAAGTGTGGGCAAGTAAAATATTAAAGATCCGAGGCACAAATATTGGCATCGTGCAGTGAAAGATAATGTAAATTTCGTAAAAGATGTTTTCCTTCCTACACTAAATCTGACTGATAATTATGATTCGTTTATTGAAACTTAATTCAGAATCCTCTTCTACGATAAGTGATTGATCGATAAGTGATTGATCGATAGGTGATTCATCGATAATTGATTGATCGATTCGATAGGTGATTGATCGATAAGTGATTGATCCATAAATGATTGATCTATGAATGATCTACGATAAGTACGATGCCATTGACGGGCGAATTTGCGTAAAGGACTCAATATTAAAGGATTTCACTGTAGAGTTTAAAGATTTCACTGTAGAGTTTAAACATTTCACTGTAGAGTTTAAACATTTCACTGTAGAGTCTACTAGGCTTTAGCCTAGTAAAAATCAGTTTTCTGCCTTGAAAGCATAACAGCGACGAACCGAGCTCTGAATGTGGTGTATTCAACTTCTGCTCAACCTACCATCATGCCTCCGGCTCAGCTCTTGCATATCTTTGAATAAATTTGAAGTTTAGTCCTCGTTGCACACATTATTCGACGCAAAATTAATTATATGGCAATGCTAGCAAAAATTAATCGTTCTAAATAATTTGTCCAAATCAACCTCTAATTGTACTTTCATTAATCCTAGTTATATTTTAGCAAACCGCTTTATTACTTAAGAAAACTATGTTATTCAGATCTTTTTGTATCTATTGGACGGCCGTGTGAGTAGCACCCTTCCTGGTAAACAGGAAACCATCTCATTCAGTTCAAATTCTAACAAGACAGTCTCTGACAGTTCCCTATTGATACCAAGTGGACGTTGAACTAAACTTTATACCTTATTGTTCCTTTAATCAATATAAAAATTGAATATTTTATCATCTTACTCACGCGTTTCGTTATTTGGTCTTATTTACAATTACCCGTGTTATGTTCGGGTTGCTGAAGAATAGACCAACCGTGGACTGCAATTGCCTTAAAAGTTGACAAAATACTAATAGCAAAATCAACGTCAGAAAGGGCATTCGGTTGCTGAGCGCCTACACCTTCAGTAATTTCTGTAAAATCGTCTAATCCTGACTCTAGTTAAACTGAGATTCAAGGGAAGTGGAAGATGATGATGATGGTGTTATTTACAATCACCCTGGACTGCTTATTGCAGGTCAGCGTGTGACGTAATGTGACGTCGCTCAGTAAAATTCTATTTATAATCAGCCACTCGACGATGATCCTTCTTTATTAAATTCTATTCGAGCGTCAAACTTGGACTTATAGACAATTTAGAATCTACTTAACTCTGTGATGATTGAGTCAATCGAGGATTGAATCGTTAAGTAGTCTAATGTACTGCTGAAAAGCAGATTAAATTCATTCTTTAAAAGCTATTACATAAACGTCTGTCTTATCGAACTTTTGCATTTTGTTGAACTGTGCATAAATTTGCTTATATATAAGTGTGAAACATTTTTATAAATTTTTAGTCAACTAGATAATGAGCAACATTGGAATAAAATATTATAGTTTTAAATTTAATTATCAAAAATACATTATATTTAAGTATGGGAAATAAAAAATATGTTGGCTAATTGCTGTAAGTTAAATGTACGTTAGGCGTAATTCTCGTTTTAGTGTTTATGAATTGTTATATTGTTTAGATGTGTCAATTAAAGTAACTTTTTCACTATCAGACTCATTCACTACTCATTACATCACTCATTACACTTATTAAATCTCATTAGGCAAACTAAGAATTGTTCAGATTAGTTTAAGATATAAATTTTAAATTAAAGTAAATATTTGTAATAATATTAGGATTGCGCATACTGCCTATGTCAAGCGTAAAAATGGCTTCATCACATCACAAAGCCTGCTGCCTGCTTTGCTTCAAATGTACATGTAAATGTATGATCCTTAGCTGGAGAAAAATTGCTTTCCATATTGCTATCATATTGCATGTGGCATGTCACATAATCTCAGATTAGTCAGCCATAAGAACTACATTCCGATTTCTATTGGTCAATTCTCAACATTTTCTGACTGCATATGAATTATCATATCTCTATACATTATAATTATAGGTATCAAAAGACGAATGCGGTATTTAGATCATTCGGAGCTTTCGCTACACGAAAATTGGGGAATATCAGGCTGGCCATTAAAAGTGGATCAGAGTCAAAGCGAGAAAATAAGGTTGGTTTAACAATTATACTACATAATTTACTTAAATTCCTTTACTGATTTACCATTTTTGATCACCGGACTGGCTTTCGTTTAGGACCTTACTTCTTCTCAGCACATTTCTTTTTTGCGGATTGCTCTTGGTGAATTGATCTATAGTGATGTGTGCTGTGGGGGACATCCCTGACATCATCCCTGGATGAGGAAACGGACGTTAAACCTTTAATATTATTAATAATGTTAGACTAATACTCTGAGCACAGTAATATAAAACGATTTATTAATTTGTGACTTCTGCCGACCAATGGTCAGAGAGAGGTGTAGGGTAATTGATGAAAATAAGGCTAAAGATAGTGATGTCTAATCAAGTGCGTAGATTTGTGGAAAAATGTCAAAATTCATTTGAGAAATGAATAGTCTCTGAGTAGTCTGTGAATAGTTTATGAATAGTCAATGAGTAGTCTCTAAATAGTCTATGGATAGTCTCAGAATGGTATATGGATAGTCTATTAATAGTCCGTAAATAATCTATGAATAATCTATGGATAGCCTATGAATAGTTAATGAATAGTCTTTGAATAGTCTACGAATAGTGTATGAATAGTCTATGAAAAGTCTATGCATAGTCTATGAATAGTTTCTGAATAGTTTATGACCAACGGGTATATAAAAAGACAACGGCATAAATTCCCACCTGATAACTGTTTTCATGTTTTATTTTTGTTAGTAATTAATACTATTAACATTTTTCATTTTAATACTATAAATTAATTAATTAATGCATAATTTTCATTAGTTGTTAATTAATACTTAATTTCTATTATTAATTAATTTAATTTTAAACTTTGATTTCTGAGCGTTCTACATGTATATGTTTGGGTTCGCTATTAACTCAAATGACAGCCGAGCTGTTAGAGCGTTTGTAGGGTACGTTGGAGAACACTGATTCGAAACTCAGCCCTAACTTCTCTGACTGTAAACTTGTGATAAAGAAACAAAAGTTAATATTAGCTTATCTCTGCTATGTAGATTGTTGATTGACTGATTAACCCCAGTGATTGACAGATTTATTGACTTCTATACTGATTGATTCACTGATTGATTCATTGAATCAATTTATCGAGCAGTTACTTTATAATCGATTAATTGAAGGTTTGACTGAGTAATCTATCGGTGGATTGATAATAAGAAAACTTATTACTGTTGAAAACTGGGTGACAAGATTAAAACAGTGCCTCCAGTTTTCGTAGAAAACTTAAAGCAGACCAAACCATCGGTATAGCTTAAATGAATACGAATGGATTTAATTCTTTAAGCTTAGGATCTGAAAGATGAATCCGCAGTGTATATAATACATGACTTAGATGAAGAGGAAGTCTGATGTGCTCGTTAATCTAAGCAACCCGTTCTCTTCTGTCGTCAATGCATGATTGCTCAGTCAGAAAATAAATGAGGCTTCCCGGGAGCAGCTGAAATTAGAGACCAACCAATAAATTATTATTCCTCCTGATCAGAGAATTAGAGGCCGACGATATTGCTGCAAATCTTTCATTGAGTGAACCCATAGTTTTGAATCTAATGGCGGATGATCGCGGTGCGCATTCTACTTTTGATAATGAAGATGGCAGTATAATATAGAAAACCTGAAACCGAAGCTTACAAGAGAAATTGAGAGAAATATACATGTATGTTATTACAGTAAGGTTAATAGAAAACTTAGAACTAAATAAAAGAAAATAATAAGAATAAAATTATTGAATATAAAATTATAATAAAATTTTGAGAAATTATTAAGAATAGGAACAATAAAATTTTAATGTAAGGGATATAAACTTAGATATAAGAACGAATTACAGCAAGTTATTTTGAAACGTAAATGTTACACATGATAACTATTCAAGAAACATATTTAAAAGAAAATGGAACAGATGAAATAATGTCAATTAAGAATAGAAAGTACAATATATTAAACTAAGGAAAAGATTCATATAGGCCTACAGAGGTGGGGATAACTATAAATACAAACATCGAATTTATACTTTTATTACATAATTATGTCGTTGCTAAAAGCTACCTGTTTTTGTCACGTTGGTATTTAAACTGTTAGTTAACTAGAAAACTTTATTATTAGAATATTTTTAAAGGATATTGGGAAATGTAAGCGCAGCAAACATTACTGTACCACAGTGGATTCTGATAGCATCCTCTTTATGTAATTATGTTATCATATATTGACCTTAAATCTAGTATACTATTCCCATTTTCATTTGTGCCTCCCTTCAGTATAACGATCAGCAATTTACATTTAGCATTCTATACGCATTTGCCACAAAGGCTAAAATTAAATACGAAATATTTTGCGTCAGAATAAGTTTAATCTTTGTTCACTGAAAGAGCCGCAGTTTCGCTCGGTCCTTTCAACTCACAAAATTCATTGCCGCTCGAGAGTTTCAATAGAGGCACTCTGAAAGCTGCCCACAGCTGTAGTTTATCAATTCCGCGTTTGAAAATTGTTTTTGTTCTTTACGGTTTTACTCCGTTAATCAAAATCGTCGAAATAATATCTCCGCAGAGTTTATTTAGGGTTCCCATCACTGCGCACTAGCCGTTCATTGTTCACTCGTTTGTTCACTCACATTGTTCACTCGTTACACTCGTTCATTGTTCATTGTTCACTTGTTTGTTTCTATACTAAAACCACAATAGTAACTGCTTAGTTACTGTTCCTAAGCCTTTTGTATAATTTTCGTTACAAAAGAATACTCTCTTTCACTTCAGTGCTCAATTAAATGGCATTCCCCTTGCACGTGTTTAAACTCTCTGTCTGATTAGACTCCAGTTATAGTTCTACCTTTAGCTCTATAGTCCGTCGCACAGCGAACTGACCGCAGAGGCTTTGCCTTTGTTAAATCTTAACCTCGTCTTCAGCAACGGTCAAACATACTTTGAGGCTGTTTCCCGTTGCCTTTCTCAGTTCTTACAAGACTTCAATTCCATATCAATGCCAGCCTAACGACATAGAAAGTATTTTGCGAATCAATTTCTCATAATATTATGATAAAGACAATCTGAGAAGCTTCTAAGAGTACGAAATTACTACGAATTGTACATATACCTCAGGTTAATGAAATAGGTTTATATTCAGCTATTACCTTCAAATTTATTGACAACCAAAGAGCTGTATAGTTAGAAGTCCATGCTGGAACTATATATTCCGCTAATTGCAGCATAGAAATCGATCAATTGTATTATTAACAAATCAAATAATATAAGTAGATAATCTATTGCTCCATAATCAAGCACGTTTACTCAACTTGGACTCGTATAAGTAGTTAGGGGTCTACACTATATACGTAAAATCAGATCAAAGACATCAAAACCTGAAAATCTGCAACACTGAATCTTTTCATCTAAATAAATTAGCAAGTATATTTACATTTGGATTATAAAACTATTATAATTATGCTAGCATACATATCTAAATAACACATATATTTTTCACTTAATTTAGAGTGAAATTAGCCTCAGACTAATGGTTTCTGATCTGCAGTTTTCAAGTCCCATTTGTTCATCCACTTTCCATCTGATCTCCGCTCCGTGTGGACGCTCTGAAGATGATTTATTGGATTTTGAAGCAGAAAATTTCAATTACATATGACTTCGATTTACGGTCAATCCGACAGTTCAATAGAATGCATTGATTGATTGATTGACTGCTTTTCTGCGCTTAATCCGACAGAACGCTTCAGCCGCATGCTCGCAAATACGGCGGCATAGATTGGAAAACTATTTTCCTTTTTGTTTTTATTGATTAGCATTTTAAAAAGCTGTAAAACGAAATTTAAAATAATACAAAAAATTTGTGCAATTTTGCAAATAACAGAAATTAAAGCAAATATTCATTTAAAAAAATAGGTCTATCAAATGGCATTGAGCGTCATGTGGAAATATCCAGATATCTGCAATAATACTTAAATATTAATAAAAACTTATAATATTCTGCAGGAAAAAGTAAAAAGTAGCTATTCAGTATGAAGATCATTAATGCTACAGCAACATTAACAACACTACCAGAATGGCACTGTAATCCACTATAACAGTGATCACTAAGGCAAAAAAGGAAAGTCGATGATCAGAATATGAGACAAATTAAATTATGCTGCTTGCTTCCTTAAAACAACCTCTGCATTCAAAAATTAAAGAACAGACTCAAACTATTGTATGATCTATTGGTAATTTAAGACGGAATCTAACTTTATAATAATATAACTTAGATAAAACGACAAAGATTTAACATTAAAACATAGAAGTCAAATATTGAATGTAATTACTTTATCGACTACGTAGAAACTTTAACGTATGCATAGAATTTTATACGTGTATGCCCTGCTGTTGTTTAAGGATATACTGTTAATTTGGTTAATTTCTTAAAGAAAAACAAAAATTAGTTTACGTCTCTTTACATAACACAAACGTTTCTGTCAGTGACGGTAGGATGAAATTCGAAACGACAGCATCCTGAATATCGGTTAAGTGTGTCATCAACCTAGCCAGCTATTCCGTATATCCATTACTATTAATTAATAGATACGAACAATTTCTATTCAATAAAAGTAAATAATTCGTATCTTACTTATGAAGGCTACAGCGGCGTTCCTGATCTCTCCCGTGTTACTGAAGAATGGACCAGTCGTTAATTTAACGTGTCGTAAGAGGTGACTAAATAAGAACTGAAGAAGGCATCGTGAAACCACCTCAGAAGCCATAATTTGTCCAAGCTATAAGTATGGATAAAGCATAGCCTTTGTGAAGAGATTAGGTTGAAGATATATTGACAGCTGTCACAGCTCCGTATGGAACGTGAAAGCAGACTCTGATTATGAACACGCAGCTCGGACCTGCAACTTGGTAGAACACTAAAGAGAAAGCGAGCAAGATATATATATATATAGAGAGAGAGAGAGAGAGACAGAGAGAGAGAGAAGAGAGACAACAGATGATATATAATTACAATTAGCAATAACGAAGTTTGCACCAATACCTCCTGCTTAACTTGGCCGAAAATGTTCTTTTTTCGTATGAATAAAATTGCAGTAATCTAAATAAATTTATTTTACAATTGCAGAGAGGAGAAGGACAACAAGGTCGATCAGATGACGGTATGTACAGTGATGACGACGAAGAAAATCGTAATGAATATGAAGATGATGATGAGGAGGAGGAGGAAGATGATGATGCTTACGAAGATTATAGTGATGAAGATGATGACGAAGAATATGAAAACTGCAATGAATAAGAAACTCAACAAAGTACATGCGAATATAGTTAAGGATGGAACATTCAGAATGCTGCTATTTTCTTGGAGAATATAGAAAGTTAGAAAGCTAAAACCAATTCATTGAACAAACATTGAATGTCTTTTGAAAATGCTTAATGAAAAACTCCAAAAATCGATTTATTAAGAAATAAAAATTAATTTTAAAATAAATGAAATTAAAATAGATCGATACAGCATAGCGCAGATATCTACGCTATATAATATATGTACTGTGGAACCTACAATAGCATGTTCCGCACTTAAATAAATAATGTACGATAGGTAATATTTACGATAGGTAATATAATCAATATTTAAGCAAAGGCAATACATGCCTGCGTTTTACAGTATAGCCTTTAATTAAAATACATACAATAGAGCCACTATATGGGTTCAATGTCCACATGGACATGACCTAAGCTCCTTCATTATCGAATACAAAAAATCTAAATCTTTATCCACAAAGGAGTTAAATCTCATTCTCACCTCTATCCTTAACAATAGGCTTAAAACAAAGCTGTATTACTGCTGTAAGTTGACGTAAAGTGACTGAAATTAATCGCTAATTTCCCAATCGTATAAACCATGTACTACAGCGACAAAGGAGTTACAAATAGCATTACATTTGTAGATATAGGACGTGACAATTAACAGGGCATGTGTCCAGTGTCAAGGCAAATTATTTCATATAATGTTTTGAATGAAAAGCAGACATATTTTAAACGTTGCTTTTCAATATTCCGACTATTGCTTATGATTTGTTGCAGATGGCTCCAATAGGCAAACAGAAATTAAATTAAGTTTGATTTGCTAAGTTAACGCAAATAGGGCCGACAGATTGGTTTCTCAGAAGGCCGATCAGTTTCAGTAACATAAAATAGTCGTTATTCTTTCATTTTTGCGCTTCCTTTACAGTCGAGTCTCTATTTAGGCACTACTTATCAGCACATTAAAGTCTCAGTACCCGACGTTACATGTGTACCGGGTGCGAATTTTTACTATTGCTACTACAGTAGCACTATTTATAAATCTATTTATAACTTATTTCTTTTTTTTTGTAAATGATAGACAATTAATGGCAACTTTGAAGACATTTAAAAAGAAATATTTCGCAAAAAATTAAGTTCATAATTTTAGTTCCCTTTACTAAATTCTATTTTGGATATTTTAAGGTTTGTCAAATGCTTTACAACAGCCATATAAGTATTTATTAATATTCTTTAATAGAGATATTTTTAATTAGCTAGACATTTTTTACATAATTGTGAAATACGTACTGTTTTATTTTTGCAATAAAATAAACCTACAGCAATTGTCAATTAGGAGTTCAATTGCTTCCGGGACAAAAATGTCTGCAATATCTCTCTTAGTGCACCGCCTACTGGCAGGTCCATGGTATATAACGCCTCCACTCTTCTCTGTCTTGAGCTTTCCTCTCTTCAATTTTTTTCAATATATTCTACATAAAATATGGTATAGGCTTTTATAGTGGAAGGCTATGACCGCCTATTGTAATATAGAACCAAAGAATTCTGATCACTATTGATTTTGTTGGTATTCTGAGTACTATTACTTATGTATTATTCATATGCTATGGATAGAACATTTAGAAGGAATACTTGTATATTCAATTGTTAAAATGGACGTTTCAGCATTGAATTGTTGTAAAATGTAAAACTTGAATGTCAGCTTTAGTCGTGTTCCGCTGAGATGTCTCAAAGCAGTTAACATTATTGGCTTGAGATGTCCCTTATGTCACCATAGAGTGACGAAACAAAAGTCAAATTCTTACTGATGTATACCTAAATCGATTGACTGATTGATGACTGATAATTGAAATCTAATGTTTCAAAACGGTTAAAACTCCGTTCAAAATTAATTAAATGAAGACTGTACCTGCATCAGATGATTATAGGCTACCAAACTAACGACACTAATCTAATGTATCATAAACTTAACCGACTTCATTTTATTTCTCCGGTATTAAACCTTATACAGTGACTGGTGACAAACAGTTGAAGTTCTATTCAAAGTAATACATTAAATTGAAATAATTTTTATTATAGTATGCATGTAAAGAAGAACTGAACGTACAATCGGCTTTGACTTCAATTCGATACGATCCTATATGGTATGATATTTTTCATCAACTGACGACCGATAAGCAGCATTACTTTAAATTTTAATCAAAATTTATCATCTCAGTTTGAGTCTGTTTGCTTATATAAATTATTTACAAATTAAAACGTAACGAGTATTTTGTAATCTTTGACATCTCGGGACCTTCTACTCTTCAATTACACGCATTCAACGGCTAGGGTACATTGAGCTGCAATAATAATTGGATAAATTTTGCATTTTTCGTTCGCGTCTATTCTAGAACGTTTTACGTCATATTTGTGTTACTAACTCTAGTGTCATGCTATTTTAAATTATGATTTGTATGTTGTCAGTATAAATTAAAATAAAGCGTGAAGACGACGTCTGAATTTGTTGTCCCATAAATAGTAAGAAATTCAAACATGACAGAAAACTAATAGTAATGACGATGACACGACGACGAAGAAGATGATGATGACCATCAATCAATCAATAAGAATTTAACAACGGGTTCCTTACTATAAGGCAATGTGAGGGACGTCTCTAACAGACTCAGCAACAGCAGACACCAAAGCATCATACGATGGCGACTGAGTATACAAAAACTGAAGAGATGATGACGATGATGTTGACATTGATGATGACGAAAATAATAATATTAATGCTTATTTAGCTTAATTAGTCATTTTAAATTCTTCTTTATCCTCTTTATCGAAAGACAGATATAAGATAAAATATTATAAAATATGCACAGCAGGCAAAGTCGTTTGGAACGCTAATCATGAAATGTAGTCATGGAATAATAGCAACAAATAATACTACAAAAACATAAAACTACAATTTTACGCCGGTTTCTTAGATCAAAGAAGGAATTTGATGCATACACAAAACCACATTTATACGCTATATATATTTATAATATATATATATATATATATATATATATATATATATATATATATATATATATATATACATATATATAGGCCCCTATATATAAATATACATGTATATATATACTATATATCATATATATATATATATATATATATATATATATATATTATATATTATATATATATATATATATTAATATATATATTATATATATATATATATATATATAGATATATACTGTATATGAAAAGTCGCTTTATCAATTGCCCACAGATAACAAATTCCTATCATTTCTTTTTCCTATATGACCGAATTGCTAGCAAGCTAGACTATTAAACTAGAGGTCACGGATTTGCTCACCCGTCGAATCGTCTCTGAGAGTAGGCGTGTAGAATGGCATCAGACGTTACACGTTACTTTTAGGCCTATTCCTAAACGCGACAATTAACAAACCTGTGAATAGATTTAGCTTCATGACTGGTTATTTTATTTATTTTATTTTATTACTTCCATTTGCACATTACAACATTACGATACGAAGCATCAGAATACAAAATACATGTTATGGTTCAGAATCAAGATTGCACATGGCACTTCTAAGGATCCAAAAGCTAAAATAAAATCATTAACTTGATTGCTCTGTAAAGATTGAGCGGTAGAAGAGCAGAATGCTCAAGGATGAATTGGAGGATACAGTTTCTGTCTTAATAAGGCTTACTGGCGGCGAACCGGGAGTTGGCGGCGAACCGGGAGTTAAACTACCACTAATTTGACACATTGAGCAACAAATAAACGTGTTAAAACTAAACTACCACATTAACCAAACGTCAACAAAAAAGGGGTTAACAAAATCTTTAACAGATTCCAAAATCAACCAAACTTAAAGCCATCAACAATACTTAATCCTTTACTAGAAGAGATTTACAACAAAGACAGCCCTCATTCTCTCATCCATTCCTTTTCAAATATAAAGTCCAAGATGCATATTCCTACTCATATTCTACTATCACAGTCCACAATGAGCACGCAACAGTCAATAGATAAACACCGTGATTCCATTCTTTATTAAAGTTCCATTCTTGTAGGAACCTTCACTACAACTTTAGAGAGTCTATATGGTCTCTGGGAGTTACATGGTCTCTGAGTATACGGTTTTCATTATCGGTTTCACTATCCGCGTTTGTAAGCTCTAACGAGACACACACAGTTTTTGAGTTTTATTCTCAAATTTCCCAGTCTTGACACGAGAAATTGCATCATAAATTAAGCAAAATCTACAGTTGAAACATAAGGCAACAAATTTAAAACAAAACACTTAATAAAACTAACTTATGCAAACAGTCAGATCAACTATGGTCGGATTTGTTTCCAGTGCAATCTAATCAAGTGCTATACTACTACGACTCTAAGAACTAATCTACAGCGTACGAGATGCGATGTGGAAACATCTAACCAATGCAGCAACATCGATCAAAAAAGACTGCGTAACAAGCTTTCTAATCAACCCATTTATACTACTAAAATGGAGGCATTACTGCCACATTTTAATCCAATATGAATATAAAGAAAACTGTCCTGCTAAGCGAAAATATCGCCAGCTTTCCAAAATATGAAAGTGTCACTAACAACATTCAGACCTCTTCACTGTGCGATGAATATTGTTGCCAGCATTACCGTATACACGTTACCTTGCGATTCATGCAAAGTAGTGACTGTGAAAAGTGACCATGAATAGTGACCAAGAATAGTGGTTAAATCACTATTCGTTTTGCGACTAAATATTACAGACCCCACGGATTAGTAGAAGTGATCAAGTTATTAAGCGACACCTCTCTGTGATTAAGCTACTGCTTGTCTGTTATAGTCAAGAGAATAATGTCAAAGTCTAAAGCCGAGTTTAGCAGGTGCGTTTCTCTCAAACCTTTTATCTTCAGGTAGTCATGAATTTTACTCGTTAAGTCATGTGAAAAGCTTAAAGCAGTAAAAGCCAAGACCACCAGAGTTTCACCAAATAAACAAATCAATTTCAGTATTAAACGAGCACATAATCGCTACCACATTGAAACTTTACATCACGTGATAATTTTTACATTGACAACAGTAGAATCAATTGAGTAATCAATACACTAAGTATCACAACAGTTGCAGTTCTATGACTAATTCAAGCATTGCTGGTGAGAGGCAGGACATCTGGTGAAGAGGCGGTGCCTGAGCGATGACGTAATCTCTCGAGGGCCTGCCTCCTCAGTGCGTTGTTGAGTCGAGTGGCAGCCCATAGCCACACCCCCTCAGGCAGAAACCCAGCCAGCCAGAGCTACAAGTACACATACAACCAAGATACACATACACATACAACCAAGCTAAACATACACATATAACCAAGCAGACTAATGATGGACATTTGGCCTGATTGAAATGGACAGCATGTCTCAGAGGGGACGATATCATACGCCAGGGCAGTGAGAGACACCAGGAATAGGCAGATCATCGACTATATAATAGTCACACAGAATTTCTACATACATCACATGATCAACGTAAAATCAAAACAAAAAGATCACTACATCAAGCGTCAACTGCATCAACAAGGATACAAAAGAAACACAATGACGAAAATCCCAAATGGGGCATATTATAAAACACAAAAGAAGAATACCAAGCTATAGACTAACTTGAACCGAGTGGGGCCAGTAGCCTGGAGTGACCGTCGCCCAGCCCAGAGTGGCCAGGGCGTGACGCACGTAGGTGGTGGCCGATGGGATAGAGAGGCAGGCGTTAGAGAGCGTGGCGCTGTACTGTGTCATGCGTGTGGCCACGTAGAACGGCTGCAGGCACTGAAACGTCACGCCGCTACTGCGGTACTCATAGCTCAGTGCCTTCATGAAGTAGTTGAGGTATTGCTGCAGTGAGACACACACACATATAGGCACACATATAGACGCATGTATAGACACACATATAGACACACATATAGGCACACATATAGACACATATATAGGCACACATACAGACACACATACAGACACACATATAGACACACATATAGACATACATACAGACACACATACAGACACACATACAGGCACACATATAGGCACTCATATAGACACACATACAGGCACTAGGATTGAGTAGCTAGCATTTTGATTAGGTGCGATACGAAACTGAGTCAAACTAGGTTTACAAAAGAATTTACTGATTTAAATAGAACAGAAATTAGAAAAGTCTGAGTGAATTTTTGAGAACTGCACCTGACATTTTTCTGGAAAAATTACTTTAAATATAATAAAATATTAACTATACTGATAGCAAAACTTTCTGGCGAAATTTTTGATATGTACATCTAAGAAATCTGGAAAAATCCGTTCTGCAGAAAACCGTACAGCAGGGTTTGAAGACTGGAGATAGATTTAATGAACAGAGTAATAGAATGTCCAAGGTTCCATATTCAGGGCTTCTATTAATTGTTTTTACTGTTGCACTCTCAGTTGTTTAAAGTTTTCATTTCTTGCTTGAGCGATATGCAAAAAACTAAACATTCACAAAGCATATTATTTTTTATTTATTATAGTATGTGTATATTATTCGAAACTGTATCGATTTAGGATATATTTGTATGTATTTATAAGAAAACAAAATTAGCACAATCCTTTATTATTTCAACGATATTAACCTAACATTTGTTTAATAAATAAACATATAACGAGATCACATATCACTAATAATAATAATATAAATACCACAGAATATCTAAAATTTAAGAAATTCTAGACTACCATATAACACTGAAGAATGGACCAACCGCAATTTGCACATGTCGTAGGAGACGTCTAAGCAAAAAACTTCGGAAGGCAAAAGGGAACCAACCTCAACGCCATATTATTCCAAAGCTATAGGCTACAATAAGGTGAGAATAAGGTATAGTCTTTTGGAGGGGTAACATATTTATCCATGAAGTGCTGTTTATAAAGCGTGAAAGCAGCATGTGAGTAAGAAAAAGTACTTTGAATCTTGAATCTGTTAATTGGCAGAACACTAGAAAGAGGGCGAGGGAAGGCGAGAGAGAGAAAGAGAGAGAGAGAGATTACTATATATCTATCAACGTTTATATTAGTGCTATAAGATATTGCTAGTAATTATAATGAACGATAAATATAACAAAATAATAGTAAAAATACTTTAGTGGCTGAGTAGACAGTCATTTGAGGAGTGGGGAGGAATGACGCCCCGGAAGAGACTGTGATAACAGCGCCCTTACCCCTACAATCATACAAACAAATAAATACACATACCATCACACATACAAACAATAAATACACAATATTACACATACAATCACACATACAAAAAAACATATTTATACAAGTACACAGCATGAGATGAACCAGTTAGAACTGCGCCCTTACCCCTACAAACAGACAAACAATTAAATACACATACAATCACACATACACTTGCCACTGACTGGAGCCAGTGACGATGTCAGTAAGATATTCTACCGCGGATCAGTATGTGCGGGGTTCAAATCCTGGGCTCGCCCGTCACTGACATCGCTTCCAAGTGAGGAAACTGACCTTAACATTAGCTTTATCAGCTTTTTTTACAAACAAATATATTTATACAAACATATTGCATAGGATGAACCAGTAATAATTGTGCCCTTCCCCTACCAACATACAAACAAAAAAATACACATACAAACAAACATATTTGTATAAGCATATTGCATAAGAAGAACCTGTAATTACTGCGCCCTTACCTCTACAACCATACAAACATATGCACACTCACGCTCACAAACAAGCACAATTGTAAACATATGTAAGACTAATTTTATTTTAACTGCATCCATATCTCTACGAAGACACAATTAATAACATGTACACTCGGGCATACAAGCAAATGAATCAACACACGTTCAATTTTAGGGACTTATTATTATTAATTATTGATCTATACTTATGGCTTTTGATGACAAAACAAATTAATTCTTCTAATTAATTCAGTATAACAGCTTAACAAGAAAGTAGAACAAGAGCCAAACCTGGCAACCATCTGAGGTAAAACCAAGTGCGTCATCTGAAATATAAATCAAGCGAAACTTTGACCGGCAGTCGATCAAAGAATTACTATAAATTAATCAATCAAAGGGAATATTTAGTTACTTTCAAAATCTGATGTCAAAATCAGGAGCCATAGCCGTCATTACGTCCGATACCACAAGATATCAGGATTCATATTAATCCACACTTTTAATCCTCAGTCATAGCTGAGTCTTAAATCTTTTATTAAGTCTCAAGTCTCTTAATGAAGTCTTAAGTCTCTAATTAAGTCTCAAGTCTCTTAATGTAGTCTTAAGTCTCTAATTAAGTCTCAAGTCTTCCAATAAGTCTCAAGTCCCTTAATGTAGTCTTAAGTCTCAAATCTAGTATCAAGTCTCTTAGTGAAGTCTTAAGTCACTAATTATGTCTCAAGTCTTCCACTAAGTCTCAAGTCTCTTAATGTAGTCTTAAGTCTCTAATTAAGTCTCAAGTCTTCCAAGTCTCAAGTCTCTTACAAAGTCTCAAATCTCTTAAGTATCAAGAGATTTCACAAATGCAGGGGCGTTGTGAAATCTAATTAATAAAGGAAGACACTTCAGTAGAGATTAAATACTTCTTGCTCATAAGTCAAATATTTAGATACAGAAAAAGCAATGAAGAGGCCCATATTAAGCTCATATAAGAGCGAGATAGATGACTGTACAAAGTTTGTCTTGGACCAGCCAATACCTACAGTGAGCACTAGACTGAGAACATACCATCGTAGCTGCAGCAACATTGACGTGAACCAACTGCCATAGTCTCTACGAACAAAAGGTAAAACTTCATTAACTTTACTACGAATAAATACAACAGAGAAAGAAATATTGAAGCAATAACGACATTTCTAGAGCCGCATGATAACTCTTCAGTAACACTAAAGAAACAGAAGTGAGTAATATAATTTACTTGATTTTGTCTCAATAGTGCTCGGTGTTGTCATTGATGACTGTAGCACTCTAATTGTTGTTATGTTATGTTACTGTTCAAATCACTCAAAATTAACGAGGCAGTAAAGATTTATGCAAGTCTGAGAGGTAACAGTAACAGTTTGTGTACTGCGGGGACGTCCCTGACATCATCCTTGGATGAGGAAACTGACGTTAAATTATTATTATTATTATTATTATTAATATTAAGCGATCTCTTATGTGTTACCACGGAATGATCGTCTCGCCAGAATGACCAACGAGTCTCTATGCTGTTACGACTGTGCATAGAACCTCGTATGAGCCCAAGCGGTTGCCCGAGGGCTATTTCTAATTCTGAAATCACTCAGCGATTTTTCTGATTATTTTAATCCATTCAATTGTAGTAAATCGCAACTAACAACGCACAGACGAAGTGGATCAGTCTACAGTAGTGATCTAATGCTTACGTTTGTCTCAGTGAGTTAAATACAGCATTAACACACAATAGATTATGCGCAAGCAGTACTTCTTAACAGCTGCCAAGTACTGACAATAAGAAAGACAAAGAAAACCAACTCAGAATAAATATGTTAGAATTACAAGATGATAATGCGACAATGTTTATTTGCCAATATTTCTGAACACGTATCACTCATGGAATGGATCAAATTCCTATTGCTAATCAATGAAGTGCTTTACCTTTATCTTACAAATATTTATAAATATTTACTTACCTATTATTATTCAAATCACTACGCCTGAAAGCATAGCGTGATATAGAATGTGCACAATAGAAAGTGGACAAGCAACTTGGACGAATACAACATAGAGAAAGAAAATAATCTATTTCTAAAAATAATTACACAGTAATATTTACATTAATAATTAGTAAGTTTTTAATAGTAAGAAGATACAACACCTCGTATGGAACGTCTAGAAAGTGTTGAGGATAGTCATACATCACTCCAACGTTATTAACTACAAGTAAAACAAGCATCAGAAATACTTTGACTAACAGCTTTATCAACCACAAATTTGCTGCAAAACTTTGTGCAAAACAGCGAAAAGATTCGGCTGTTACTGTAAATTAGCGGAACCAACGTCGATTAATTATTTAAACGAATTCAAAGCATATAGAATGAATATAACGCAGAATGAAGACAGAAGAATATCCACATAGAATTAAACCGTAACCGTAACGGGATGATAAACAGATGTAAACAGGATGATAAACAGATGCAAACAGGATGATAAACAGTGACAAATGCTTATCATCCATTGCTGAACATCGGTTAACATCAGAACACTGATTTATATAATATGTACAGGTGTTATTCAGGAAAATGATAACACTAGTGATTATTATCAACCACTATTATTACAATTTACTAAAGCTGTACCACAGAGTTTGGACCTGGAAGAGAAACAACATCTCCAGCAGTGTCACAAGTTCTACAAAAGAAAGAAAGTGAAATGGAAAGCCGTGATACGAAACAAATGCAGTTATGCTGAAAAACTTGGAGAAGAAAACGAAGAAGTCTTGGAGAGAGTTGGTATAAATCGACAATAAATTCAATAAGAAATAAATAAATTCAATAAGAAATAAGAAGAAGAATGGGAAAAGACACATTGTAAGGGGGAGGGGGGACAATTTACTAAAAGAGGTCATTGAAGGTAGAATGGAAGGAAAGAGAAGCAGAGGCAGACCGAAATATGCTAGATGATTTAAAAATCCACTATTATGTGTGTGGACATGAAAATGAAAGAGGAAGACAGAGAAGAGTGGAGGGGTCATATACCATGAACCTGCCGATAAGCAGAGCACTGAGAAAGAGAAAGAGAGAAAAAGATACGGAAAGAAGATGGCAACAGAATCGTCAAATGGCTGAACATTAGGTGATCAACAAGTGACGCTTATGCATCAAAATACAGACAATATTTCTTTCATTCATTCATTAAAACCACAGTAACATTGCAAAAACTTAAGACAAGTAAGATATACTTTAAAGGGCATATTAAAATAGTTGTCATTTCTGTTACATCCTTAGATTTAAATCAAATACTTAGATTAAATAAAACTACATAAATACATTAGACCTATAACAAATTTGCAAATTCACATAAGGCTAACAATAATCTTATTGTTAGCCTTATATGCTTATTATAAGGCTAACAATAGCCTTAATAAATCAGCATTGATAAATTGCTAACCCAGTATTCCAATTTCTTTGTTTTCGAGATGCCTGCGAAGGATTTCAAAAGCTGGAGGACCCTCGTTGAAATCAACCGGTATAGACATTGTCGCAACTCCAAACGTTTTCTCTTTTCAAACAAACAATGGAAAACTAATGTATACTACAGTACTATATTAATCCATTACTAAAAATATTTAAAATTATTTTTTAAATAATATTAAAGAAATACTCTAATAATGACAAAAGATAAATCACTCATATTAATTTCAATCGAGTACAGAGTGTAAGTTTCAATTTATTCCATCTATAGGTAAATAACAATTATCAGCTTAATTGGTTTGTTTGAGTTTAAGACTAATACTGTACACACATTGAATTTTAATTTCTTTAGATTACAACACAGATAATCGTCTCACCTGGAGGGCAACAGACACTTAAACTTTACGTCTATAATCTTAATACCTCACTTTAGACAACACAAGTTACCAATCACGAACTGGCAACAAATACGAGGTTTAGTCAAACATGTTAATACAACCTTATTATTTAACTACATTATATGATTCTATTCCTTAACTGGCGTTCTACAATTATTTCTATTTAATGATTATACCAATAATTCAACGCTTTAATTTACAATTCCTAGCCATAGAGTATAATTTAACGAAATAGCACTATTACAAATTAGTAACAATACACATTTCATTGTTCACAAAATGCTACCTCTACTGCATCTGATAAAATATAATTATAGATAAATACATTGAGCAGGCAATCGCAATCGCATAAAACTAAATTAAAGTTAATAAGAGAAAATTTCATGAAGAATAACTAATCTGCCATTTCAAGAGGAAATAGTATTTAATGTTTTATAATATTATTTCTGTCTAGTGTTTAGTGCCCTAGGAAATAAATTTTAAACACCATAGACAACTAACAGAGTCTGAAAAGCTGACAGTGTTTTGGATGATACTTATAAAAGTATTGGTGAATGACATTTAGAATTATCGACAAACATCAGCATTTTTGATAGTTTTTGACAGTTGTTTACAGTGGTGATCTCTTTTTTTTAATATGCAGCACCAGCTTTTAGTAGTAGACACTAGGATTTCTTTTAAAGACACCACACAATTAGTAATTTTAAACTAGCGCTTTAAGACGATATCATAGGGTTTTCAATTGTAAAATGTTTTGCTGGTCCCATATGCCCAAGAAGTGACTTCAGATCAGAAATTCTTAGAGTCACCAGTACTATAATATTGAATTTATTTTTAAGCTTCAGATCCAAATGAATTCCAGATTCTACAGATTAAAAATGTAAAATTTTTTATAAACATTCCATTTAATTGAGTTTCAATAATATACAAAACATCCAAAGTGTGATGAATTCCTAAAAACTCTTAAAAGATAATTACAATTAGTAGCCTTCATAAGAATAGTACTAAAGCTTCTAGTAATAATCTATACACCATAAATTTTACAAACCAAGAATTCCGAAAATTATGCTATACTTTAATTTTGAAACACAAAACTCCAGTTAGATATATAGTATTAGACACAACTACATTTAATTCCATAGTATTGCAAGGTAAAAATAATACAGCAAACAATTTATAGTTCTAAATTTAAAACACCCTGTGGGAGTTACCTGAAGCAATAAAAATTATCAAAGCTCTACTATTCAAACATACAACAGATTAAAATATAAATGTCATAGCATGCATTCCAAAGTTAAACTAAAAAGCAAAAACAAAATCACAATTGCAAGTTCTGTGAAATATATTTCATGCTCAACAATGAAATATGAGAAAAACATAATTTGTAAATAAACACCAACAGTAAAACTCAAATAGGGAACACAACAAATGCACAAAAACAGTCCTGTCTATCTTAAGAATAACAACAAATTACAAACTGATGAAACTGTCAGGAAATGTATCCAACTATTGTTAGTTACAGCTCGGTTTGTAACGTTTTTAAATAGGAGTATAAATAACTTTGAGAAGTGTAAGTGGCTATGAGAAGAATAAGTGTTTAAGAGGAGTATAAGTGACAATGAGGAGTATAAGTGCTTAAGAGTAGTAAGTATAAGTGCCTAGGAGGAGCTTAAGTACCTAAGAGGTCTCACTATTTATAACGAATGCAACATAAATTCACAAGTCAATGCATTTTAGAGTGTATAAACAACCGTTGCCATATTAAAAATCACCTGATGCATAGCAATTGTGGTATATACATTATAATTATCGATGCACATCTCAGTGCCTTCAAGCCCTTGTGTCCCAATTCACATTCCTAACTTTCATGTATGATTGCAAATTGACTTTCAAAAGTGAAACTCTAATTCTGATAATTCACTCAGCTAACTGTAGATTAGAATCATCTGAGTTTGTACAGAGACCAATGTCAAACTCAACTTCTAAAGTAAGAATAGACCAACATACACAACGAGAAATTCAGTTGGAAACCACTTCATACATGCAATCATTATCATATTCTTCTTCTGTTAAATCCCAGTTTAACGTGCGTCGGGACACGAATAAACCTCCAATCCTCTCTGTCCCACACCATAGCATCAGTCAATCTCCTATCTTTCATGTCCTTCTTAATAACTGCATCCCACGTCAATTGTGGTCTACCTCTCTCTAGCTTAACAACCAGCTCTTCCCTCCAAAATCTCTTTACTACATCCTCCTAACAAGACATTTACATAACAAAACATTTACATAACAAGGCATTTACATAACAAGACATTTACATAACAAGATATTTACATAACAAGATATTTACATAGCGAGACATTTACATAACAAGAAATTTATGTAACAAGACATTTACATAACAAGACATGTAACAAGGCATTTACATAACAAGACATTTACATAACAAGATATTTACATAATAAGACATTTACGTAGTGAGACATTTACATAACAAGACATTTATATAACAAGACATTTACATAACAAGACAATTATGTAACAAGACATTTACATAACAAGACATTTACATAACAAGACATTTGTAGAAATATTTACATAACAAGACATTTACATAACAGACATTTACATAACAAGACATTTAGTTAACAAGACATTTACATAACAGACATATAAATTAATCAATATATCAAGTATCTTGAATTTTATTAGGATACCAGAATTGATATACCACTTTATTTATATACCCACAAAGCTACGAGTCAGATACTCCAGAGTTAGAGTTACTCCTGTATTCCTAAAACAGACATCAAGCTTAGACATTATATAGCTCAGTGAACTGAAATTCAACCAATCTCTAGGGACTGATACACACCTATGTGAGCTGCACTGTCTCTCATGAGATTAACATTTCTGCTGACTAGCATTATATTTAACCCAGCGGCAGCAAGCTGTTGACACCAGGCGGCGCCCAAACCTGCCGTGCACCCGGTCACAACTACAAACAGCAAAATATGTGTCGATGAGAAATTACATCAGCCACACATACAGTAACAGAGTTCTGTCTGCAGTGCTCACACATAAGACCGGTTCAGGCTACACATTTTTAAATTCAGTTTTATCAAAACAATACGCATTCCTACTATAGCGAAAGAATCTCATTTTAAATGATTTAAATATAAAAACCTTGACTTCAACTCTTTACCTCTTTTTATCGTAACGCAGATATTAGAATAAAAATGATATGGCTTCAGCGGAGTCTTCAATTACATTCCTGAGTAGAAGTGTTGACTTCCGCATACAAAATAGCACAGTTTTTGGTTAGTCAATTGATCTGTTCACAGATAGCCAAGCAGAAAATCAAAACTTTTTATTAAGTGTTGTTAATATCACAACATTAAATAAAGGAAAGAAATGACAAAATATGGTAAATATTTATATGGATTGTTAATTATAATAATTATATAAGTATTAGTTGGGTACTATAAGTAGTCATTTATTTAATCAAGTTTATAGTAAAAATAGACAATTAATGAATTAGCTAATTACATATTCACTAAAAAACCTCCTTTTATTAGGAGTGAAAAAAGGAATAAATGTAATTTCTATAAACATTTTTTAAAACTTGTAGTTACTAAATAAATATCTGAATTATAAGCAAACTGTGTAGCGAAAATAAAAATCTAAATGAGTACACCAAGAATGCCCACATAAAGAACTTCAGCTTATAGATAAATTTATATTAGGCCAACACAACAACTTCAAGTGCTCACAAATATAGATACCAAATCCTACAAAAGATATGTAAGCTGTATCTATATTCATCACATATATCATGCTATGTGTTAGAAACTCAGTGATTTGCAGAGAAGCATTTAAACTAGACTGAAAAAACAAAACACAAACAGAAATAGGGAAGTCAAATACAGGTGAGCACACGCAATTTGAAACCATATTTATTTCCATCACCTACTGGAATACCTAGATATTTAGCCATATTGCTGCAATCCTCAGATCCCAGAGATAGGATCAGTATGTTCAAACCTCGGCTAGCCAACTCCTGTGCAAATGCCTTACCAATACCATGAGTGCTACCCGTTACAGCTGTTTAGCAATATCGTTGAACATATTAAAAAAATGTAACACTAAGTTGAGGAGATCTCTTTCCTTACCACAATGCAAAAAAGAAAAGAAAATTTAAAAAATGAATGAATAAATAAACAAATAAATAAAATACTGTTGGCGATGCTTTCCTGATTGCAGGGCAAGAGTGCAATTAGCAAAAGTGCGCTACAAATATCAGCAAATCTAAATGTACACAGAAGACCCAAAGCTTCTAGCTTTGGGTCTTCTGTGACTACCGAGTAACCGAGTACTACCGAGTAACCGAGCAACTTTATCAAGCTTGCATGGGTCCTCAATAATGAATCTGAATATTGCCTCTTAAGCAGCGAAACCTATAAAGTCAGATTCTAATAAGTCAAGTCAGTAAACTATTGATGTGAAAATTAAGAAATAAATTGGTATATTAACTCAAGTAGAGGTCAAGACGGTATTGTAGTAAAACGTCTGGGATTAAACTATAGTAATGGTAAAACTTTAGAAAAGATGTTAGCCATTTTCAATCCCTTATCCATATAACTTTTGCAGGAAACTTCAAAATATGAGCTTGTAAGTCAATGGGAACTAATTAAGAGAGAATTCCTTTCTTGCACTAAATTACGTGAAAGGCACTTCTAATGCATTATATAGTTTTCCATGACAGCTGCAAAATATACTTCAATGCAAATAGGACCAATTCTAGCACAGACACCAAGCATTTGTCCTGTAGAGTGATCGATGGATATATAGAAAACTACAGAGGAGGTAGTCTTAGTTAGAAAACAGTTCATATGATTGCATATAATGCTACAATCTGACGTTTATATACGCCATTATCTGATTGAATCTGGGTCAGAAAAATTATTAATAAAGTAATTTATATGCTATCTTAATTAATTATTCTTTAAAATTTCGAATAAATTGTACAAATTACGTGAAGTTTCAAACAACTTTGTAAACTAACCAGCCCATTTTCCATACTTTTCGACAAGGTCGGGAGGTTGCACTAGACTGGCGATACCGTATACTTTCAGTGCAGACCATATAGAGCCTGTAAGAGAGAGGGCCTGACGGCCTACATAAATGGTTCCCGCGGCAGCGAGGATATCTCTGCCGGACGTCAAAACACGCAATATCTCTTGCTCAAATAACAGAGAAAATCGATCAACTGAAAGCGCCATCTTTATTGTTTATCAACATTGCATCTTATTCTATGTTCGTTTCACTTCGATTTCTACTTTACGAAGAGTGGCGTATCATTGAAGTTAACAAGGCCAGGCAAAGATAATTATTCTATGAGGCCAGGGCTCTCCAGGCCAGGGCCAAGAGTCTTACGGCCAAGGAAAAAGCCAGGACCATCAAGTCCAAGGTCAAGACTAGGAAAATTGTGTCCAAGGCCAAGACTAAGGCCTATGATCGAAGAATTCTAGATTAAAACAGCCACCTCCGATATTGAACGTGATACAAAATGCAATCGTAAGCTTTAATGATAATATAAAGAACTCGCGTCGCTGATGCTGCCTTCGTGTCGCAACTCGCCGTTGGAGCACAGCACAGGACGTTTGTTCGGTCCGTGACTCTAATTTAATGCCTTGGCCTACTCTAACTAGCACACATGAGATGGTATTCTCAGAGGCGTGTGGGACTCCGATCTGAAGTAGTTGTGAGGCTCTCTGTGATTATTCCTTACTGATGATTATCGAAGTCAAGGCACAGATTTTTCAATAGCATCTCAAAATTTAATAGTCAATAAGAACAGCAATACAATTTAATATGTACGAACACTAAAACTTAAAATTTAATATAAGATCTAAACACACAATCCCTAAAATATCAATACTCCGACTTCAACTCCGGTTTCGGCCCTGGGCCTACGCCGTGTGGACTTGCCCGTCTCCCCGCCACAACTTCAATCATCCCCCTTCTATCCGAATATCCCGTATTCTACCACAGGTGACGCTTGGTCATTTGGTAACTGACCAATCAGATTCAATTACTCTGCAGCTCTGACCACTGCCTGACCAATAGCACAAATGCTGGATTGTGACAAAAATTATATCCATAATAATTAATAGTAAATTAATTATATATGTATAATTTCAAGTTCTCAACACTACCACCCGCCCTCTCTTCAGAGCTCTCCACTGCTCGAACATAAATATAACATCTTTTACCGAAGATGGATCTCACAAAATTAGGAAATGTAGTTGCACAAAATATTTCTAAGTCCACTATAAGTAAATTAAATGTTTACTACACTCTAATACGCGCAAATATTTAATACTAATTATAAGAACCATAGCGAGCAAAAATAGGAACAGTGACAACACCAATCTTCAAATTAAGCAGTGCGATTAAAATAGACACAAATATATTCTAATGAACAATTAATTATAGTACTTGAATCAATCAATAAAAGAATTTAATATTCTCATCACAACTCACTGTGACATAAGAAACATCAATATATTTGACCTCAGTTCCGCACTGACCTGAGTCAATCACCACGACGTCTCTACTGCGCCTTCCACGATCATTACGTAACACTGACAAGTCGATCGCGTTATACAATTACATGTCGTCTCTGATAAGACCTCTTGGACAATAAGCACATTGTCAACCACAAATTAATTACAACATCGGTACAGTTAAGCAATACGTGGCAAAAATACGTATGGGCTGTTATAACACACCTCCAAAGCTTCACAAATATCATCCTTCAAATGATTGACTTAGCATATTTTTACATCTTAAATAAGCTAGCCATTAAATGTCAAAATCTCTCCACGTACATTTTGATTAACATTTTATGCAAATCAATGCAATAAAAATCAAATCTCGTTGAGCCTCTGCATTCTCTCTCTATACGGGCATTGCCTATATACGATTCTTCCCTAGCAAAAAATAATTAATAAATGCTGCTTGTATCTCCACATATAGCAAAAGGCAACATGGGCCATGCATTATTAACAATCTCCCCGCAAAATCTTAAATAATTCAATACGACATAGACTACAGGCATCTCATTGCTGTTCTAAGAAAAACTAGCAAATTACCTGGCTACCTAGTATTGTTCTATATCATCACCTCCAGAATATCTCATAAGTGCTCATTAGTGATGCACACAAAATCTATCATAAATTAATGCAAATGCACGCTTCAAGTATTGCTTCCACAGTTCTAAAAACATTAGCAAAGTACCTGGGTACAGCATCATATAGGCCTACGAGATCAATAATAGTTACCTCAACGAAACATGGGCTTTAATTAATTAATATAGCCTCTGTGACATAGCAGCGCTTCTTAGACTTCCTTCATAGAAACTTTACTTGCTCTAACCTCTCCTATAGATCACTTATCACGCACGACATTGGATACGACAAAAAAATACACTAAAAGCAAACACATACTAGAAATGAATTAAAAAGCACAATATAGAAAATCTCAAAGTTATACAACATCAGTTCAATCAAAGTCCACTTACTGAACTGAGTCATAACGCTAATTGAAATACAAGAGAATACGCGTAACTACAATAAAAGCGATCAAATAAAACACAAATAGCACTAAAAATTAGCGCGAAGTAAACTACTCAAAATCTTATACAACATTTAATACTAGTCATAAGTCTTTCAAATATAGACAGTCTTGATAAACATTTCCATGAATTAAAATCAACGATTCTAATAGCAATCTGCAAGAGTAGGCCTATATTTATTAAATGTCAAGTTACTGTGGTTCAAAACCTACACTGAAGTTTTTAAATCATTGCATAATCATAATCTGGCAACTTCCAACAAATGTTTACTCACGGCATTTACACCACACTTTACCGCATGATGGAGCTAGTTGGACAGTTCCATTCCTGCTTCCATCTTACTGCAATTTGTCGAAGGGATTAGGCTCCGTCAGAGCAATAAATCTGTTCCGCGACAATCTAAATCGTATCTCTAAGTTTGCACAGGTGTGCCAGGTTATGCGAGGTTGAGACGATTATTGTGATCGTTGCATAACTGACACGACAACTCTTCAATTTACCAGTTGATCTGGAGTTGCAAGTTATAGACTGGATGAATAGCGGTAGGGCTGAGGGGGGATGGTCCGGGTAAGATAGGTAACTTACATCCGACCAATTCGACCACAAGTCAAATTTCACAGTTTACTTAGCGCTATATGTCCAGCTCTCCAGTTGAGGGATTAGTAAACATGACAGCCGGCAGAATATTCGAGGTATGCAGTAATTGTTTGCACATACTGTATATTCGCACCTCAATCTGACACACTATAAGGATGTACTGAAGCATAATCCGACGTTCTTTCAGCGAGAATTTAATGTTTCACTCTTTTTACACAGCTCCGCACGACATGTATCCAAAATTCGCAATTCCATGCAGATTCAATTTAAAAGTTCATATAGTCTTTCTGCTGTGTAACTAATTTCAATATAAATTTCAGAAAATATCCTTTAATGAACAAGACAGTCTCCTCAAACTCACAACGAGTTGATTCTGTTAGTGTAATTTACACTATTACAATAGAGTCACGGCGACGACAATTACAGACAGTAGCCCATTCCAATATATACTGAATTAATCGATAGTGTGATCATTGTAGGATAATCTCCATACGTAGTTTTAATTGTCACTCTAGACGGCCGCTATCCGAATTCACCTTCCATGATGATCGTCCTTAACGCGATGACGATGTAGTGATGACGATCAGATCGAAGATGTCCTCTTTCGTAGAGCATGACCACTCCGGCACGGAAATATGCATTGGCCATTCTCCTAATTACGAGTCCCGGGTCTGGGCACCATTTATAAAGAACTCGCGTCGCTGATGCTGCCTTCGTGTCGCAACTCGCCGTTGGAGCACAGCACAGGACGTTTGTTCGGTCCGTGACTCTAATTTAATGCCTTGGCCTACTCTAACTAGCACACATGAGATGGTATTCTCAGAGGCGTGTGGGACTCCGATCTGAAGTAGTTGTGAGGCTCTCTGTGATTATTCCTTACTGATGATTATCGAAGTCAAGGCACAGATTTTTCAATAGCATCTCAAAATTTAATAGTCAATAAGAACAGCAATACAATTTAATATGTACGAACACTAAAACTTAAAATTTAATATAAGATCTAAACACACAATCCCTAAAATATCAATACTCCGACTTCAACTCCGGTTTCGGCCCTGGGCCTACGCCGTGTGGACTTGCCCGTCTCCCCGCCACAACTTCAATCATCCCCCTTCTATCCGAATATCCCGTATTCTACCACAGGTGACGCTTGGTCATTTGGTAACTGACCAATCAGATTCAATTACTCTGCAGCTCTGACCACTGCCTGACCAATAGCACAAAATGCTGGATTGTGACAAAAATTATATCCATAATAATTAATAATAAGTTAATTATATATGTATAATTTCAAGTTCTCAACACTAATACTATAGTATTATGAGAATTTTTGATTATTATCACAGAACATTTCTTAGACCCTGAACCAGTGCTTCAAAAGTAAATGCAAAATATGTCAAAAGATGTCTGAGACGTGAATTTTGTAAAGTTTCCGTTGATGAAGAAATGCAGATCTAACAATACATACATAAATTAATTACACTTGTGAGACCTAGCTTACCTTCACTCTCTAAGCTATCTAATCTTTCATTCTACCATGCTGCACCGCAGATCTGGAATTCTCTTCCATCCAATCTTCGGAAGTCTTCCTGTGAATCACATCGGCCTTTGCTTTCCTATGAGCAGTTCCATAGGCAGTTGAAGACCTATCTTTTCCATCTCTCTTTTCCATCCAGTGTTCATTAGTTAAATTACTACCAGCGCCTAAACCTCCTTTTCTTTAATTCCCCTTGCTTTGGACTGATTTTCTAGATTTTGAAATTGCACCGTTTTGGACCATTCATTTTGCTCTCCGGCTTAATTTTGACTCAATAGTGCTTGATGTTGTCATTGATGGCGATAGCACTCTAATTCTTATTGTTGCTATTTAGAATGTCTAAATAGCGTAGGGATAACGTCATGAAATTTTAAATGACAGATCCTGAGGTGAGTTGAACCCTCACGGGTTCGAATCCCGGCCGCGCTGATCTAAGAGTCAAACCTCGGACATTCACTGGACTGGTTATAAGGAAAATGGTCTAAATTCCCTAACGGATTAAACATATGGTTTTAAAAGTGATAGATATCAACATAGTTGATTATTCACTATAATGCGTGTTTACTTTTTTTACTTTTTTGCTGATATAAAGTTAACTTGTTGTTGTTGTTGTTGTTAAGTTATTACCGTTTAAAGAATAATACGAAGTTAAGAACAGAAGCAAGCTATAATTCCGCGGTGCATTGTTTGTGATTGTATTTACAAATTTTTGGTATAAAATATCATATATTATAAATTTAAATACTTTAGTATTCTACATAGTTCCATCAGTCACTGATAAATTGTTAAAAATGGACGAGAGAGACGAGACGAACGATTCCATCCCCATGGAGGACGAGGAAGAGGAAGAAGAATCGACGGTGGGAGATACTGAGTCAGCTGTAGCCGGTGAAAATGATGAAGCTGATGATCAGTCTGAAGCCGGAGAAGCGGTATGAACACGATGATACCCATATTTTACAGAAAATACTTTCTTGTTACGAAAATAGGCTTTAAGAAGTATATATACCTTAATTCAGCTAAATTCGGTACATGATGATTGAAATTTACCTGAGTTGCTTTAACAACATAATAACTCACTTGTTCGGAAAGCACAGGTAGATTATCATCACACTAGTTATAATCACACTCCCAATCTAGCCGGGGCCAACGAAAGCTGCGAACTATTGGAATGATCTCGTCGTCAATGTCAAAATAAAGCACTGCGGAACCAATGTCAAGTCGATGAGTAAAAGTTAAACTAGCGATGCCATAATTTGCAATTGTTTGTAATTACTAGTATTACTTCTATGAATTTTAGCACGTTTGCCTGATACGACGATTCTATGGCCATTGATTCAATACCCCTCTAAATTCGTCTCTTATTAGTTAGCATCAGGGTTATTCAGAACTTTCAAATAGCTTGTACTGTAAAACATCTGGTAACATAATGAAGTTTTATAGGACTGTTTTGTGAGGTTTTGGTGGAATAAAAAATCCTATGCAAACGTATTATAGAGTAATTTCTCTGAATCTGATATTAACAGGGACAATTGCCTGTAAACTGCATAATTGTTTAAATGTATGCAGTGGTAAAAGTGATAGATGTCATTATCGATTCTCCTTCACTATAACCTTTTTAGTTTTTGTGTGCTTGTAGTTATTTTAGAATTTGTAGAATGTCTCAATAGCGCACTTGTTTGAAGTGTCACTAATGTCATGAAATGTTAACTCTAGGACTACGGGAATTACGCTACTCCTAGAACTACCAGCAGGAGTCATTTTGACTCACATTAGAACAACAGCATTTTTCAACGTTTTTGATCAATGATTGTTTATATTTCAAGCACAAAATGAATTAAAATTTAGTTAACGATATTCTAATATCCTTAAGCATTAATATTCTAAAACTTCAATAATTTAATTTGAATGAAAACCTATTAATGTACCTACATCAGTTAACTTTTCATCATATACACGTAGAATCAGCATTCAGTACAACAATACTGTATGCGTACTACAAAGTCTGCAGTATGCGAGCTATTATCAAAATGTTTTTATAGTATTATACATATATACTTTCACTAATTTAGCTGCATTGTTCTTATCATGACTTATTGACTTTACAACGCAACACAGTAAGTCTAATCTGATCACACTCAGCACAGACAATTGTTTTCTGCATATTCGCAGTACAACTGCCACAGACTGGCTGTTTGCAAGATGAATATATTTGAGCAGACATATTCTTACATCCAGACATATGACAATGCTTTCGTTTCTTTTCTTGAGTACCACTCTGCCCTACCAACAATCGAACAGCTTCAATTTACGTGACCGTCTTTGTGCAGCGTAGACTTCACAGAGTTCGTCTGGGAGATTTAAGAGAAAGTCCAGACTCATGATTTCCTTTGCAGTGATTTCTCGCCATAGAACCAATGCGTTGATAGCTGCAAGATCTAAAATAATATTGCTATGGAATTGATTTGGAAGCGAATGCTTTATATCGTGTTTGCAAAGAATGGGGTTCCCCATTTGACTGACCACAAGCTGATGCTGTCTACAGGATGTATGTTTAGACCACGGGCTCCACGAGCACAAGTATTCTGATAGGAGCATATCCAATTCTGCAAAAGAAGTTGACCAGGTATCGTCATTCAAAACTCTGCGTGCACCCAGCTCTGTGCATCTGACATAAAATTATTATTAAAATTATTCATGTTCAATGTGGTAAGTATCATCTGAGTCTACATCATCCATTGTACCATCAAAGTGTACATCTGATTCACTATAACCTTCAATGTCTGACTGGTCACTCGGTAAATCCTAAAGAATATTTAGTGCCTGCTGCACAGATAGACGCTGTCGATTTGACATCCTAAGTATTATTTTGATTTGTTTAGAAATAAAATATATAAATATTATAAGAAGATAATGATGTCAAAAATACTGTGTTATCAACAGTGGTGTCATATATTATGCCTTCAGGATGAAAATATGACGTCCCTGACATCATCCCTGGATGAGGAAACAGACGTTAAAAATTTATCATTATTATTATTATTCATTAGTGAAATAGTGTTAATTTCAAGATTTATCTTAAAAATAACATTTTTCAAAGACAACAATGGTAAATAAAGAAGTAAATGCAGTTCTTCTTACTCTATAACGTGATAAAGTATTTAGAGTCATTTTGACTTCTGCTGGGCGTTCTACGTAAATCGGTATATTTAACCCCTACCCGAATAGATTTTTTAATTCAATTTTTACCAAGAAAAGTACTTATTATTTCATGAAAAGTCAGAAAATTTCATTGCAATAATCTTAACCTGAGACGAGATACAGCAATTTTAAAAGCAAAATGAGTCAAAATGACTCCTGGTAGTTCTAGTGTTAAATGATAGATCCTGAGGTGAATTGAACTCTGGTGCATTCAATTCCCGTCCGCACTGATCTGAAAGTAAAATCTCAACTATTCACAAGACTGGTTATGCGGTCCGTTGCGTAATGGTTTAAACGTAGTTTAAACAAGCAGTTGTGCTTTCTGACCCAGTGTTGTCATGTTATGTGATATTAAAAGTAATAGATACGAACATGGTTGATAATTTCACTTTAATGTATGTTACTACCTATTATTTTATTAAGTTTATCTAATTATATGATTTATGTTGCAGAATGGATCTCCATCGAGGGGCTCTAAGCCTAAGACTCAGAGTGATCCAGACTTTAATGATAGACTGGTAATGTAACTTTACTTGCGTGTAGTTATTGTGTAATTATTTGTACTTACATTGTACTCTAAGGGTTAAAATTTTTAGAACTTTAGCCCACCATCTACTATCTGTTTTGCTGATTTTCTAATTCGGAGTAATTTCTTAGTCATTTATGTTATTTTTGGGGTTTTACTTTATCCTTCCAGATCCAAGATGGCGCTGAAGCCTTGACCGATGCTGACTTCTTAAAAAGTTTAATGCCTTGCTACCAGAGGGCTTTGCATTTTCAAGAGAATACAGAATTATATAGTATAAAGGAAGAAATATACGTAATAGTTTATACATATTCATATACATATATGGATACATATCTAATGTGTACTGTGTCTATATATATATATATATATATATATATATATATATATATATATATATATATATATATATATATATATATATAGATATACATATATATATACGGTGTGTGGGGTAATATATATATATAGGGTGTGTTATATATATATATATATATATATATATATATATATATATATATATGTATATATATATATATATATATATATATATAAGCTGGTAAAGCTAAGGTTAAAGTCAGTTTCCTCACTCGAAAGCGTTGCCAGTGACGGGCGAGTCCAGGACAAAGGGCTCTACTGTTTTATATAACTACTGGCTACTTTGTTGGCTACTATATATATATATATATATAGATATATATATATATATATATAGATATATATATATATATATATGTATATAATATTCTTATTTATTACAGTATGATTCTGGCTGCTATGGAATGCAAAACTCACTGTTGATAAATCTTGCAAATGAATTTGCCCATAAAACTGTCATTTGAAATATACAAAACTACATTAGATGCTGGTAATGGTGTAAATTTGGCTCCAAATCGAACAATGTCTAATTGTTCAGTTCTTCATTCACTAATTTATGTAATTGTTATTCAATTATAAGTCTATTCGTATCCCGACCCTGGTTAAACTGGGATTTAAGGGAAGATGATGATGATGATTCAATTATAACATTTTTATTATTAATTTAATTTATTCAGGAGAGCAACAGATCAAACAGATTTGATTTTCTCATCAAGCAGACGGAGCTGTTCGCTCATTTCATGACTTCACAGGACCTGGTTCAGAAAGCTGCGGGTAAGGGTCAGATGAGCCCACTCAAGATAAAGTCTGGACGACCCAGAAACAAGAAAGATGAGAAATCCAAACTCATGGAGGCAGGAGAGTGAGTAGTCAATATATTTCTGAAATCAAATTGCTAAGAAGTGGTTTGTTCTGAAAATAAAATAACGAATGGCTGTTCTAGTCGTCTCTGTTTCTTCTAGATTTCTTTAAATTTCAAATTGTCTTTATAAACCTCATTCTTTTCAATTTTACTAATACGTAATTATACTTATTTAATTATACTTATATTATGTAATCGAGTTCTTACTTAGCCAAACTATGCTGAGTTTTCTTAGCATTTTGGTATTTTGTATGAAATGAATAAAGAAATAAAAAGCAGTCGTTTGCGTTCATGACTTAATTTGTATAGAATTGACAAATTTGTCTTTTCAGTCAATTGAAAGGTAAATTCTCCAGTTCAGTTAACCTGCAGGTGCAAAATCCCAGATTGAGTCAATGAATTAAAATTTAAAATTAATTCCAAATAAGTATCAAAATATTGCAGACTTTATAAAATATCCATTTTATCTCTGACATTATTTTTCAAAATTTTGAGGCTTCGTTATTAGTAACAAGAAAGACTCGTTAATGGGGAATAGTACAACTATATGAGGTGCGATTATATGGCTTTAACAAGTACAGTTAATTATATGTTAAACAGTTGCAAATAGAAATATATTTATTAATATTTTTAGAAATATTGAAAACATTATTCTCAACACTGAATCTAAACCTGAAGGGAATAGACAGTAGATTTTTTTAATGAGAGCCTGAAGAATATAAGATTGAAATCTTTTGGACTGAGCAGAGGTTTGAATATGTCTTTGAATGATTTGGAAATTGAGATGTGGATATGCTACTACACATAATTAATTATCAAAGTCAATTTTGATTAGACAGCTAAGAACAGCTTATGACAACATTGAATATCCTAATTAATCTTAGCAATCTTTCACAATGTTTGTTTCAATGTGCGATACAAATGCTTACTATTGTTTAAGTGAAGGAACGATTGCTTGCTTGCTCTATTGATAGATCGATCGATTGATTGTGTTGCATATAGTCACAGACATAGAGTTAGGCAGCTTATATAAGCATTGGAGGGGTTTGTAATAGGAACAGCTTCTAACAACATTGAGTTCCCTAATATCTTTTGCAACGTTTGCTAAACGTGCCATATAGAAGTTTACTGCCTTTTAATCGAAAGAATTATTGCTTGCTTGATTGATTGATTGATTGAATGATTGATTGGTTGTTGATTGATTGATCGATTGATTGTGTTACATATAGCCACAGACATAGAAGAACAGAACAAGAAGAGGACGAAGAGCTGCTGTCAGAGTCTAAGAAGGGACCGTCCATCACCATGAGATTTGACGAGTCTCCTTCATGTAAGAACTTCTTCTTCATTATTTAATTATTTTAAAGGGCGTACGTGAATTGAATGATTGATTAATTGATTGATTGATGTCATGACAGGCGCTGTTGATTGATTAATATGTTATGGGAGGAGAGATTAAATATCAGCTTTTAGCCGAACTGATTGTTTTATTGAGTGTATGCTTGCTTTTTGCTCTATTGATTGATTGATTTATTGGTAGATGTGAAGGGAGGAGAGATGAGGGACTATCAGATTAGAGGGCTGAACTGATTGTTTTATTGATTGATTGCTTGATTGATTGGTAGATGTGAAGGGAGGAGAGATGAGAGACTATCAGATTAGAGGGCTGAACTGATTGTTTTATTGCTTGATTGATTGATTAGAGAACTGAACTGATTGTTTTATTGATTGATTGAATGATTGATTGATTGATTGGTAGATGTGAAGGGAGGAGAGATGAGAGACTATCAGATTAGAGGGCTGAACTGGATGATTTCTCTCTATGAGAACGGTATCAATGGAATACTGGCTGACGAGATGGTTTGTCTTTTCGCATTACCGATATATTTGGTTACTTAATGCTTATATTAAATTTATTTATTCATTGACCACGATGCCACTTGTGACTTTCCATTCTGCACTGCCTTAGTTATGTCAACAACAGAATTAACACTATAATTATTATGTCAAGTAATATTAAACCCACACACGCACACACACACAATGTCAGGAAATTACAAAATCCTTGAGTTGCATTATTCAGTGTGTTATGATAAATTGTGTAGACCTTGAAACCTATAGATAATGAGAAACACTTATTAATTGACTGACTGATTGATTGAGGTATTCATCGATTGCTTTATTACCTGTTTGTATGGTGGTTTGGACTTTTGGTTGACTCATTAATTGACTGATTGATTGATTGACATTCCTGACATTGCCTTATGGCGAGGAACCGGACGTTAAATTCTTATTGATTGATTGATTGATTGATTGATTGATTGATTGAACAGGGTTTGGGTAAGACACTGCAGACGATATCTCTGTTGGGCTATATGAAGCACTACAGGAACAACAGTGGACCACATCTCGTCATCGCACCTAAGTCTACTCTCGCTAACTGGCTCGCCGAGGTCAAGCGATGGGTTCCCACTCTCAGAGCTCACTGTCTCATCGGAGATCAAGAAAAAAGAGTAAACGGCTTTAACATTTATTGTGACAATATAGAAGATGTCATTTGAAATTGTCAGTTACAAAACTTTTGATATTAAATAAGAGGAATCTGTCAGAGTTTTGTGGTATGGATTTTGCCAGATATCTGTCGGTCTAGTTAAAAGAAGGTTAACGTCAATTTCCTCACTCAAAAGCGGTGCCAGTGACGGGCAAGCCCAGGCTTGAAGCCTGTACATACTGATCTGTGGTCGAATGTCTTACCCACATCGCCACTGGCTCCAGCCATATAATTATAATCTGCAAGTATATTAGTAAAATGCCAATTCTCAATGCAGCATGCAAATATTGCACTAGGTAGATGAAGTAGAGATAGTTAAGCTGGTCTATGATCAATGATCCAAACTTATATATCACCTAAACCCAAGAAAATCTTTACATGAGTTAACAGTAGAAACAAACTTAAGATATCAGACAATGCAGTTAATAGTTCATCTCATAAAGAAAAAGGTTTGAGAGCAGGATCAGTTTTCTATTTAGTCTAGGATTTTTATGTTGTGACTCACTGTATAGATGATATGAAACAGAGGGAGACGTGACAATAGGATGTGAAATAACAATATATCTGTACAATAGTTGTAGATGTATTGGCACTAACTTAGCAGTTAAAGTTGTCATGGATTTTGTGATACTGTTAACATTACTGTTAACTGTTGACGTCCCTGACATCATCCTTGTATGGGAAAACGGACATTAAACCTTTCTTATTATTATGTAATATTATTGTTAACCTATAGGCGTTAATAATGAAATTAAACAAATGGAAAAGTCAACGAATGGCAAAAATTTAAATGAATTGATAAGTCTCAAATAGGATATTGGCTGGTGGTTTGGTGTAGGAGAGAGGATTTGGGACAGTCTATTTGTATCCCGACCCTGGTTAAACTGGGATTCAAGAGAGGATGATGATGATGATGATTATTAATGTATAGGCGGCGATGATCAGGGACATAATTCTGCCAGGAGAATGGGATATCTGTATAACATCGTATGAAATGATCCTGAAGGAGAAATCTGTTTTTAAGAAGTTCAACTGGAGATACATGGTCATAGATGAGGCACATCGCATCAAGAATGAGAAATCAAAGGTTTGCCTCGAGAAACTTACTCTTTTTTATGACCGTCTGTGTGCCTACAATGTAAATCTTCTACTTTAATGTCTGCTGAGTCAAGTTTTAGAGTTGTTATATCAACAAAATTAAAAGTTTCTATTTTCTTATTATATCAGTGTGGTTTTTTCTAGTATTATTTTGTAGTATTATTTTCTAGTATTTTGTGTATTTTTCTAGTTACTTTGATACTTGATTAAATTTGATCTTTGCTGATATTGTAAGATATGTAATACCATAAAGTATTTATTTTGTGTACATTAACCTTCCAGAATGAGAATTTAAAAGATTGTCTTTTGAAACAAGTTTATCGTTTAATGTAATTGTCTGCACATTTGTAATTTTGCATCTAGAAGTTTTGAAGTCAGTTAGGATATTTCATCAGATCTAGGCCACTATAGTTAACAAAATGAAAAAATAGCTTCCTAACTCATTAACTATATTATTAGTGTAGTTGTTAACATTTTGTTTTTCGTATATATTTGTTTTACCCTAATTCTATATTGATTTATCTCTATATTGATTTCTGTCAGACTCTTTATTATCATAACCATGTTATTAATTTCTCTTTTAATCATTATGTTGTCCCTCGGGCAAACCCCCTGTTCCCCCTGTTCTAGGTTTTTGTTATTTTCATTTTATGGTATAATTCTCAATCAGAAAGTGTTTAGCTTGTGATACTGACTAATAAATCGTTAGATTATTATTTGACTTACTGAACAGTTACTGTATAGGAGATAAATCATTTGATTGTTTGATTTATTTAACCGTTATCTGAGATAAATCGCTTGATAGTTTGATTTGTTTAACAGTGATCGGAGTTGACTTGCTGAACAGTTATCAGATATAAATCTCTTGATTGTTTGATTTGCTGAACAGTTATTGCAGATAAATCACTTGATTGTTTGACTTGCTGAACATTTATCGGAGATAAATCGCTTGATAGTTTGATTTGTTTAACAGTGATCGGAGTTGACTTGCTGAACAGTTATCAGATATAAATCTCTTGATTGTTTGATTTGCTGAACAGTTATCGCAGATAAATCACTTGATTGTTTGATTTGCTGAACAGTTATCAGAGATTAATCGCTTGATTGTTTGATTTGCTGAACAGTTATCTGAGATAGTGCGAGAGATCAAGTCAACAAATCGTCTGCTATTGACGGGAACACCTCTACAGAACAACCTGCATGAGCTCTGGGCTCTGCTCAACTTCCTGCTGCCCGACGTCTTCAATTCTTCTGATGTACGTTGTAACAGTCTGATAACAACAACTTGTTGTCTTTTCATGGATTTTGTCTCAGTGCTTAAGCTAATCGACTCATCAGTTTTACGATTGACACATTTATTAATAGGGTTTAGACCTAAGCTGTGGTTTAATCTATGGAATAAAGCGCAGATGTTGAAAATCAATATTTTTTAAGCCTGTTCACTAATACTTTGTTGATCTTTTTAAAGTGTTAAAACCCTGTAGAGATTTAAACCCATTCGAGTTAAATGCTAATTATTTTTTATAAATCTTGATCTCTATCTCTCTTCATCGTCTCTTTTCTTTTTGTTTAAAAAGCTAGATCTGCCATTGGTTGGCAAGGGTTCATTATGTACGGAAGTTGCATAGGGTAATACGCACACTGTGAAGTTTTCATTAAAAACTTTTCTGCACTGATTTAAATATCAGGATATATAGCTATTCATTTGCCTAAACTGTAGTTCATGAATGCCGTGATTTTAAACAATTCGTTGAGTCTTAAAAGCTGATGACCATGTCAAAAAGCTTTAAATTATAGGCCTAGATAAGAACTATCCTAACGAACTACCCTTTAAGGTGTAAGGGAATTGGGTGAATTTTTTCTTACAATTTTTATAGATGACATCAGTGGCCACCAGGGCGGTTCTTGACTTTTGTAAAGCTAGTTAAGACAATATTTTCCTCTTTTTTTTAACTTGTTTGTTTGATAAAATATTTTATCGATCAATTATTTTCAATTATGTATTATTTTCCAAATAATTATTAACAATTATTTATTAGTTAATTATTCTCTCTCTTAGTGCACTGCCTACTGGCAGGTCCATGGTACATAACGCCTCCACTCTTCTCTGTCTTCCGCCTTCCTCTTCATTTCCACATATGAGTGGGTCTTTAAATCATCTAACATACCTAATCTCGGCCTGCCCCTGCCTCTTTTTCCTTCCATTCTACCTTCTATGACCTCTTTTAATAGATCTTCCCCCCTTAGAATGTGTCCTATCCATCTCTTCTTCCTATTTCTTAATACATTTATCAACTGTCTATCTGTGCCAACTCTCTCCAGGACTTCCTCATTTGTAACCTTTTGAGTCCAGCGGATCCTCTCCATTCTTCTCCAAATCCACATTTCCAATGCCTCCAGTTTCCTAATATCTTCCTTCCTTAAGGTCCATGTTTCACATCCATACAATAGCGTGGTCCAAACCAAAGTTTTCACTATCTTTATCTTTGTGTCTTTCTTTAGACTTTTTGTTAATAGTTCTTTTCTACTACCAAAGGCCGCTTTTGCTTGTGCAATCCTACTGCATATTTCTGTCTCACATTTCCCATCATCGGTTATAGTATGACCCAAATATTTGAAACTCCTTACCTGTTCCAATTTTGTACCATTTATTGTGATATTAACTTCACCTTTATTATTGGACACTCTCATATTAGTTAATTATTGTCAATTATTATTTACCAGGTATTTGGTATAGAAATTCTTGTCGTGATTGCTGATGATATACTGGTTATTGTTATATTTTGTATTTTAATGTAATATCAAATCATTATATTTTCATATATTGTTTAAATTATGATGTATTTTATTTGATAGGATTTTGACTCGTGGTTTGATACAAACAATTGCTTGGAGAATGAGAAGCTGGTAGAGAGACTGCATGCTGTAAGTTCACTGTATTCTAGTATTCATAAATAAATAGGAGGCTCTGCCATGTGGTCCAGTGTAGATAGATAAACATATTTTATTTTTACGAAATCACAAGGACTTAATACAATCTAGTAAGTCTATTCGCGTCCCGACCGTAGTTAACCCTTAATTGGTAACCTGGGGTGTAAATACACCCCAGCCTCCTTCTAAAGCCGATTTATTCTTTCCCTTCGCTTACTATCAGCTGTCCTTCTAGGAATGCCTTCAGTTACCCCATACTCGTATTATGCAAAAGTTACTAGAATGCCACGCCCATAGAGGTTGATGGGTGTGGCCTATTATATGAGTATACCTACTTTGGTAACCTGGGGTGTGAATACACCCCAATAAATTAACATAAGAAATCATATTCTACAGTGTATTTTATTGTTGTGAAACAATAATATTTGAGCTGATGTTACTATTGTTAAAACTGTTCTCAAATAAATTTCCCCAACTCAAGGAGGAAATTTATCTCGGGCGGCAACCACAAACAGCACGAGATCAACACCAAGGAGAAAACCAAGGAGAGTTCAAAACCAACGAGATTGTGAAGCGCCTAACGCAGCCATGGCGCATGACTGGTCATGTTACTTGTCATAACTTCTTCACAGGAGTAAATCTAGAACAAGAGCTTTTTCTGATCAATACAACTATCGTTTGATCTATGAGAAAAAAACTAGCGAGAAGTTCCAGAACAAATGCAGAAATCACGTTCACGCGAAGTTAAGTCTTCAATCTTTGGATTCCACGATCAACTTTCATTAATCAGTTATGTTCCAAAGATGAACAAAGCTGTTTTACTACTTAGCACCATGCACCGCGACAAACATAGTTCGAAAGAGAACTACAGTAAGCCAGATATAATCTTGCATTACAATGCAAGCAAATCTGGTGTTGATAATCTCGACCACCTGGTCTGTACTTACTCGTGTAAAGAGAGGCACTAGATGGTGGCTTGTGTGTCTGTTCATGAACATTCTGGACATTGCCGCGGTGGCAGCGTATGTGATATGGGTTGAACAAACGAAGGGTTGTATATGTCTCATAGATAGAGCTAGATGTGAGGTTATATATGTCACATAGATAAAGCTAGATGTGAGGTTATATATGTCCCATAGATAGAGCTAGATGTGAGGTTATATTTGTCACATAGATAGAGCTTGATGTGAGGTTATAAGTCACATAGATAGAACTAGATGTTGGTTTTCTACTGGCGTCGTTATCTTTAGCTAGTACAACTTACCTTCCAGTGTTTAATTTGATGTTGTTGTTGCTGTTCCGATGTCTAGTTTACTCTGTTGTAATCAACTCAGTAAACTGTGTAGCGTTACTATGTCTCGTTGAGAGTGTGAAGAACGGTAAAAATAAAGGCTTGATTTTTGAGAAGTATCTGGTTGGACTTTTATGAAAATATGAACTTTGTGCAATCCTCTGAATTAGTGCAGAGAATTCACGGTGCAGACTATGTTGATTTTTCTGCTTTATTTTTTTATAATGTCTGTACTTTTCCGCTGCTCTGATTGTTTAGGTTCTGCGACCATTCCTGTTGAGACGTATCAAATCAGAAGTGGAGAAGAAACTGTTACCAAAGAAAGAAACTAAAATCTATATTGGATTTAGCAAAATGCAACGCGAATGGTTATTGAGTTTTCTATGTTAACGACATGTATGCTAATGAAATTCAAGATAAGATTGTTTAGATTCTGAATATTTAATGTGCTTCATGACAGTTACAAAATTGGAATTAAGAATAAGCTAATATAGTGAAATTATAAAAAATTGAAATAATTAGATTGACGTTTGATGATTGATGTTATTTTTGTTATTCTGGCAACTCTGATCTGATACTTGGATGAGAAATTGAATGTTACAGCTAAGCCTATTTTATTACTTAGTTTCATGTATTTGCTATTATTATTAAACTCCTGCATCTCTTTCTGAAGTCTCTCTACACCATCTGAAGGCATTTATTATATTTACATATTCCGTGATAATATTAGTTTAGAACAATTTCAATGCGCTTAGGTAGAGAGTACATTAGCTTTTTGCATCTTGCCTCATTCTTTTTCGACACGGTTGTATTCATTAATGTTAATATTGGTATTAGTAGTTTTTTCTATTTTTGTATTTACTCTGTGTGTAAAGAAACCAGGATTTGATCAAAAGGACTAAATAGGAAAGCAGCGATTAGTAATGTGCTTGTGCTGTTAATTATTATTCTATTGTGATGATGATGTGATAAGGATGATGATCTGCTGTTATCAGGTACACTAAGATCCTGATGAAGGACATTGATGTTGTGAATGGAGCGGGTAAGTCAGACAAGATGAGGTTGTTAAACATACTCATGCAGCTGAGGAAATGTTGCAATCATCCCTATCTGTTTGACGGAGCCGAACCAGGTAGGATATGAAGTATTTGTAATGTATTTATAAGATGTAGAATATGTTATAGAACTCTTATAAATATATCTTATTAGTTTGTAGAACTGTTGTTTCTACTGTGGATTTCATTCAGCAGGTGGTAAACTTAACGATAGATCTTTGTCATTGCTAAATTGTTGCATATCATTTTGGAATCACTAAAAGCTAAAAAAAGCTAATGTTAACATCAGTTTCTTCACGCAAAAACGATGTCAGTGACTGGCGAGCCCATGATTTGAACCCGCACATAATGATCCGCTGTCGAATAACTTACCGACATCACTGGCTCAAGCCAAAGACCTACGTTAGTTCAGTATAATAGCTATTTTAATGATGAGTGACTTCTCAAAACTCTCAGACAGTATTTGTAATACCGACCTGTCCACAACTTAGCAGCTAGAATAGCACTTGCTGAAATGCACGAATATGCACTTGACGTTGTTTAGACTTAAATCAATGTGCATCTGAATCCATGTATAGCGTTTCCCACGATAGATAAGCTTTATAGATTTCATTCTATTACACTTATACATGTAGATTTCATTCTATATCATTGTTCGGTGTTGAAACCAAGGCTAAACCGACTTGTTGTCTATTAAAAGTTTGTGGGAAGTCCCGAGTCCTGCAAGTGTTTGGTTGAACTGTTGCAGGTCCACCGTACACCACAGACCAGCACATAGTGGACAACTGCGGCAAGATGGTTCTGCTCGACAAACTCCTGCCCAAGATGAGAGAGCAGGGTAAATACTACTAATTAATTGATTAATTAAATTAATTCATCATCATCCTCCCTTGAATCCCAGTTTAACCAGGGACGGAATACAAATAGACTGTCTCAAATCCTGTCTGCTCTACACCACACCACCAGCCAATTAATGTATTAATTAAATTGATTAATTTAATTGCTTAAGAACTGAAAATGAATAAGATTAGAGGGCAGGGTAAAAATGAATAATTAATATGACCAGATAGATTGGGGTTAGTGCCAGTCTAATCTGCGATTATGAAGTGAAGCTGAACGAGGAATGTTGATAATTATAAGATATTGAAAGTAGACAGGACAGAAGTGATCGACTGTATGTCTATGGTTCTATAAAGAGTGTGAGACTTACAAGTAAGAAATGTGTTATATGTAGAAAACATACCAGCACAAGGCTTCATGAATTTAATTTATGTAAAGTTTTCTTCAGAATGTGTATGTCAGTTATGCACCCATGTTGTGTCAGGGTTGCTGAAGAGGAAGCCAATCCTGGATTGCATGTGTCGTAAAAGGTACTAAAGTGCTAAGATCCAAACCAACATGAGAAAAGGCATTCGGTTGATGAGCACCTATGCTCCAGAAATTGATTTTAAAATTCAACGTTATCTCGACCGTCATTAAACTGGAATGCAAGGGAAGATGATGCTGGTGATGATGAAAGTTTCTGCATAACACGTATTGCATTTGTCTGTGTTACTAGTCTATTGTGTATCTGTGTAAGATTTCTGCATTGTGTCTGAGATTATTTCAATAGATGAATACGTTATGCTACTATTATATTATAAGTGCAAACGACTGATAGTTGTCAGTACTTCCTTTGGTGGATGTTTTCAGTTTTCTTAATTGTACCGAATCAACTAATTGTCTGCGTGATTGACTAAATGTTTGATTCAGGAACGTTTTTTTATTATTCAGTCATATTATATTATTGATCGATCGCTTGATTGAATGAACGCTTGATACAAGATCATCTGTCAATGTTCAGTTTTAGATGATCAATTAAATGGCTGATTGTAATTGAATTGATTGATTGATTGACTGATTCAGGATCTCGTGTGCTGATCTTCAGTCAGATGACGCGTATGCTGGACATACTGGAAGACTACTGCTACTGGAAGGACTACAACTACTGCAGATTAGACGGTCAAACTCCGCACGAGGAAAGAGAGGTAATATTGTCGGGATTGTAAACGATTTCTTTTTTTAAGCACGCTTAAGTCTTCTAAATAGTCTCTGTCACGTTTCTCTCATGCGCTGTTACCTAGTTCATTATCCCAAGCGTTAGGAGTTACTTCTCGCTGTCAATGCTCTGCCAAATGGTCCATGATACGTGTAAGTACCCTCTTGCGTTCCGTTCAGTAATGGCATTCCGTTTGCAAATTGGCCCTAACACGAAGGGTGTAATCTTATTCATTAGTATAATTTAATTTTTAATGACTCATTTATATCATTTTAAGGTGGAGTATTAATTAGCTATATATATATATATATATACTGTATATATAAATATATATATACATGTATGTGTGTGTATATATATATATATATATATATATATATATATATATATATATATATATATATATATATATATATATGCTATAGGCATATTTTTCTTTATCCTCAGTAAAAGGGTTTAAACCATGACTTCCTACTTGTCAGAATTGTAAAATATACTTTGTACAGCCATTACAAGATGGAATCTGTAGAATTCTGGATAATTACTAGGTATTCACAACTGTATATCTTTTACTACAATTTTGAGAAATTTGTGTCATTATCTTGTGATCATTAACTTATAAATATATTCTGCTGTGTTTCTTTTGATTTCATAATTATCATTTCTATACTATTTGTACATTTGCACAGAAATCGATCCTGGCATTCAATGCACCGGACAGCGAGAAGTTCATATTTATGTTGAGCACTCGTGCTGGAGGTCTGGGCATCAACCTCGCCACGGCCGATGTTGTCATCCTCTATGACTCCGACTGGAACCCTCAAGTCGACCTGCAGGCCATGGTCAGGCTTGTTCTTGTTCTCAAAGCTTGTTTTTGTTCTCAAAGCTTCTTCTTGTTCTCAAAGCTTCTTTCAAGCAGATGTTAGTCTTCTAATGAGCTGAGCTAAAACTCTAAAGTCCAACTCTGATCGTGATCGATCATCGATGTAGTGAATTCAAATCTAAGTTAACCTTTGGTTTGGCTATTTTTGTCTCTCAGGATAATGCTGCATTGTGTGCTATATTGCATTCTGTAGCATACCCTTTGTAAATAGTTGTGAATTATAAAATGTTGATTTAATAACTTAGTAGTACGAGATGTCGTAATTGCTTCTGTTTAACACCTTTGGCTCATTTTACACGTTGATTTCCTTTGTAGCTGTGCTTGATTGTAGGTTGTAAATTGATATTTCTTTTTGACTAACAAATTGATTTATTTATTTACTGGATTGATTTATTTACTAAATGATTGACTGAATGACTGGCTGATCGACTAATTGACTGACTGACTTATTGACTGAATGTCTGATTGAATGATTGATTGATTGAACGACTGATTGATTGATTGTGTAGGACAGAGCACATCGTATAGGACAGCAGAAGCAGGTGAGAGTGTTTAGGTTCATAGCAGAGAACACTGTGGAGGAGAGAATAGTGGAGAAAGCAGAGACGAAGCTACGACTTGATAACATTGTCATTCAGCAAGGTAAACTTTCTTCTGCTCTGCCGTTTCTAGTTACAACAGAAAATTGATTAAGAATGGAAGTGCTATGGTACTGTATGACAACATTGCGTGCAGTGCTGTCTTTGACTTTCCAATTATATAATTGGTTTTTGTTTTGGACGAATTGTTTACTCGATTACAACCGGCTCTGGTCTGAGCCGATTGCTTTTTGGTTTGTTATTTGGCAGCAGATCAGTAGGTGCAGGGTTTAAGAACCATTGCTTTTCTGTCACTGAAAAGCTATTGAGCAGGAAACTGATGTTATACTTGGCTTTTAGATTCCAGACATCCAAGATCCATCGGCTCCAGTGATCCATCGGCTACTCTTGGCATACTATATATTAATTTTTAGATTTATAATTTCATGATTGGTATTTTATGTTATTTTTATTTTACTTATATTTCTATTTATTTATCTTACTAAAGGGAGAATTATAATGATGATGATGATGATGATATAAATATCTTACTTTGTATTTTTATGATTGACTGGTTTGTTTATTAATTGATTATTCACTTATATTAACTTACTGACAGGTCGCCTAGTTGACAATTCAGCCAACAAGTTAAACAAGGATGAGATGTTGAACATGATTAGGCATGGCGCCTACCACGTGTTTGCCTCTAAGGACAGCGAGATCACTGATGAAGATATCGACGCTATACTACAGCGTGGTGAGAAAAAGGTAAAACATCAGTTCAATCGTGCTTCAGTTAAACTATGTAACTATCAGTCAAATGGTTTCTTGTAGCTCTTTATGAAATATACTGCATTTTAAGCTTAATTAAATTTATTTTTTTCTGTAGCTTAGCCAACAAAAGTCCTTACTACATTCTGCAATGATTTTAATTCTGAAATTAAAATCATTGCCAGTCTGAAATTTTGTGATGAAAAGATGTCTGCAAACCCACACGTCTCCACTTATTCCAAATCTAATACTATATATGTAACTATCCGTCAAATGGTTTCTTGTAGCTCTTTATGAAATATACTGCATTTTAAGCTTAATTAAATTTATTTTTTCTGTAGCTTAGTCAACAAAAGCCCTTACTAGATTCTGCAATGATTTTAATTCTGAAATTAAAATCATTGCCAGTCTGAAATTTTGTGATGAAAAGATGTCTGCAAACCCACACGTCTCCACTTATTCCAAATCTAATACTGGTTCGTTCTGCTCACTGTTCCAGTCAATCCCAGTGTAATTTATGAATGGGAGAAGCTGATCTGATCTAACTCTTAAATACTGGATGACTGCTGCACTGTAACTACCATGAGATTATCTATAGATATTTCAATAATAACATTCGTTAGCTGGTTTCGTATGATGTTAAAGCAAGTATTTTTTTGCTGGATGGCTTTATGATGAAATAATGTGTAGTATATCAAGAATAATTATTCCTGCATTCATTCATAGATGGTGCTGTTGTAAGATTATAAGATTACTAAAGTCGAAATAAAATAAAATGTATTACAAACTTTTAACTGTCACTGTCGTCAGTAGAAAACCTGAATTAAAATCAATTTCATCCATCAATACTAGTAGGACTGGAAAAATCAATATTTGAACGTACACATACTGATCCTCGGCTACCGATCATACCATTGATAGATGTATGATCTATGTTTGACTGGTGTAGACAGAGGAGCTGAAGAAGAAGCTGGATGCTCTGGGAGAGAGCTCTCTGCGCACGTTCACTCTGGACACGGGAGTGGGGCAGGCGGGGGAGAGTGTCTATCAGTTTGAGGGAGAAGACTACAGGGAGAGACATAAGATTCCAGGCATTGGACACTGGATTGAGCCGCCTAAACGTGAGCGTAAGGCTAACTATGCCGTGGACGCTTACTTCAGGGAGGCCCTTCGTGTCAGCGAGCCCAAGGCACCAAAGGTTTGATTGATGATATGTTTTAGAGTGCTGTTGTGTTGTTGAGAGCAGGGATGAAATGATAAAGTGGGCTTGAAGCAGAAATGTTTGGTACTGTTGATAAGTTATGTACAGACTACGGTCCCCTTGTACTATCGCAGCCGCTTGGCTATGTCCTATTTCCCTATTGATGATCCGTAATCCAACGAGAGGCCTTTAAGGATCGAGTGTGGACCGACCTATTAGGTCGTAACCTAGGCTATGTATCTGGAGCTCGGGTCGCCTTTCTGACCTATCATCCCCTAATCTGTGCTAGCGTGCTCTATATCTGTATTAGTCGCTACTACAGTGTATGTTTCGCTCGTACAATAGGAACTCGCGTGTGTAGCTATATGGCTGGAGCCAGTGGCGAAGCCGGTAAGATACTCGACCGCGGATCAGTAGGTGTGGGGTTCGAATCCTGGGCTCGCCCGTTACTGACTTCGTCCCCGAGTGAGGAGACTAACGCTAACCTTAGCCTTTTACTTTGTTATTCTAGATGAAGTCAGAGACCAGCCTAATGTTACAGACCGATTACCGATTACTATAGAGACGATAACAAGATAAAGACAGTTCTATTACTGCGCACCCTACTGCGCTTAAAGTGGTTCGCTTTACTATGAAATATAGCTACTAGAATGTTCTAAGACGACAACAATAAAACGTTAACTACGACGAGTACTAATAGTTTACCTGGGTGACGAAAGCAGCTCACAGTCCGTATTGTCTTTTCGCATTAGACTGCCACTCGGTTAACTCTAACACACACTGTCTCTAACTACTGAGCAGCGCTCTCTTATATTCCCTCTCCTTAATACAATAATACATCCAACTGCATCATTGTATCATTGCACTATTGTATCATGTATTATTGTATTGTATTATTGTATTATGTATTATTGTATCGTTGCATCATTGTATCATTGTATTATTGTATCATTGTATGATTGAATCATTGTATTATTGTATTAATGTATTATTGAATTACTGTATTATTTCTATTGCATTATTTTATCAACGCAATCTCTCTCTCGTTTGTATTAGTATAGTTCTAGAATCTCTCCATTACAGTTATAATGATGAATTGATGATTTAATGTCTGTTTCCTCCGCCAATGATGATATCAGGCTGTGTATTGATCATTTTGTTTTGTAATTGAGAAAATTAAGAATTAAAGATGTCCTCTTTGTCTAAGAGGCCGAGCAAACATAAAATCATTCCTTTTCCTCGCTAGTTTTATTAATAGCCTATTATAACTATTCAAATTATAAAACAAGCTGTGTTTCAGTATGCGTTGCTCTAACCATTTGTCAGTTTTAAATTTCCATATTTGAGCACTAGTTAATAAAGTGTTTTAGAGGTGTCAACAGCTTATTTTACTTTTTTCTTATCTCTTTCTCTTATTTTCATTCAGCAGTTCTCTTGTTATGTTGAACAAGATTGGAGTTTTAACTTACAATCCTTACATATTATACATTAATGTTGTATTGCGTCGTTATATATTTTACTGTTAGTACTTATTGTTTGTATACTAATAATAAATAATAATAATAAAGGTTTAACGTCCGTTTCGTCATACAAGGATGATGTCTGGGACGTCATTGTATAATATACTGTGTATGTTTACCTCAGGCACCCAGGCCACCTAAGCAACCCACAGTGCAAGACTTTCAATTCTACCCGCCACGTCTGTTTGAACTACTAGACAAGGAAATCTATTTCTACAGGAAGAGCATCGGCTATAGGGTATGTTGAATTGTTGACGTAGTTATGTCTTGGCTGTTTTTACTGTAGAAGATGACTTCGCGATAATATATAATTGGCTAATAAAAAAAATTTTTCATGAATAAGAGTCATCTGTGTTTCATACTGTATTAGTCCGAACTTGGAAGTACAAAGGTGGGTACTTTTTCTACTTAATTTATGTTGTTGTAATGAATTCATTTAGAAAATAAGTGAACAGTAAGAAAAGAGCTGTCACTTTTCCTCAAATTCTGATCATGACGTGATTATTGTATTCCTTCTAGATTTGCGGCCAACGCAAGTGCTCAAATAATAATCTCTGAAATTATTTGAGCTACTTTTGCTGAATTTTTTAAATCAGAAACCTTTAAAAGTGCAGTAGTTTCATTTGAATTATGCTCTGGCAGTCCTGTGTAAAACGTGAGCTCATACGCTGTGAAAGGTAGCCTTAAAGCTTGGTGCTTTGTAGTCTGTTGCCTTAAAGCCTTGTTGTCTTGAAGCCATATACCTTAAAGTCTGGTATCTTGAAGTCCTTATACCTTGAAGCCTGATACATTAAAGCCTGGTGTCTTGAAGCCTGGTGTCTTAAAGCCAGTGTCTTAAAGTCCGGTGTCTTAAAGCCTGGTGTCTTAAAGCCTGTGTCTTAAAGCCAAGTTTCTTAAAGCATGGTGTCTTAAAGCCAGTGTCTTAAAGCCTGGTGTCTTACAGCCTGGTGTCTTAAAGTTCAGTGCCTTGAAGCCTGGTGTCTTAAAGCTCAATGCCTTAAAGCCCGATGTCTTAAAACCACGTGCCTTGAAGCCTTGTGCCTTGGAGTACAAATTCTTGATTTGAACCTTCATCCACATCAGTGACGGGCAAACCCCTGATTTTAACCGTGATCCACCTTTGAAAGTGTAAAGTGTATTATCACTTGGCAGAAAGCTACCACTCTGCCGAGTGAAAAGCACTAAAGTAGCTAAAATACTAAAGTAGCTAAAATATAAAATACTAAAGCAGCTAAAGTACTGAAGTAGCTGTAATACAAAAGTAGCTAAGGTACTAAAGAAGTTGTATTATTTCTATATCTGAACTGCCTAAAGCAAGTAACTGACAACGCTGTGATGTCTGCAGGTTCCCAAGGATCCAGACCTGGGCAGTGACGCAGAGCGAGTGCGTAAGGAGGAGCAGCGTAAGATCGACGAGTCCGACGTGCTGACAGAGGAGGAGCAGGCGGAGAAGGAGGAGCTGCTCAAACAGGGGTTCTTCAACTGGAACAAGCGAGACTTCACCCAGTTCATCAAGGCCAACGAGAAGTACGGGCGGGATGATATTGAGAGCATATCGAAGGAGGTGGAAGGGAAGACACAAGAAGAGGTGCAGGATGATGTGCTAATAATGTCTATGATTTGAGTTGTTATGTTTACATTCAGATATCCTAACTGTTCTGTGTTCTCTATTCATTTCGCTTTTGTGCTTGATCTAATGTGCTAGTTTGTACTTATGTTCTAATGTGCCAGTTTGTGCTTATGTTTTGATGTTCTAGTTTGTGCTTGTGTTCTAATGTGCCAGTTTGTGCTTATGTTCTAATGTACCAGTTTGTGCTAATGTTCTAATGTGTTAGTTTGTGCTTATGGTCAAATGTGCTTATTCAATTTCTTCAATTAACTCAATATTTATTAAGTTTCCAGTAACAATGGAGATATACTGGTTGGTTCCTCGTATGAAGGCTATGACAGGGGCATCTCAGATGAGCATACAACTTCGATTTTACTATTATTGTGAAAGTATAGTTTCCAATTAAATATACACATATGCCAGTTGTTGCACATTATAGGGTAAGCCATTTCAGAATCAATCAGTCATCATCACCTGTGATGACAGATGATCATTGATTGATTGAAAGATTTCATTTACGATTGATGCACAGTAGACTAAGATTGATTAATTCATTTAATTAACGATTGATGTGCAGGTGATGGAGTACTCGAGTGTGTTCTGGGAGAGATGCAATGAGTTGCAGGACATAGAGAGAATCATGGCTCAGATAGAGAGAGGAGAGAGTAAGATACAGCGGAGAGTGAGCATCAAGAAGGCTCTCGACTGTAAGGTACGGCTGGCTAAAAAGCTAATGTTAACGTCAGTTTCCTCACTTGGAAGCGATGTCAGTGACGAGTGAGCCTAGGACTTGAACGCAGCATATATTGATACGCGATCGAATATCTTACCGACATCGCCAGTGGCTGTGCGCAATATGTCGCTAGATTTCTAGAAATTGAAGCCAATGTCAGACATATTTAAAATTCAAGGATGCATGCACTACAGATATAATGTCAGTAAGGATGCAATGAAACATTTTGCTTTAATAATCTGTTCCATTCATCCGTACAGATTATTAAGATTACTATGAAATCTGTTGAAGTAAACTGCTAATTTTAGGGCTGACACCTTTCAATGAAACATTTGGGATAAATGGCTGAACGTAAGGCTCTCTGGTGCTCAGTATATCTGACTAGGGTATAATCTTACGTGACTGCTTTTAATTTATTTTGTAAGTATTTAACTCTTTCTGTAAAACTGGTTCGAAGACCGATTTCAGTCATTATCTACACGTATAGTCTTCGTTGTTAATAATAATAATTGCGCTTGCCTTGGATCTTGGACTTGCACTGTTTTGATCTGGCTTTGTCTTGCAGTCTCTGTGTTCTCAGTCGTCATTGTGTGGTGCTTTGGCGCCTGTTTGTGTAGAGTCCACAAGAGACGTCCCTGACATTGCCTTATAGAGAGAAACCGGACGTTAAATTCTTATTGATTGATTGATAATTATAGTAATAATAATAACAATAGTAATAGAAGTGGTTGTGATGCCTTTAATAACGCGACTCTATCATTTAGACAGTTGAGCCGTGTATTGAGAGAGAGAGAGGGAGAGGGAGGGACAGGAAGAGGGAGAGAGAGAGATTTCATTGTGGGTAGCTCATTGTGTGTTCTGTCATGCACAGATGAGTCGCTACAAGGCTCCATTCCATCAGCTGCGTATCATCTACGGGACGAGCAAGGGTAAGAACTACACTGAGGAGGAGGACAGGTTTGCTGTGTGCATGCTGCACAAGCTCGGCTTCGACAAGGAGAACGTATATGATGAACTGCGCACAGCTGTCCGTCAGGCTCCTCAATTCAGATTTGATTGGTTCATCAAGTCGAGAACTTCCATGGTAAGATCGTGTGCATACGTGATCATATATTGTATGAATATATGGTTAGAGTGTTATCTTGCCCTCTATAAACACAGTATATGGTTAGAGTGTTATCTTACCCTCTATTAATACAGTATGTGGTTGGAGTGCTCTACCCCTTACGAATTTATATTTAGCTTTCTATGTTATTACCCCTTACATAAACGATACACTGTAGTGGTGTGAGCTTGTTTTAAAACGAATGTTTTTGTTTGTAAAAACAAAAACGAAGTTTAAGTTTTATTTTTAATTGATTTTTCGTTTGTTACATTTAAGAGCAAGTAAAGTAAAATTTACTTCTTTTAAATAAATTTTTGTTTTGTTATTCTGCAGGAGCTTCAGCGCCGATGTCACACCCTGATCACATTGATTGAGAGAGAGAACTTGGAACTAGAGGAAAAGGAAAAAGCTGAGCGTAAAAAACGACCGACGAATTCTGCCGTCAAGTCAGCTCCTAATAAGGTCTCTGAATTATGTGTGATGTTATACTTCTGCTTGTATTCAATCTAAATCATTGTTAATTTACATTTAATTCAAATGGAATTGTTACTGTGCATTTGAAATCAGATGCTAACGGTAACTTGTATTTGTTGAATAGTACATTTTCATTTTGCATATTTGATCATAAATTGATGTTAATTTTAAAACTATGGCTGTGGAAGTTAATGATTAATAAAAAATATTGTTTTCTTGTTGACATAATCTAAAGCAACTTTCGGGGGCGTAAAATAATCAGTGACCGACAGCACGTTAAGGAGTACTGGATAAGTTAAATTTAAGGCCGTTTCTGATTGTTTGTCTCATTATTTTCGATTTAAATTTGGTGGTGATGGTACAGTATATTCAGCTGAAAATGTTTTCTCTTTGATTCGTCACAAATAATTACAATCCCCTTATCGAACACAACACTATGATTATGAGATTTGTCGAAAATTAACGATTAATTAATTGCTAATTCTTAAAAAGTTAACTATTAAAAAACTATAATTGTTACCAGCCCTAACTAATAGGATCAGCTTGACCAAGGTCTTCACATTCTTAATATACTACACAGAAGAACTGTTTCTCACATCATATGGTCTAAGATGATATTCAATAATATCCCTCTACGTGCTATTATTAAGTGAATGGACCTTTTAATAGTTATCTTTACGATATTTTCGAGAAGATTTTAAATGAACTCTTCATTTCTGACAATTTTTATTTCATTTGGGATCTTCATCTTGCTATCCTATAATGATGAGTCAACCTCGTTACTTTTGGAACACTCCAAAAGCGGAGCCAGTGGCGACGTCGGTAAGATACCCGACCGCGGATCAGTATGTGCGGGGTTGAAATACTGGACTCGCCCATCACTGACATTGCTTTCGAGAGAGGAAACTGACGTTAACCTTAGCTAGCTCTACCAGCTTTTTTACCATCTCCTCGTAACAAGTTGTTGTGACGAAGCGAGATTGTAATTATTATACTGAATTTTGTAAACTGTTTGTTTTCTCATTCCTCCAGGGACAGAAGCGAAAGGCAGAAAACACACCTGAGCCGCGATCTGGAAGCGCTAAGAAGAAGAAATAAATGTAGATAATGAACTGTTAAACAAATGCTAGATCTGCGCAGGCAGGTTGAAGCATATAGGCTTTTATATGACTCGTTCCCGAACTCATCTCTGATAGTTTGATCTATTCCTAGTGGTCGTCTGACGTTGTCTTGTATATGTTGTAGCGGTGTTTGTCTAATTACTGCGTGATACACGAATAGGATTCTTGCAAAGTAATTTAAGATTTTCTTAAGTTTTTAAAGTAAATTCTTTAGTTATATTTCAGGCTAAACTTTGGCGTTTTATTGAAGACAGATTTATACTCTACTATCCATCATAGATTCAGTAGTACCTTCATGCTTCTGTTATGAGGAAGTGATTGTCTAAAATCCAATTTTTAGTTTCCGATATGATATTCATGTAAAGGAGTTTAGATTTAATTTGTAGTTCGATCTTTTCTATTGTAATTAATCTTTTGTCAGATCATGTCATAGTTTAAGATTAAATTTGAAATAGTTTAATAAGAAACAGTGGCACTTTTCAACTTTCGTTACTATTTAACTGTTGCCTAAGTTAGTAAATTATTATAACTTCAATTAGAAGTAGAGATGGGAATTTTATGAATTTCCAGAGTTCGGGTTCGGTTCGTTGAAAATGAAAGTTCGGGTTCGGTTAGCAGTTGACAATTTGAGCGTTCGGTTCGTTGAAAATGAGAGTTCGGTTCGGGTTCGGTTCTAACAAGGGTTCGGCTTGCTTTCAAACTCGCAAGGGTTCGATTCGAGTTCGAAATGGTTTGGTTTGGATAATGTTGCAATTGTTTAACTTTACTTAAAATAATTATTGTTAGGACAAACATGTTTAAAATGGTTTATGGTAAATATGCTTAACAATTAATTAAGTCATAGTAGCTGTCACACCTGGGTAAAAATATGACAATGAAAAAAAGGAGAGAAGTGATATTTATTCCTGAACATTTCTTAAAATATTGTTAGCTGACCAACAAATGTTCATAATATAGATAATTAGCTTTATTATCGTATCTGAAATATTTTCCTTGATTATAACGAGCGAATATAATGCTTCATCAATTTTTAAATTTTTATTGTCACTATAAACCTATATATTAGATACGTTTATAATTAAGTAGAAATGTCTTGGCTAAAATTTGATCCAGTATTTCAGAGACAAAGTGCAATTTAGTAACATAAAAATGTCAAATAAAGATGATTTAGTAAACACGTGTACATAGAAAAATGATCATAATATAAACCGTTTGCTATCAACTGACCAGTAATAAGCTTCATAATTTATCTTAGGGTTTCAAATTTTAAACTCTCAGATCAATTATGAAGTTACGAAAAAGTTATGAAATTATTGCATTGCTCTGGTGCAAAATTATTTACTCCAGATAGCCTTAACACATATAGAATGTCATATATAATTATTTGTAAATCTGGCTGCAAAAATATTAAGGTAGCACACTAAAATTAGAAAAAATTCATAATTTGAATTTAACAAAAACAAATCCACCTAGATTGAGTCAAGCATTTTCAGATTTTTATGGGATACTCTCATCACTATTGTCTCTTTGATGTTAATCTTCATTCCATATTTCAATGCCGTATCATTCAGACTATCCATTATCTTCTGTAGGCCCGTCTCGCTTCCCGCTACCATTCCTTTGTACCGCTACCATTTTAAAATTTGTGTCGGAACCAGCCTTACTTGAATATATGTTGTTAGATACTGTAAGACATGTAAATGCAAAAACTAATATATATTTGTATTGTTCTTACTATCCTTTTTAATGTCAGGCTGGTGAAGAAGAGAGGAACTCCAAGAGTTTGGTTCAGTTTGGTTTGGACGAAGTCTGGGTTCGTTTCGGGTTCGGCCAGAGTGTGGGTTCGGTTCGGCCAGAGTCTGGGTTCGGTTAGGGTTGGGTCAGAGTCTGGGTTGGAGTTCGGTTCGGTCAAAACTCTAGATTTTAGGGTTCGGGTTCGGTTCGTTTCCCATCTCTAATTAGAAGATCTTATTGAATCTTTTCAACTTTAACTAATTCGACTCTATTGAATAAGGGCTATAATTTAGATGTTACAACTTACAATAGATTTAATAAATCGTGTTGCATTCTTGTGGGTATAATCTGCTGTAGTTGTTTGAAAATTTCTGTCGTTTTTCTAGTATGATGATACAGATATTTACCCTTGTTGTGTCCAGGTTGCTAACGAATAGCAACTGTGGACTGTACGTATCGCAAAAGGCGAAAAGCACTAAATTCCAAACTAACGTCAGAGAGGGCAGTTGGTAGGTGAGCGCCTAGGCTCCAGAAATTGCTACAAAGTTTTCTAATCCCGACCCTAGTTAAACTGCGATTCAAAAAAATGATGATGATGATGATCAGTGATATTTCTGTTAACGGTAATAGAAGCTAGAAGGGAAATTATTGATTTCCGTTAACGATAACGGAAATTAAGAATAGAAACTATTTTACAATTAGAATAGAACTAACAATTTCTGTGTCCTGAATAGACTAGTAACCTGGGCGGAAATTTCTTAAGAACGGAAATTGTTATAAATTAATAGATTTTTATAAATGATTCTTTTCAATTAAATGCCTCTTTATCTAAAGTCATGAGCATTATACTGATGCATTGCTCTTTTGGAAAGGCAATAGAGCAGTGTACAATAGATTAGCAGATATCAGTTGAAGATCTGGTACTGGCATAAGCCTGTATTAAATAGGCTCTATGTGGCTTTCTAACAGCCGGTAGTCCGAACAGGCTTCCGAAAAATCTGGAAATGCGACGTTTTCTGAAATTTAACACAGGGAGAAAAGGAGAACAATATTTAATAATAACAGTTAGAGTGCTACAGTCATCAATGACAACATCGAGCACTATTGAGACAAAATCAGGTCGACGAGCAAAAAGAAGATCCAAAAACAGTGCAAATTCCAGAAAATCAGTCCAAAGTAAAGGGAATTCAAGAAAAGGTGATTCAGGCGCAGGTCGTTGCTCATGGACACTGGATGGAAAAGATAGGTCTTCAGCTGCCTATGGATCTGCTCATAAGAAAGCAAAGGCCGATGTGATTCAAACGAAGATTGGATGGAAGAGACTTCCAGATCTGCGGTGAAGCATGCTGGAAAGAACGATTAGTTAGCTTAGAGCGTGAAGATAAGCTAGGTCTCACAAGAGTAATGAGTAACGGCAGGCTGCATCACTTTAATCAAGTGAGACGTACAAGTTTGTCCAGGGACGGTGATGGACTCATAACGCCAGAAAGGGTAGTTAGTAGGTGAGCACCATGGTTTCAGAAATTTTTACAAAATTTTCTAATTTGGACCCTATTTGCAGTTTATTTTAAAAAACTCAAATATGAAATAACACACACTAAGCCTGATCTGAGATTAAAATCTCGGACATTCACTGGACTGGTTATATAGAAAATGGTCTAAATTGCCTAACGGATTAAACATGTGGTTTTAAAAGTGATAGATATCAACATAGTTGATTATTCACTATAATGCGTGTTTACTTTTACTTTTTTAGGCCGTCAAAGAGATTATAAAAACCACGCATCGTGCTTACAAAAAATACAAACTAAAATAAATATGCAAACTAAAAATGAAAAAACTAAATTATATAAATATCGACTCAAAGAAATAGATGCAATGTGCACAAATAGTACATATAAACATGCACATACAAATAAATGCACATTCAGGCATTTATATGTATGTGCAGTAAAAGAAAATGTGCTTTGAAAAAATTCATTTGAATTATAATCAGTATGATCTGGGTATAGTAATTTTCACTAAAAATAATTATTACTGCCTCTACCTGGTGAGTAAAGTGGAAGTCATTGGTACAGCTCAACCAATCAGAGCATAGGCGTGCGTCACGTGTCCATCACGGAGCTCTTTGATTGGTGGAGAATGAGCCGGCCTTTCTGTACAGCATATCGAAGCGGAAGGTTGTACTTAGCGCTAAAGTGAGACAGTAGTCTTGTAAGTTGACATTTTTTCCTATTTTTTTCACTTTTTAGCGAAACTTTGTACGAATGGTTTGCGTATATATTGATTTAGCTAACGCTTGGTTATTTTTTTCCGGCGAGTCATATGCGCGATTTTAAGATAATTTGACGGAAAGTTGATGATTGTTTACTACACTATTATACTGACGCTACATGATAGCGTCACCTACGCCCTGTGTAATGCTAATGGCGATATGTTATAAAGCGCAACGATTTTCTTGAATAATCTTCATTTCGTTGATGCGATTGTAAGTTTTAGTTTAGATATGCGTTTAGTTAGCTATTATTAGGGGCTGGTTAAATTTCTGCGAAGTTTCATAGTTTCGAAGATTAGAAAATCGGCTCGGAAAGTTTCCATTCCTTTGTTATACAGCATGAAGATGGCCTATTTCACCCATTGCTGTAATGTTAAATCCCATATTCTCGTATATATATCTCCAATGCTATATACATAGTAGATATGGAATCGCGATAGGGGTTGTCAAAAATTATAAATTTTCAAAAAGGTCGGCCCCGATTCATCCTGGGGCTAGGATTAGGGGCTAGATGAATGATTTTTAAGGGGACTTTCATTCATCAAGGTCAACAGAAGTGACGCGCTGATGAAATTTGGGTCGTAGAAAGAGACGCCATTTTATATGCTAACATACAGTCGTTGTAGTATGGATGTACATTGTCTATACGCTTTCTATGCAGTATAGGGTAAACATAGTATTGAATTCATTGAACATTTTTATTACTTCTATCGACATTTTTAGCAGTAATTAGTTGTGTACGTATGTTAATTTATGCAGAAGACTGGATTTAGCTGGTTTATATGACAAAGGGCTCTGTGCGTGAGCATATGCCAGTAAGTGTGCATAGTGTTTTAGCGTCGCTTGGCTTTTTAATACTTGGCGCCAGTTTGAAATTTTTCATTGTTTGCATTAGGGTAGGATAATTATACTAATTGAAAGGATTTAATTATACGAATTAGGCATTCAGACATAATTTGATTTAACTTAATGGAAGTTTAGTAAGACATAATTATATTATACAATAGCAGATTAATTATATTATTCAATAGCAGTCTTTATTCTAAATTGAGAAATACAGCTTCTGCAAAGCCTATATAGATTATTAATTAGTCATGTTTATTATTTGTGGAGTATGTACTAAATAGTTGATAAAATTGATCCAAATGGTCTAGTAGACATGCAAAATAATAGGGACTTATTGATATAAAAAAACTGTAGTAATAGAATAAGATTAATCATTGATTTGTCTCTAATAGATGCAATTGGAAATAATTTGAATCAAGATGCGGCAATTTATAAAAAAATATACTTTTAAATGGTAATTATATAATGGCACACTGGGTCAGGAAGCACAGATGCTTGTTTAAGGATATAATGTCAAATTAAATTAAAGCTATAATTCAGAGTGCTAGCAGCGACTTCACTATATTTCAATAAACTGTATTTGTGATTATTGGAAGTAAATGCCAAAAGAATATCAAGTAATATCCTAGAATTCTCACTGGTGAATGGATAATTGCCTTAGCGGCTTATCGATTCCATTTTTCTATATAGTTATAAACTGTAATTGATAATCATATTTAAAGTGATAATATAGTCGGAGAAAAATTATTTTACTGCGGTAGCCCTAGCATACCTTAAACCTAAAATGTCATAGTGCAGAACCCAGTGATTAGTAGCCAATATAGAAAGCGATGAACATAACCAATATTATATGCTTATATAGTATGTAAATTTTAGTAGCCTTTTGGTTTTGAGGTCCTACTTGATATTGCAGATTAAAATTTTACCACAATACTGTATTGGCTGTTTCAGGTAATATCTGTTCAGAAAGAAGTGTCTATTTTATCCTAAAGTTCAATTCTAGATCAGGAAAGCCAAGATGCCCAAGGACGGTAAGCCACGGGGTCGTATGTCGTCGTACGCGTTCTTCGTTCAGACGTGCCGTGAGGAGCACAAGAAGAAGCACCCAGGAGAGCAGGTTGTGTTTGCAGAGTTCTCCAAGAAGTGCTCCGAGAAGTGGAAGGTATAATTAAACTAGAATTTAAAATTAAACCAATACTAACTTATTCCGACACTTCTTACTGAACGATAACCTTTCCTTTGATTTACAAGTTAATTTAAAAGTTTAACCTTTTGAGATTCTGCTATTAAATTTGTTGAACTAAGTTTTAGTTTTTTTTAAACATTTTGTTGATGCGTTCGTTGTAGTCAAGCGGTGTGATATTTTAATGCGCATATAATTAAAAGTGGAAGGTATAATGGAACTGCTATTTTGTAGTTACATAGAACTCTGCGGTTTAATATTCAGTTGGTTCATATTCTTAAAGTTGAAATTAATTGTCGGCATTCTTGACCGCTGTCAAGTTGACTTGTTTCATAGTTATAGTCAACACCATAATGGTTTTTTATTATTTTTATTTTGTATAGTTACACACATGAAATATCGCATGTGCTACATAGTTTTTCTTCTTAGTAGTTGCCGTTTTTGTAGTTTAATTGACTTCAAAAAGTAGTTACATTCTTATAAATATATAGGGCCAATATTGATTTATTTGTTTAAAATTTCATGCATTTTTTAGTTGAATATGTAGTAAAGTACTCTAAATATTAATACATTTTAGTTGAATGTTGCATTTTGAAAAAAGATCCGATAACATGAAAGTGTGATTTGGTCTCTTAAATTGATATTTGTTTTCAGGAATGATATCTATCTAATTATAACTTAATGGGCACCTGATTGGTTAAGTTTAAATACTTTTTTCTCAAAGTGAGGACTGTATTTAGACAAAACTGCAGATGTCTGATTTAACTTAATGCAAAGCCACCATTGATTATTACTAACAACATTCAGACTACTGTTTGTGCTGCAAAAATCAAGAGATAATTAGCAAATTGATTAGTACATTAAGCTGATTGGTGAACTGTGTTTGAAACTGGAATAATTAGCTAGATGCTGCCCTTTGTTTTAAATGACAACATTGCGGTTAATTCTTGTGCCGATCATCCTGCACTATCATATCTTGTGTGCATCCTGGTCAAACTTTCCTGGTTTTGTTATTTAGAAAATTGACCTTCAGTGACTTGTGTTGGTGTTGTGGCAGGCCATGGTTGGCAAGGAAAAGAAGAGGTTTGAGGACATGGCGGAGAGAGATCGTGTGAGGTACGAGCAGGAGATGAAGCAGTATGGTGGACCTGCAAAGGGAGCAGCTGGTGGTGGTAAGCGCAAGAAGACGAAAGATCCCAATGCTCCTAAACGTGCTCTGTAAGTAATAGTTATATACTATATTTAATCTAGTATGTTGAATGTGAATGTTGAATTAACTATTAAAATCTTTTATGGTAAAGCAGTTGCTACTTTTCCTAAATTTTTCTAACTCTATCTTGTTGAGTATATTTATGTACTTGTAAAAATTCGTACAGAATAAATATGCCGTTTGAAATTTAACGAGACCTAAAATTCTTAAATTGATAGTTGACATTGCTCAGTTATGGCAGCAGTATGCAGCTGATAGTGTTTGTGAGCAGATTTGTTTTAAGACTCGTTACTTGAATGGACTACTTCTAAGGTTAATTGAGCAAACGATCCTGATCCTAGTTAAACGGGGATTCAAGGGAGATGATGATGATGATGTTGTATTTGAGAGAATTTGAACTGATGTTGTATTTGAGAGAAAGCACTTGAAAGAATTCTGTGCGTGTTAATAACTTTTTTGTTTTTATTGTTTATTATAGATCAGGATTCTTTTTCTTCTGTCATGAGGAGAGACCGAAAGTCAAGGCTATTCATCCGAACTACGGTGTGGGTGACATTGCCAAGGAGTTGGGCAAGCGCTGGGAGGTCTGTCCCAACAAGAGCAAGTTTGAGGCGATGGCTCAGAAAGACAAGCAGAGATATGAGAAGGTTTGAATTGTCCTTAGCTCTCAATAGATTTGTCTTAAGAATATAAGCATATTTATTTAGTTTTGTTTTAGTTCTTTATTTAGTTTGTTTTAGTTTAGTTAGTTTACTAACGTGATAGTTGTAAGCACCTATTTGCAGAGTACCGTTTCTTTCTTATTGTGGTGGGGAATCATTAATTCTGTCAATGTTCTCATTGTAACATTATACAAATGACAATATGAAAATCTTTACGTGACATGTAATATATCGTATTTACTATTTATATGAATTTATGTTAATAGATCATGGTTTCAAATTTTTTCAAACTTCTTGTTTAGATATCTTTATAAATTGTTTGGAATTTTTATGTTACATTGTATCTAGTAATGTACCTGAACTTTGCCTTTTTTAATATATAAGAGCCTGGTATTCCTCTCTATTTATATATCACTGTAAATATCGTGAGTCATTGTTTCTTTTTTTACTTACAGGAGATGGCTGTGTACAAGGCCGGTGGTGGTGGTGGAGGCGGTGCAAAGAAGGCTAAGCCGGCTCCGGTTGAAGACGAAGGAGACGATGATGACGAAGAAGATGAAGATGATGAGAGTGATTAAGCAGTAGGACAATACAAGGGGTCCTTGTTCAACGATTAGCCAGGCTGCATAGCGAATAATTAAGCTACGCTAGTTGTTAACGGAGGCCCAAGTGTTGGGTTTGATTGACTGCAGCGTATGACTAGTTTGTTTGTTTTGCGTGCGCATGTTTTATGTGTATTATGTTCAGTTTCTCTTCAAGCTATGTAGATAAGTGACGCGTACTAGAGAGGCGAGTAAAAGCTGATCGTCTACTGGCTGCAAGCCTAACGAGATAGTCTTGAGTGTTTTGTGCAGGTGTAACGTTTTTGATCTTCCGCTTAGATTAATGAATGTTAGTGTTGTTGTATCAATTAGTTGGTGTGCGGAAATAGAATCTAATCTACTTGTTGAGTTACATGTAACTTATGAAGAAATACATTAGCAAAAAATTATCTGGGTATTTTTGCTAACTATTTAGCTCTCATTGAGATAAAGCTTGATACTTTGTGTTGTATTAATTATAATCAATCTAGCTCTTAAAATGGACTTAAATATTGTTTGGTCGCATGACTATTGGATGGTTGTATTAGCCGTTCGTTTACAGTGCCTCCATCTTCCAAGACGATGCCTAGTTCACATCAATCCAAGATTTTGCCATCTGATCGGCTGTACTCTAATATTTACTTATTTGTGGGATAAGTGTTATCACTGTTAATAATATTGTATCTTATTTGTGTGTAAAAAAACTCTCTTGCGATAACAGAGATAATAGCTGATCAGCCGAGAACTGAACTTTTGATGTATCTGCGCTTGAATATAAATTATTTAGCCGTAGCTAATTTACTGTTAATGAGAGCAATTTGTAGAGTTACTTAATGCTATGTATATTGTTATTTATATTTTAAGTTATGTTAAGGCATAAATTTTATTCAGTCCTCTAGTTACATTATCGTATTGCCATATGTAATTAATTACCCTTGATGCTAAATTATTACATTCTATTTTACGATCAAACAACAACTTGCGTCTTGTTATATTATCCACGCTGTAGTAGATATAACGCTGTTGTAGATATAATGTGTTAAGACGTTTTCTTGGCTGGAGTTCCTGTCGTGTAGCTGAAACGATGCTACTTGTGGTTTTCTCTCTGTTTTGTGAAAGCTGCATAGCATTCTTGTTTCTGCAACATACTGTAGAGCACGTTTATACATTCTAATATACGTATGAGCACTAGACAGAGAGATGACATTATATATGAGCAGATCTGTAGTATCATCTATCCATAATGTTAGTATCATGAATATAGAAGTACTTTAATTTTGTATAGTCAAGTAATTGACTGAGCGACTCATTTTCTGCTGAATGTATGCTTATGAATATATGTTTAGTAGATTACAGCAGTCCACACGCCTACATGTGTAATATAGAATTCAATGAATCTGGAAGGGAAAAGTTAAGAAAATATACGGAGGAAAACAATGGAAATCCACTTCAACTTTATGCTCTTTACAATGTCCATATATCTGTAAGGTGCAAACTATATCGTTATACTTTATCTACAAGTATGTCCCATATTCTATAACACAGTAACAATTCATTATGTAATTCTTGAATATTATTTATGGCAGCAGTGTCACATTGTCTGCACTCTTAATGTGCGTTTAAGTGAATAAACAAAAAAAGCTTTATGATCTTCTAGCGTTTGCTTTTATACGACATCAATGATGCATTTTGAGTATCCTCAACTAGGCAATCCAACATTCCTCATATCCATACGAAGCTTAACTGGGCTTCCATGAGAGATAAGCCTAAATCAATAGAAATGTGTAATGAGAAAATAGTAACGAGAAGTAAAATAGCCATGAGAAGTAAAATAGCAATAAGAAGTAAATCAGTAATGAGAAGTAAAATAGCTATGAGAAGTAAAACAGTAATGAGAGATTTGTATTGATGTAAATCACGTATGACTTAAATGTCATTGCATTTTGCCGATACTCTCTTGAAAAGAGGTATGTGTAATAGACTAATAGAGTTCAAAGTTGTCATAGGCCTAGCATGTGGCAGTTTCATACTTAACATTTAACAAGAAATTTATTCCATATTGTTTATTTATTTTTTCGAATTCAATATTAGACTAATTTGGACTTTTATGTTAATATTGACAGAGCGGTTTTGTCCTCAGCAAATCTATGGTTCAGATATATAGATAAAGTAAATTAATTGACTCCTCTTGCGAATATATAATTTTGCCAAAGATCTTCACTTTTCTCAATCTAACGAAGCTGCAATTTAGACAGGTCACAGATTGACAGTGTTCTATCAATTTTCTCAACATCTCTTTTGCTGCGCTAATAAGGAATTTACTTTCAATTAAAATTAATAAAAGTTATAGGCAACATGTTTAGTATTCGTTAGTTTAATTAAGTTAGTTATTTAAGTTTTCCATATAGGCTAGGCAAAACACAATATTATTTCTTTTTCAAGCAGTTTAAAGTGAACTTAAAGCCGAACTATATAGAGTATGACATCAATGTTTTAATAGAGATTTTAAAACATTGGCATATCAAATCCTAAATGCAACCGATCAACAAGAAACTTGAAAGAGATTAACGTCATGAGTGTTGTACAGATTCTGTTGTTGTTGTTGCTTTATTTCATGTACCGATGAGCGCAAAGCTAAGCTTAAGTCATCAATAACTATGCGCAACGCTGTATATATACTACTAGACCGGAACGTAAACCTCCTTTCTTTAATTCCCTTTATCTTTGGACTGGTTTTAGAATTTGCACCGTTTTTAGATCTTTTGTTCTCCAGCTTGGGATTTTTGTCTCAATAGTGCTCGATGTTGTTATGGGCGACAGTAGCACTCTAATTGTTGTTATGTTATATAGCATTATAACTATTAGTTTATTATACTCATAATGTTATACAGTTTATGTTTGCACAGTTAATGGGAAAATCATCTAGGAGTTCATTCACACGAGAGACATTAATTAATTTGACGAATGGGCGTCATGTCGACGGGAATTAAATATATTATTGACAAAATTCAATAAATAAATAGTTAAATAGATTATCAGTAAAAATATTATAAATTTAAATCTACTTGAACGAACTGAAGTTCGCACCAGCTTTCACAAAGCCGTTCTTAAGGCCCGATACAGTCAGACAATATAGAGCGAAAATAACCTATCTCCACGAGCTTTAAGTTACTATCTCCACAAACTTTAAGTTACCTACCTTAACAAACTTTAAGTAACCTACCTCAACAAACTTGACGTTACCTATCTCAACAAACTTTAAGTTACCTATCTCAACAAACTTTAAGTTACCTATCTCAACAAACTTTAAGTTACCTATCTCATCAAACTTATAAATTTTTTGTAGCGGGATATCTAAAAATCTCCCAGCCCCTAGCATTTATTCCCGGCTGCTCATATTTATGAGAAATTTAAAGTTTAAAAAAATGTTGTGGGACATTTATTGCCTAAAATCATAGGGCCCAGGACGTTGATCACGTGGAATCCCGCTTACTATAACCACTGATGTTGATACCATGGAATCCCGCTTACTATAACCACCAATGTGGATACCCTGGAATCCCGCTTACTATAACCACCATGTGGATCCCATTGAATCCCGCTTACTATACAGTTCAGCTTTCCTTCATTTGGCACAATCAAAGTTCATTTCAATACGATAAGAAATCGGTGTCTTGCACGGACATGTGCTCCATATTAATAATCGATACATGTACATAGTGTTTGTAAAAGTTACTTCGCCTTCTTTCATACAATTTGTTTTACAATTTAAACTCTTAAGTTAGTTTTCCAGGGGTACTAGAAATACAATAAAACAAAGACATACATGTATAATAAAGCACTCAGGCAGAAACTAGACTGTCGCAGAGCTACTGGTACATACGTAACAATAGTGCTCATGAAGAATGCATGGATACAGAGAGACAGAACTGATAATGTCGTATACGACAAATGCTCGTACAGTATTTTGTATACTGCTCGCATGGCATAATACGGCAGTTTAACGTGACATTCTATGAGCATGGTAATTGTATTAATCCCATGATATCATCGACATCAGATAACGGATTAGATAACCTATGTTAAATTTTTTTATTTCTTTATATTATGTATCAGTTTGACACATGAGTGACTGATCTCGCACAATTCTAGCACAGATTTAGCGGTTGATCAGAGATTCAAATCCAGAGTTCGTCCCATTACCAAAACTAGAGGCAGGAAACCCACGATAAACTCTGACCTTGACCTTTAAAATATAATGTGCTACAACAGCAACGTCTGCTCAACAGCAATGCAATCTTAAGCAGAATCTAGAAGAACCGATATAACGATAAGTAGTAAGTAAATAGTATAAGATAACGTTAGCGGTTGTTGTTAATCTTTCCACTACTACAATCGTTCAGAAAAGGGAGTATAGAGTACCAGCACCAGTCTGGTGTCAGGAGTATTAACCCAGTACCAGTCTGGTGTCAGGAGTATTAATCCAGTACCAGTCTGGTGTCAGGAGTAGTAACCCAGTACCAGTCAGGTGTCAGGAGTATTAACCCAGTACCAGTCTGGTGTCAGGAGTATTAACCCAGTACCAGTCTGGTGTCAGGAGTATTAACCCAGTACCAGTCTGGTGTCAGGATTATTAACCCAGTACCAGTCTGGTGTCAGGAGTATTAACCCAGTACCAGTCTGGTGTCAGGAGTATTAACCCAGTACCAGTCTGGTATCAGGAGTATTAACCCAGTACCAGTCTGGTGTAAACCCATATCTAGATCATCCCCTACGTATTCTACATAGACATTCTTAATTAAATAAATGCTTACATCGATGAATTACAAAATACATACAACAACGAATTAGATGAGTATCAAAATGGACGAATTCTATGAAACTTTGCAATTTGTATTTCATAAGTCACATTGCAAGAGAGCAAAAGTTACGATTTTTAAACTTGAAACATTAAATAGTAATATTATGTTATCGATAACAAAAAACAATTATACTTTAACATGTTCACATAACAATGAGTTGAATAAGATTAGAGTTTCTATTATATTCACACATCAGTATATTAAGAACAACTACATTTTTTAACATGTTTGCACATCTACACATTAATACTCAAATACGAAAGGGAAGAAAAATGTTTCTGAATGTCTTTTGCACATTCGTCGAATGCGACTTCGGTGAAAAATACGAAGGCTTAAAATATATTTACCTGACAATATTCTTATACGATATTTAATATTAAAAAGTTAGACACACATTGTAATGCATCCATATTTCATTATGATATCAATGACTTTTACCATTTGCTTAAGCATATGGTAAAAGTTAATAATAGGCTGTATAACCAATTATTCATTTGCCGGTCTATTGTATGTCCAAGATATCACCAAGATATTAATAGTTGATATGCGCGTTCTGGATTAGAAACATTAGATTTTACTGTACATCAGGATTAATATTAAATACATTATCTAAAGCTTGAGATGAAACAGTCATTTATATGTAAAATAAATTGTTTCATTTAATAAGTGAAAGAGTTAATTTAACTTCGTGGAAAATTATTTTTTTCCAGTTCTTCGTTATACAGTAAGTCCAAGGCACAAACTACAGCTTGGGCTCTTCAACAATCTCGCTCCATGGAGAGCATACACTCCAATAGACCTACCACAACAAACATTCATGCCTTGGATATTTCTTACGCTTTCACAAATGTGAGTTAAGACTTAATTAATTTTGTAGATATATAGGATTTAATGAAATAACTGCATATTTAATTCTGCCGTCAGGGTAACATTAAGCCATTGATATTAATGAAGCACAAATATATAAATATAATAGAAACATATCAGAATCTATTCTGGATAAACGGGGAGAGACGTGGCTATATGCCCAAAATAATATTCTTGGCATAGACAAAAAATTTGCGATATAGGGGATAATAGGGGATCATATAATATTTTGTATGTCCGCCCATGTTACAAAACTTATAAAACCACGTTCCAACCTTCAAAATTCCACAACTGTCTAATATTTTAACGATTGAATTGATACCAATGAAATAGAAACCAGAGAATCAAAACTGGTTGCTATACCATTAGAGATTATTCATTCAAAACATAATTTGCAATATTAAATTCTTCTACAATTTTCTTTCACTTATTTCTATTTAGTCCAAATTCTTGGTAGATACTAAATATTAGGGAAGTAACATATTTACTTTCTAAATAAGATGCCCCTTAATGCATTTATTATTCTCTTTATTAGATATGCTATCTTTCTATGCCAATTGGCCTCTAAATCTGAAGCTTAAGAGGTTTAGACTTTAAGGCTAAGTTTCAATTATAATCGCTGTGCATGCATACGACTTTTTAAAAAACTATACATCTACATAGAGGCAAAACTGTCAGCGATATTTGCTGTCAGTTTTCTATTTCGAAAGCTTATACGCTAAAAATAAAAATAGCGATGAATTAACAATGAAAGCTAAGTTTAAAGTGTTTCCGTACACTATAGGTATTTACTTAATCTTTTGCAACTGATTGCAGAGAATAATGCATTATAGAAATAGGCGAATAACATGTTACACAACACTCTGTTGGAATTAGAAACGAACGATTAAAACTGACAACATTCGGTGCAGCCGGTAGTCTATGAATAGATATAATAATGTTTAGATATATAAAGGCTGAAGAATAAGGCCATCCCGCATAACTGTAGAGACACACGCACACATTTACACGAACACCAACATTGATATTTGACAAACAAGCACACAAGCAAAACATACAATTAGACATGTACAATGTAAATGCATATAGGCCTATATATATATATATATATATATATATATATATATATATATCATGTATATGAGAATAGATAGACCTAAAGAAACACTAATCGAAAATACACTTAAAAGTAACTATATAGTATCAAAGACAAGTATTTCACCCATCCTGCCAATATTTTCTTATACTTCTCCGATAGACAAGTCACAATTCATATACTCTCTCAGCTATCATCTTTCGTTAGCAAGTGAATCGCTCAATCAAGAACAGTGTTCTCGTTAGAAATGCTAAATCTTTACCATACAGATAGCGATGTCGCACAAGCTTTATGGAAGTGTGCTTCTGAGACAGTCCTACTAGTATAAAAGATAGTTTCCTTTGAGCCTTTTCTTAAATTTATATTCCGTAGTTCCAAAATCCTAAAAGATTTTATTTATATTTTGAATATATATATTGCTGTAATTACATTTAAATTTATCTATATTTTGAAAGAGCCTTTGCTATAAAGAATAGACTAGATAATGGCGTAAATACATTGATAATGATTGGAGTTGACTGGATAGGTAGAAAATTAATGTTAAATTTTCACAAAAATAAAGGAAAAGTAATCCAAAGGAAAGGTGAAGATAGAGCTGGTTGCAAGAGATCTCTGCCAGAGATCTGCCATTAGGCAATACACTAAGAGAGAGAGAAAGCGAGAGAGAGGATAGTTATATACAGCATTAAGAATAGTGTGGTATAATTTATACAATATTATAATAGTATAATATTTATATATCATAATAGTATAATACACTTATAATGCGCCAAAACTTAAAATAATTTCCTCTAAACGAAAGATCAATAGAATTGATTGATAGGAAAATTACAGCTGTGATTAGTCTCAGGTCTGCTCAATAACATTTTTTCATTTGAACTTTTCAATGAAAAGTTAACTATTGCATAAAACTAACGGACACAAAGTTACAACATCATAAATAACATTTCAACAACAGTATTGACTAACTATCAAAACATTTGTAACATAACAATAGAGATATAAGACGGTGCAGGGGCCGGAAAATGCAGATTAAGAAGAAAGAAAATACAAAATCGAACCCAATCCACAATGCCGATAAAAAACATCATTAATTCATAACTAACTATTACAGTAATTGGAAGCGATGGATATTTCCTCAGGGTCGAGGATATCTATACTAAGGATAATTGACATCCAATTACCACTGAGTAGCCTACGTTTTCGACATCTAAAAATATATTGTTACAAGTGGAATTTACGAAGAAATTTAGCCAAATTTAACGGGATTCTAAGGTTATAAGGTTATGTGGTTCTAGGGTTATGTGGCAAGATAGCAGGTTTAGATAATTTCAAAATTTGGCGCAATTTGAAAACTAGTTAATTCCCTAATACATGTAAAATAAGTACAATTAAAGGATTGACTATTTAAAATTTAGTCAATTTAAAACCCTAATTTAAATCCAACATACATTTCAATCATTATCTCAAAACAAGTAAACAAAGGCCAAAAGGCTAAAGCCAAGTTTAATGTCAGTTTTCTGCTCGAATGGCATTTCAGTGACAGGGAGAGCACTGGATTTGAACCCTGCACCTCCTGATACGCTTTCGAACAACTTGCCAACATGCCACCGGCTCAGCCCACAAACTACCGACCCAGCTCATAATGCACCAATATTGCAGACAAATTTACAATTTTCTCCGTGCTGTGAAATGCTACGAAAACATAAGAATAAATCGATATTAATAACATAATTATTATTCTCATTCTACACCCGCTTCACTGCAACTTGGAGTCCTTGCTGAGACTACAAGTAAATGCCACGCAGTAGTGTTATTTATTTCATCAATAATTTACAAAATAAATAAAACAACAGAATGAGGTGGAATGAATATTGGGTTGATATTCGACTACTGCTTCAAGCACTTAAAAGTCCTCGATCAGTCCAGAAATCCTTTGGTGCAACTTTCTACGCCTGATATTATGATTACTTCGAGAGAGGAAGATAGCGCCATTAAAAAAGACGGTTGAGAGGAATCCATATGAAAACGAAGGAGTGGCTTTGGATATTGTTGAAGTTTCACACTGGAATGACGGTACTGGATACTTTCTTTTGAATTCCCGGAAATAGAAGGTTGGCAGTGAAGTGAGTTCACCGAAATGAGTTTATTTCGACTCCACTCTAAGAGTAATAACCAGAATGGAGACCGGAAGTGCGGATGACTGTAAGATGAGACAGTAGTGCTCGATGCTGTTATGGACGACAATGGCAAACTAGTCAAGTTACGGATAAGACAGATAGGTTTTGTTTCCATAGTAAAGAACTTTCAAAGCCAATTGTAGATGATTTGGTAGTGTTAGCGTTTGTCACAACACTATCTTCTCAGAAAACCGAATAATGACATCTTCTTCTTCGACGGAGAAGCAATCAACATTGGTACTTGATTCTTATGTGTCACTGATATCTGAAGAAACAGAAACAACAGGAGTTGATTATCTATATTAATTGTTGTTGTATTAAAATTACTGCAAATGACAATTACTATATTAAGGTAATTTTTATTCACTAATTGTTATCTCAGTCTTTTTTCATCATGTATTTCTATAAGGGTAGGCTCGAAGCACCTTATCACAAAATATCACGGCCTCCTGAACAGAAAATATTTGTGACCTATTCAAAGAGAATTAGGGACCATGGAGATCCTCTCATAGTTTCCCCATAGAAACCGTTACCCCCGCCCCCCCCCCCGTGTCATCGCTTGCGATAAATCATTAGTAGTGGCGTCATTCATGAGAACTTCGAAAGTAAAGAAGTTAAACCCCAATAGAGTGACATAACTAGGCAGTACATGCCAGTCAAAGCCGGTAGTATCGTCTGAAAACTACGTTGGTAAGATGTCAGACTGCGGATCGATTAGATGTAGGGTTCAAATCCAGTGCTCGTCCCATTACTGACGTGCTCTTAAGTAAAGACCATGAATCAGACGAACTAGGTAACTAGGTTTAGCTTTGATGAATTTGACATACAGGGACTTCAGAGTATTCAGGTATAAACACAGAGGTATTAACAAGTCATACACACCGTGCATGGAGGCTGCATCCAAGGCTCTCCATCCAACTGCATGGGGAATCTCTTTCTTGTTCTACCAAATACACATACATGCAGACACATACACACACATAAAAACACATACACACACATATAGGCCCATGCATACACACATACAGACACATAAACAAACACACATACACACATACAGGCACATACACACACACACAGTCACATACACACACATACAGGGACATGCATACACACATACATACACATATACACACATACAGGCACTTATACACACAAACAGATGCATAAGCGCATATACAGGCACTTAAGCTTACATACACAAAAGCTCACATATACACACAAACACAGACATACACATAATAGTGGAGAACATACAGAGACAAACACACGGCTCATCATTAAACTAAAGCAGAAATCTTATTGAAACATAAACACACACACACACACACTGTGTGTTACATACGCAAGCATATATTCGTACATTCCGCACACGAATTAGGGGACTATTAACAAATAAAGCTTGAGAACAATATTAACAAATTAAGATTGAGTGCAATATTAACACATAAAGATTGAGGACAGTATTAACAAATAAAGATTGAGGGTAATATTAACACATAAAGATTGAGGATAATATTAACACATAAGGATAGAGAGCAATATTAATACAGTGACATAACGGTTGGTGGGCGGAGTTTAGAGCACTATAGCTTACGAGCCATTAAGGAAATAATCAAAGGTCTTTCTAAACTTGTTTTGGTATTTATTTTAAAGAATATTCATTTGCCTCGCTTAGTATATCGCTTATTCGTTACATGAACTAGAATTTATCTTCACGTAATTTAATGCTGATGTAGAGAACATCACACAATGACAGTAGATCACACCGTAGTGGCGTTGCTACTGTTGCTTATATAATTATTAGCCTCTTTTCCTTAAAAGCATGGATGTAGTCTAAGGTGAACAAGTCTAGAATTGAGAGCCTCCTCAGTAACGAGCACACTCAAAACCGAATAGACTAACATCCCAAACTTTGAAGCTTACAATTTAATATTACAGCGAACGAGGACGTTGTAAAAACAAATCAACTGAAATTTAATTTGAAAATTGATTAAACCAAGTTATTTTATCAAGAAGCCCAAAGCAAATTCAATGTATTTGTTACAACAATTTCAGTTGATCGGTTTTTTCCTCAAATTTCTCCTAGAAAAATGTTGTGATAAAATTATATCGCATTTCAAGTAGAGAATATAAAGAGGAAAACCTTATGACAACGCTGGAACATTGAGCTAAGCGTCTACCGGACTGCATGCCTCCCTTAACTTGAGCCACATGCATCGTGTTCTCAAGTCCAATCACCTCAATCAGCCTATCACCCACATCTGAGCAGTCAATCAATTTGTCAATCAATAATTGACAAGGCCAAGGCCAATCACCTCAAAAGTAAACACGCATTATAGTGAATAATCAATTATGTTGATATCTATCACTTTTAAAACCACATGTTTAATCCGTTAGGCAACTTAGACCATTTTCCATATAACCAGTCCAGTGAATGTCGAGATTTTACTCTCAGATCAGCGCGGCCGGGATTCGAACCCACGAGGATTCAAATCACCTCAGGATTTGTCATTTAAAACTTCATGACGTTATCCCTACGCTATTTAGACATTCATTTAGACCTCTATCAGCCTATCACCCACATCTGAGCAGTCAATCAATTTATCAATCAATCAATCTAAAAAATACATGAAGCCAATCATTTATTCAATGGTAAATAAATATTTATCGCTTCGATCAATCTGTAATCTATCAATCTATCCTCTTTTAATCTATCATCTATCGATTTATCCTCTATATCCTCTATTATCCTCTGTTAGCCTATCATCTATCAATCTGTCACGCACATCTGAAAAGAAATTTGTCAATTATTAAATGATCAATCTATTAATCTAACGTCAGAAAATAATGATACCCATCACCTCTAGCAATCAAATCACGCCTAGAAATCAAAACACGCCTAGAAATTAAAACACGCCTAGAAATCAAAATACGCATAGAAATCAAGACGCGCCTAGAAATCAAAACACGCCTAGAAATCAAATCACCGCTAGAAATCAAAACACGCCTAGAAATCAAATAACGCCTAGAAATCAAAACACGCCTAGAAATCAAAACACGTCTAGAAATCAAGACACGCCTAGAAATCAAGACACGCCTAGAAATCAAGACACGCCTAGAAATCAAAACACGCCTAGAAATCAAAACACGCCTAGAAATCAAAACACGCCTAGAAATCAAGACACGCCTAGAAATCGAAACACGCCTAGAAATCAAAACACGCCTAGAAATCAAAACACGCCTAGAAATCAAAACACGCCTAGAAATCAAAACACGCCTAGAAATCAAGACACGCCTAGAAATCGAAACACGCCTAGAAATCAAAACACGCCTAGTTACCACTGGTCACATCACTACGATATTTATGAGGCATCGAAGACTAGAAAGTATTACTCAATTGTAAACTTAACGAAGACAGAAAGATTCTAAAATTGGCAGTGCCAAAAACAAATAAATTCTTTATGAAACAGATGAAATTAATTCGAGCAAAGATATAAAAAATAGATTCTCGAATAAGGAAAAGTAATAAGAGCTGCTCTGGATACCTTGTATAGCGAATGACAAGTCCACCGATGACATGCTCCCAGATGAATATTCTCGATCCTTCTCCTTCTTTCCAGGCTTATTCCCAGTTCTTGCTCGTTTTTTCTGCGTTGGACCCTCACCCCAAAGATTCGAACCACCGTACATCGACGGAATGTTGAGCAGAGCAATACCCTCTAATGACGGACCACTACCGAGGTCTAGGGCACACCCATCACACTGCACAGGTAAAACAATACTGTATGTTGTGCTAAAATAAGATGCAATACAACATAATAAGCGTATATACTATATAGCCATATAGTGTAATACCATAATAATAATAAAGCTTTAACGTCAGTTTCCTCATCCAGGGATGATTTCAGGGACGTCCCCAACAGCACACATCACTACAGATCAATTCACCCAGACCAATCTGCAAAAGAAATGTTCTGAGGAGAAGTAATGTCATGTCCTAAACGAAAGCCAGTCCGGTGATCAAAAACGGTCAGGGTAGATTGATTATGTCTATGGTGGGAAAAAGTAAGTCTAAGTCTTAATCTCTCTTAATGCATCGATAATAAGCAATGTAATTAGGATTTTAAATTTAATTCTGTTATTCAACAAGACTATTGTTTCTGAAAATAAGCCAATCCTTGAGGCCCGTTTCCATGCTTAACAGATTTAGATGATGCTATACTTGCTAAAATATTCGTTATCGTGTAGAGTACACACCACAAAAACACATTCAGTACACGAGCACACAGGGACAAACACACACAAACACACACATACTCACACCAGCACAAACATACACAAACACACACATACACACATATATTGGTCTACACACTTACGTACAGTGATCTTTCTAGTCATATGCAGTAGTTCTCCCAAACTCCCGTCATTTGCTTCAATTGATTGACGACGATTTTATTACATTTTTCAGTCAGAATTTAGAATTTTCCGCCTCCTAAACCTCTAAATTCGCCTTTGAGTCAGAAACCGGAACTCAAATAATCGATTTAATTTGCACTGTTGCAATGTAGGGATGAAATATACCAAGTGTGTTAAGCATCAGACTTCTGATCAGCAGATACAGAAATCGGAACTAACCCCTGCCCGTGTCTGACATTTTGAGCAGATGATGAATCAAAAGTCAAATCATGATTTTGCTCATTTTAACTCAGATTTCTAGAAAAAAAGTAAACACGCATTATAGTGAAATGATCTACTACGTTGATATCTATCTCTTTTTAATACCACAAGTTTAATCCGTTGGGCAATTTAGTCCATTTTTCGTGTAACCAGTCCCGTGAATGTCCGATATTTTACTCTCAGATCAGCGCGGCCGGGATTCGAACCCACGAGGGTTCCATTCACCTCAGGATCTGTCATTTAAAACTTCATGACGTTACCCCTACGCTATTAAAACATTCAAAAAGAAATAAAGAAAAACTGAAACTAAACTAAACAGCTAAACAGAAAGGTAGCACTTACGAGTATATCGATGTTCTCGTGGAGATTCTTACACGTCGCTGACAGCGTCTCCGTCGTCCCGCATTCAAAGTACCACAGCTTGTTCCTCATTCTTTAGCCAAAATATAAACGAAACTAAATTTTAGTTTATATAATGTATTTAATAAAAGATATTAAATATTAAATTTCATTGAGTACGAATTAATTAAAAGTAAACCTTGAGTAACTTTTATTATTATGACTTAAATGGAGATGAATGGAGGCAAAATATACCATGGCAGTGCACAAAGAGAGAGAGAGAGATAGAGAGAGATGGATCAATGGATATGTCTTAAAACATCGTATTTGATACCATTTTGTTCAGTAGAAATCAGCAAGAGCTAGCACCGGCTTAAGTGTCCATGGTTTGGACCCCGCAGTACCGTCTCTCACAACGCATAGAAACAGACGTTTAATTCGGCTTTAAAACTGCATAAACTAGGAAGGCTTTAAAGTTTGCACCATCTTAACTAAAAGAAATGTATTCTGTTCAAACGCTATCAGATATCTTATAACAGCATATAACAGAGAGCCTATTACAGATAGCCTACCAGAGATAGTCAACAATGAATTAAATTGGAGGCAAATTAAGACAAATGAAGGCACATATTTAGTAACCTGCTGTTAAATTTTTCCGGATGCTTTTCTCTCATGACATGGAACCTCCTGGCTATGGAAGCGTCCACTCCGATGGAAAAGTAGTTGTTGATAATGTTACACGGAACGACGTCTCCCTGCTCCGCCCCTTCCTCGATGTTAGGACTCGAGAATTCTATCTGCCATCGGTCCATCATCAGGACACTCGATCTGCTGACGCGTCCCAGGATCTTCGGCAGACTTTCTCCTTCGTAGCCTTATCAATCAATCAATAGGAATTATTATGATACAATGTTATTACAAACTGTCATTCAACTCAATAAAATAGTTCGACATTTCTTTCGCAGATTGGTCTTGGTGAATTGATCTGTAGTGATGTGTGCGGTGAGGACGTCCCTGACATTATCCCTGGATGAGGAAAAGGACGTTAAACCTTTGTTGTTATTATTATTATTATTGTCAAGGTAGGAGTGGAGATAATATTAAATATTCCAATATACTTCACCAATAACCTTTGTACTTTCACTAGCACAGTGCAAGTTTCTTGCCCTATACGTCTATTGTTCCGCGCCTGGGTCTGTGGCTGGAGTGAACACAAGTGATTGGACTTCGACAGTTGGCCGCAAGCGAGAAGCTTGATTTAGGATTGTTATTAAACTTTAGATTAAGATTTAAGATTATAAAACTTTTTATTTATCGCCAGCTATTCTAAGTGACTATTTTGTTACAGTGTACATTTGTTTTGACTCGGTATCGATCCACATGAGATAGTAAGATTATATCCGATTGTATGGATTAATTATTAGTATGGATTAATTTCAGTCTCACATTTTGTAAGTTAAGAAAGGCTTAGGGTGTTAAACTCATTTAGAGGGGAAAGTCCCATGGATAGGTAACCCCTGAGTTGTGTTTATAGTGGTTTATTAGACACTTCCAGTGGAGATAACAGGATGTCAGACGCTCATAGGGAACTGTGGGTTCTAGGGTCGTACGTTGCTGATAGCTACTTCGAGAAGGCCGGAAGTTTAGTTGGGTGTTTTGAACTCAAGGAAGTTGTGATAGACTTGAGCCATTTCATTAAGAGAGGATTCTAGGGTTTGATGTTGTAGTCATTAGGTATATTGTATCATTATAAATATTGTCATGGATAAGGCGAGCTGAAATGTGACATAGTTCTGTGATTTTGTGATGGAAGAAACGAGGATGTTAAATAGGAATTAGTTTGACTTTATGTTCTGTGAGATTGTATTTAGTGACGAGTGTTGCGATTTCTCTATAACAGAGTACTTCTCAAACTTTTTTTAGTTTGATATTTAATGAATAGTGGTATCAGTTCTTTCATTTTATTTTGTATATTATTACGTTATTTTCAACTCTATTATTAATATTTGATTATTAGATTTAATTCCGTTATTTGTTATATAAGGACATTTTTAGTTTCATGTAATATATTGTTTTCTTGTATTGTGTTTGAGTTAAATAAAATATAATTGAAGTGAACTAAATACACTTCATTTATAATACTTTACCAATGTGTCAGTTATAAATAAAACTGTAATTAGAAATTGTAAATGTGAAGTAGTCATATATGATTATAGATCAATATTTTTTAAGTTTAGCGCTGTAGAATTAATGAACCTGGTCCAGGCTAGGGTTAGCCTTTAGAACCCTTCCCTGACAAATATTATTATTATTTTTATTATCTTTTTTTAACTCTCTAAGAAGGGGATTCTTTTTTTAAAATTTTCTTTAAAATTATGCTCTCCACTCCGAAATGCCGTGTCACCAAAAGTACCACGGAAACAAACTGCATTGTATCGCTGCAGAGCCATTGACAAACGTTGCCACAAAAAAGATTTCTCGCGTAAATCTCCAGTAACGATAGTAGTCCTCTTACCAATCACATCCATGAAGTCTATCCCTACAGAATTTTTGGGACCCAGGGTCTCAATATTATTATTATTATTATTATTATTATTACTATTATAGAAGACCTGTCATAAATGCAGCAATTCTATCGAAATAAAGCGGAATGTAAAGTTCTTTTCAAGCTCAAAAGACTACATGTAGCATCAGGTAAACGATATGCAACTCTGACGTTAAATCAAAATTGACACTGGTTGAGTTGATGGCAAATTATATAAAAACAATATATATCGACTGCATTAGTAAATCTGAAGTAGAGATTTTCGTTTGCTTTAGAGCAGTGAAGGAAGAATGCGTGAGATAGAGATAAGAAAAGATGGAGAACTTAATTAAATGGATTAATGACACATAACGAAGTAGCACTTGATGACGAAAGGAAGAGCAGGAGATTGACTTTATTGCAAAGTTCTACGCCATTCCTTGCGGTTCGGCAGTAGACCGAGATGTAGTAGAAGTAAAAACTATTTACTTTCATAAATTAAACTTTATTGTTAACTACTGATATGTATAATAACGTCAGAAAGGGCATCCGGTTGGTGAACGCCTAGGCTCCAGAAATTTCTACGAAAACTTACACGAATGGAAAGAGAGGGGTAGACCGTAACTGACATCGGCTGAGCTGATTAAGAAGGACATGAAAAATAGGGGATTGGCTGATGATATGGTGAGGGGCAGAGAGTATTGGAGAAAGTCTATTCGCATCCCGACCCTACTTAAACAGGGATTTAAGGGATGATGATGATGATAATTAATTTGTATAATAAATGATTACATATTCACTGTGCTCACCTCCGCCCCACCTCAGACACCGGGCGAGATCATTTCCTGTGCCCAAGGGCAAAACAGCCACTGGGGGTCTCTCCACAAAGTTTATCTTATCTGCGCTCATGTAAAACAATTACAACAATAAAACAAACGCAGCAATAACAAACAAAACAATAAAAGAAACACGCAATAATGAAAAAATACAACAATAAACAAACACACCAATAAAACAAACACAACAAAAGAACAAAGTCAACAATAAAACAAACACAGCAATAAAACAAACAAAACAATAAAACAAAATAAAAAAGAAAACAAACTCAACCACAAAGTAAACAAACAAACATAATATTGCAACAAAACATAACAATAAACACAACAATAGTTAGAGCTCATTTCATCTTCACAAGATACAGTCAATCAAGGTCATCCGTCAAGGTCATCTGTCAAGGTCATCTGTCAAGATTGTAAGTTAAGAGCACTGAACAGAGAAAATGTAAAGAAAAGTTTGTCAGGCACTATGAGATATGTTTGTATCAGTGCAACAAAAGAATTGGAATAAATATTTCTGAATCTACAATTTTACATTTCTGAATCTACAGTTTTACATAATCAAAATATAAATAAACTCAAAGAATCTAGTAAGGAAAAGATATTATATATCATATTATATTATTATATATCATCACAAATATCAAGCCATTACCAAATCTTAATAAACTCTTTAACTTGGGAAACTATGGTTTCTTATGTGATTTCCCAATACCTTTGCAGGTTGCTGTTTAATAGTCTCTTTGCGCCACAAGCAGTTTACAGCTGATCTATTTTTCAGATAATATTAGTCACAATTATTTATTAATTATTGTTAGTGTATTGTATTGTAGCCAGAGTACAATACGGCAAGTAAGTTAATATAGTATTTTTCTATTCCTTACTGTCTGACTACCAACATCATCATCATCAACATAATCTTCCCTTGAATCCCAGCTTAGCTAGGGTCAGGATAGGAATAGACCTTCTCCACTCCTCTCTGTGGGGAGGAAAACGTTTTCATTCGTTTTAGAAATTTTTGTTAATTTGCTATTTCGGGAGCCTAGGCGCTCAGAAACTCAATGCCCTTTCGTACTAACTGACTACCAACATCATCTTCATCCTCCCTTGAACCCCAGTTTAACCAGGGTAGCGATAAAAATAGACAGACTCAAATCCTCTCTGTCCTACACCACACCGCAAGCCAATCCCTATTTGCGACTTTTAAATTCGTTTAAATTTTTGTAGCAATTTCTGAAGCCTATGCGCTTGCAAACCGAATGCCCTTTCTGACGTTGGAATGGATCTTAGTGCTTTAGTCGCCTTCTACGACACGCGCAGTCACCGGTGGGTCAATTCTTCAAATAACCCAGACACAACACGGGGAAACTAACTGACTACCAATATATGCAGTAAATGTTTAATCACTGATATGAGTACTAGCATACCCATAGCATCTAGGAGCCAGCCTACAGTACCGTCACCACCACAACACAGCACTCTGAACCTCGGCACGTCTTGAAAGAACTGCAGTCTTTAGAACACAACAAAACACAACATGAAGATGTACAGCACACCCAGGCGATGTCGTCGACAACATCGATATATATTTACATTTTAGATCGATAATAATTACTACACAAGTCGATCTATGGCATCATGACTGCTATCATATTTGGACTGAGCAAGACGAAGGTATGAAGGATATTACAATTGAAATGTTGTCTGAAGAAGAGATCTAAGAAGAAAGCGCTTACGTTAACTAATTTGCTTCCTTGCTTAATTTAATAATTTTAGATATGCATTTTTTTATTTTCAACCCGTCAGTGTCTCGCCATTAGATGAATTCTTAATATGAAAATAGTCAATTGTACAGTTATCCACGGTTTTACAGTATTTAATAGTGTATTAAAATTTTCTGTAATTAGGACTTGAGCAGACTTTACTAGCTACTATTTATGGCATTGCAGCACAGAGCTCAGGATCTTTCATGGCAGCCTATCTCATATTGATTGTTTATCTGATAACATTTATGATTCTGTCACATGTATACTAATTCAGTGCCACGATAAGCAAAACTAAACGATATGATGATAAAACTAAAAACAATTAATCAAAATGTTAACGGACTTGAGCACGAAACTAACAATTAGTCAGATAAGACGGAGAAAGATTCGACTCGTCCAAGGAATCTGCAGAATCCTCTGCAAGAAACTTCAACGCTAAGCAGATAAAATGTCTAAACGCTAAATTCAAGTTTAACGTCAGTTTTCTGTTCGAATAGCATGTCAGGGGCGAGGAGAGCACTGAGTTGAACCCTGCACTTACTGATTCGCTGTCGAACAACATGCCAACAAGCCACGGCTTAGCAGACTATCAGCCTTACCGATAAACCAAAAGAATATAGAGATATCTAAATAAACTGGTTAGAAGATAAATAACGAATATTGCAAACATTACACAATAGGAAATCTACAGTAATCCAAGATAACATAGAGCTAAATGAATAGCAAGATCTTACCCAGCTGTAGGTCCATCTTTGATAAGATTATAGACTTGCCGAGGATTCAGTAGGTATTGGAATTTTCGTAATATCCTGTATTCAATCAATCAATTAATCAATCAATAAATCAATCATTTGGGTATTCGGTTGGTGAGCGTCTAGGCTCAAGAAATATCTACAAAATCCTCTAAAACGAATCGAGAAGTTTAAAAGTGGTCTATTCGTATCCTGACCTTAGTTAAACTATGATTAAAGAGAAGAAGATTATGATGATGATTACTCTTTATGAATAGCTTACCTTGTTCCCTGCTTGCCTCCGCTCTTTGGATTTACAAACACGAGCAGTGGAATAGCGTTCGGTAATGGCGTAATCTGAAAGGAACTTGAACTCTGAAATGTAGTACAAAATCATAATATAAAATATAATACATAATATAAAATATAATACAACTTGTAAAATCTAATACAAAATGTTATATACATGTAAAGTATCTAATATGTATGTAACACATAATCTCTTAATAGTGTTGGACCTGCCCAGTGGCAGGTCCAAGGCACATATTATTATACAAATTCTTCATTCACGCTCCTTAGAGAACACTCCATAGATCATTAAGTTATTCACTTCACAAAAGGCAATGCCTTATCCATGTAGCCTATAGATTGGGAAAAATATGGCTTATGAGATGGTGTCCCGTTGCCTTCCTCAGTTCTTGCTTAGTCACCTCTTACGACACATGCAGTGAATGGTTGGTCTATTCTTTACTGTCCCGGACACAACACGGGAAAATTAAATATCATAACATCATTATCATATTCCCTTGAAACCAATTTTAACTAGTATAGAGATTAAACTTTTCCAATCGTTAAGAAAATAATTTTGTAGCAATTTCTGAAAATTTTGTAGCAATTTCTGGAGTCTTGGCTCTCATCAATAGAATCCCCTTTCTGACGATGGTATGGATCCTAGTGCTTTGTCGCCTTTTACTAAACGTACAATCCGCGGTTGGTCTATTTTTCACAACCCGGACCCACACGGGTACAGGCACAGCACGGGTAATAAAATGTAATATATAAATGTTACTTTTATATATTACAGAAATATATTAAATTTGTATATTTTTATCATGATCATCGTCATCATCATGTTCCCTCGAATTCGAGTTTAACTAATGTCGGGATTAAAAATTGTAGCAATTTCCGGAGCCTAGGCGACACACACCACATGCCCTTTACGACGAGGTTTGGATCTTAGTGCTTTGTCGCTTTTTACGACGCAATTCAGTCCATTGTTGGTCTATTCTTCAGCAACCTAGACACACCAAATGTGATCGACGTAAAGAAGCAAATTACTAAAACTACTGTAAATGAGCACCTGAATATTAGTTGAGGAAATTGAGCTGAGGTTATCAGATGAGGATTCAGATCTACTCATATCTCGCTTATCCCGTATCTGTCGATCCTTCATAACAACAAACAGCAAAACTATAAAGATTAACTTAAAATTTTAGCATCACTAGGTTAGCAGTGCCAAGTCACCGCTTTAAACAGCAACAACTGACTTTGAAATTATAACTTTATTATTCTATGTAAGTAATACACAGTATTACGGTTAATTCATTAACGTTTGAGCATAGAATTAGACAGCTTTTGAATAGAGAGAAAGACAAGCAGTGGTAGCCTTTTATAGAGACAAATTTGCAGGAGGGCACATGGAGAGAGAGACAGAGAGAGAAAGAGAGAGAGAGAGAGAAAGAGGGAAAGACAAAGAGAGGAAGATCTATACATGTATATATATATATATACATATATATTTATATATACATATATATATATATATATATAAATATATATATATAATATAAAATAAATATATTTATATATATATAATATATATATATATATATATAATTATATAAATGATATCTCTATCTATATAATATATATTCTATATATATACATATATGTGAATATAATAAAATGATATATATATATTATATATAATCTAATATATATAGATATTATAATTTATAAATCTATATATATATAATAGTTATATATATATAAAGTATTATTATATATATACATATATTTCATATATTATATATAGATATATATATATATATATATATATATACATGTATATATATATATATATATATAGAGAGAGAGAGAGAGAGAGAGAAAGAGAGAGAGAGAGACAGACAGACAGACAGACAGACGAAGTGAAACAGATACATACAAGGACAGCGGGACAGATAGCAGAAGGCGGCAGAATGTGTTCATGGAATTCACCCAGGTCGCAGTCAGGCTTTACCATTGAGGCACATTTGTTGTGTAACTGTGCAAAACAATTAAAGGACAATATAATACAATGATCTTTCAAAATCACCTGATGATCATTGATTATGAACCAATGATCATTCAGCAGTAAATGAATTCAGTACTCTAAATAATCAGTTTGAAATAGTAATTTTTAAACATTAATCTTTAACTTTGTAATAATAACTAGAACATTATGGGAAGCTGTGAGTTAACAACGACCTCGAGCTCATCGAACTCCTAGTACCTACGTTGAGAATCAAGCCTACGATAAGAGCCAGTCTGTCTTGAGCCAGTCTGTAAGATATTCAACCGCGGATCAGTATGTGCGGAGTTCAAATCCTGGGCTCGCCCATCACCTACATCGCTTTCCAGTGAGGAAACTGACGCTAACATTAGCTTTACCAGCCTTTTTAAGGTCGCCAGTCCCTCTTCTCGGTCCATCATGATGACGCTGTAGACCGCTATTGAACTTAGAAATCTTCGGTTAGATGCGCCAATTTCGTATTAACGCTATCTAATTGCACAAATATACCGAATGCCGTACACGGGTTGAACGGGTTCTATTGCAGTTTTAGAATAAATATAAAATACAAGTAGAATTATTCATTTTTTACCGTTATTTGACACCAGCGACAATGCAAGCCTGATACACCATTGTAGGTCTTGATCGAGCTCTTGCACCTGTCGCATTTGCCAGAACAGTTACCTTCTACCCAGTGATGGTTCATTGTCTACAGACAATCAATCAACCAATAAATCTAAAAGTCAATTATTCAAACGATGAAGCCATTGATCAATCCAACAACCAGTCAATTACAGAGACCATATATTTTAGATTTTTTATTATATTTCTCTATTCGTATTCTGACCCTAGTTAAACTGGGATTCAAGGGAATATGATGATGATGATGATGATTATATTTCTCTGTAATATATTTTAGTCAAGTTTTAAAATATATTTTGCAAAGCTAACACATTAGCTAAAACATTTAACTATTACTCTGAGTGTAGTATTAGCATAACAAATATACTGTACAAATACAGTATCATCATCAACATCTTCCCTTGAATCTCAGTTTAACTAGGATCAGGTTACGAATAGAATTTCTGAAGCCTAGGCGATCGCCAACGGAATGCCCTTTCTCACGTTGGTGTGGATTTTAGTGCTTTAGTCGCCTTCTACGACACGTGCAGTTAAAGGTCACCAGTTGGTCAATTCTTCACATAACACGGACACAACACGAGGACAGTACATATACAGTGTATATATTTTATATATATATATATATATATATATATATATATATATATATATATATATATATAGATGCATATAGAGACGACGTAAAGTTTGGGCTGCACATTAATGAAGGTAATGAAACTCTGCCGCAGGAGACATATTTTCTCAATCGGGATACTTAAATGAGTGATTAGTAAAACCTTTGTTATAATACTGCAGATCGAAGGAGTCCTATTGAGTCTGAAAGAAGACCGTGTATAGCAATCTGCACCTTAACCCTATCAACTCACAGAACACTAGAGCGAGAGACAGAAAAAATAGAGAGGGGATTCAAAGTGAGAGAAATTCAGAAAGAAAGATACAGAGAGAGAGAGATAACAGAGGACTTACTGCAGCGGCTTTTTTAGACTTGACGTAAGTAGTGATGCAGCAAGCAGGAGCCCGAGCCACGCATCTTTCGTGCACAGTGTACTTACAAACTGCGATAAACACATGTAAGCGTGTGAGCAAATATGAATAAACATAAGTGCGTGTGTATGTAATTATGCATAAACACATACACGTGTGTATACAATTATGAATAAATAAACACATGTACGTGTGTATGCAATTATGAATACATAAACACATGTATGTGTGTATGCAATTATGAATAAACACATGTATGTGTGTATGCAATTATGAATAAACACATGTATGTGTGTATGCAATTATGAATAAACACATGTACGTGTGTATGCAATTATGAATAAACACATGTATGTGTGTATGCAATTATGAATAAACACATGTATGTGTGTATGAATACATAAACGTATATACACGTGTATGCAATTATAAATTAATAACACAAACACATGGGCATGCAATTCTGAATAAATAAACACAAATGCATGCAAATGCAATTATGCATAAATCAAATTATACATGAATCAAACTATGCATAAATCAACAAGTTAGCAAAAGAACTTGCCAAACGATGGTGTGCTCTTTGGGTATATTTACTTTTAATACACACTAGGAAATACTAGAGCTATAGATTAAGATATTCTGTAACACATGAAACAATATAAAAGAGCTACAAAATAGCTATATATACTATATATACTATATATACAATAGATACTTACATATACAACAGAGTCCCTGTTTACCGAACCCCACGAGGAGATTGAGGCACAAGTTACAGTAGGCGGGTTTACGGAAGTGCTTCAAGTGCCACGAATGAGTGCCATCGTCTTTAACATTCTGTCACACATACAATAGTCATATCAAACTATCCAGTGCAGCCCTTAGCAAGCTGATGGTAGATGGGACAGAGTATATTCAGAAAATACATGTCTCTTTAAGAGACGGTATTTTATTAAAGATTATTATAATATTATTAGTATATTATAGTATTGTATTAACTAATATTTAAGTATTTCACAGCATATGTTATACTATTACGCGACTCTTCCCTTGGAGTAACTTGAAAGTACAATTACAAATTAATTATTAACAAGAATATCGGCGAGAAAAAGGCCTGCTCGAGTTGAAGAACTAAAGCTAAAGCAGATCTTACCAAATCAGAGCATAAGAATCTTAGTATAAAATTTCTACAAGAGGAACGTTCTCAGGTTTGCAAAAAGAATTTCTTGTGAAAATTCAGTATAACAAGCCCGTAACAAGCCCGTAACAAGCCCGTAACAAGCCCGTTCACTATTTTTAGCAACGTTGTTGAGGTAACACTTTCTCATGGACAGGCATTGAACTCAGTATTATTTCACTGGTTTGATATTGATCCCTGGCTGGTCAATATTGAGCTCATATATTAATGTATGAGCTACTCATAAGAATAAAGACTCGATAAGGACTCGTGACGTTTATCTCGTTGCCAAGGACCTCCAGTCCACAGATCACAGGCTACACCTCTCATCCGGTGCCCAAAAGGTTTTATTCATCTTAGATTGGATTCGATTAAATATCAGACCAGCATCAAATCAACAGCACTCGTAATGTTCAGCAAGAGTCACCTGCTAATAACTGCTTCCGCATGCGCATAGAGAAATGATGGAAACTTTTTAAGTTTGATTCAATTAAAAATGTAATAATAATAATAATAATAATGATAATAAGGCAGACATATAGCAGAGCAAACCGGCCATAAGCGAGAGAACTCTTTTCTTTAGCAAGTGCTTTCTATGACTTCCTAATCAAATATGACAAATTGGATAGCCACCTGTAGTATATACATAATACGAACTGGCTCGTTCTAGAAATGAGCAGAAATAGAATGTTCTAGATATATAATGAGCAGACTACCGTATCAAGCCCGAGCAACACAAGAAGAGGTATGGTCGTCAGCCCTCCTCTCTTCCATTCCTCCAGCGACACCGTCCCGTCTGCATCGTAGTCTATCTCCACCATCATGTCCTGCAGTATCTACAGTGGTGCAACGAAAGGGTACATTCACATATCTAGTATTCTACCAAGTGGCAGGTCCAAAATACATATAACAACTCACCTTCTGCTCTCACTCACTATAAAGAGCAATTTCATCGATTAACGAGTTAATCACTTGATGAAAGGCTAAGACCTATTCACACCTTAGTTAGCTAATAGCTTGGGAATAATATGGCTTCTGAAGGGGTAGACCCTTGCCTTCTTCAGTTCTTGCTTAGTCGCCTTTCATTCTAGAAATCGAGCAGTAGCGTGGTCAGAGAAATTTTGTGTGTAACAAACCCTGGGATGCAAGAATATATTTATTTCTTCTTTCTAAATTTGTTCACCTTAGGTCTCTCAAAGATCTCTTTCAATATAACAATTTTAAATAATTGTCTTTCTTATCATAAATGAAACAAGCTAGAGAAAGTAAGAGTTCAAAATAAGCAAAAATATTCATTAGCAATTAATTCTTAATTTTAAACGGATGATTAGGTCAATAAAATCAAACAATAAACAACTATAGTAATCAGTCGATCACAGAGAAAGAAATCTAACCGGTTTGAGTTCAGACACATCCCATCCTAGGTACTGAGCCACTATCATCATCTGATTAACAATGCAGTCCAATTCCTGAAAAATAATCAAAAGGTTCCGGATTTTGGTAGAGTTATCCCACTGCTGAAATCTAAAACTATCAGCTGAAACATCTGCAGATGTACAAAACTTATAATGATAATACAGTATGGGACTTCGATTGGTAGTTAGCTTATTTTACTAATATATTTACATGTAGAAGTACATTAACTGGTTCACACAGAGATGAATAATCACTCAAAGAAATGATTGAAGATTGATTGGTTGATTGACTGATTTATTGGTTGATTGATTGATTGGAGATTGAAACGTTTAAGTGAGTATTCATTTAAAACTGTACGATAATGCTTACACAATTGATGACAGAATGGTGTCCAGGTCTATATTTTATTAACGGTAGGTAATTTTATGTAATTGTAACTTAGGACTATTTCACAAGTCCATCAAACATCGATCATTCAACGATACCGGTGTGAAGGCATAGTGTGTATCATATTTGCTCGATATGACGAAAACTAAGAGTTCAAATCTCAGCCGGCACGATCTGATATTACGCTAGAGCCATGTAGACAGACGTTAACCCTTTTAGGATTGATAGAGAATAAATTATTTGATGGAGAATAAATTAATTGATAGAGAATAAATTAATTGATGGAGAATAAATTAATTGATAGAGAATAAATTGATAAAGAATAAAATGATAGAGAATAAATTAATTATAGAGAATAAATTAATTTATAGTGAATAAATTAATTTATAGTGAATAAATTAATTGATAGAGAATAAATTAATTGTTAGAAAATAAATTAATTGAAAGAGAATAAATTAACTGATAGAGATTAAATTAATTGATAGAGAATAAATTAATCATACTCGTGCATCAAGTAGCCCATTTCCATCGGTGTCGTATAACCGAAACACAACTGAAACAAGAAAGCGTTGTTAAAATCAATCAATCAGTCAACTGAAGATTTATCTACAAAACGCAAACAAAGTAGGCCTACGCTGGATATTAAAACAGACAATGTAAAACAGGATAACTGGGTGTGTGCGTTGTACTGTGTGTGCATTGTACTGTGTGTGCATTGTACTGTGTGTGCATTGTACTGTATGTGCATTGTACTGTGTGCGCAATGTACTGTGTGCATTGTACTATGTATGCGTTGTACTGTGTGTGCATTGTACTGTGTGTGCATTGTACTATATGTGCATTGTACTGTGTGTGCATTGCACTGTGTGCGCAATGTACTGCGTGTGCATTGTACTATGTGTGCAATGTACTGTGTGTGCATTGTACTGTGACTTTAGTATAACTTAGGCAACTTTGAGATATATCGAAAATCTAAGCAAAATAGGGTAGAGACATAACGCAGAGTAATATTGAGATTTCGAAGCTTTTGCTACGATTTAAATTTGTGATTGATAAGAAAATGTATCGGGAAACCACATCAGACGTCAAATGTTTTCTCAAGCCATAGACTACATAAGGTATAACATTTTGTAAGGCATAACCTTTGGTGAAGGGATTAACTTTTTATATATGGAGTGCAATATACGGAGCGTGAAAGAAAATTCGAGAGTATGAATATGTGCCATGCACCCGCCTTGGCAGTACACTAGAGAGAGAGAGAGAGAGAGAGAGAGAGAGAGAGAGAGAGAGAGAGAGAGAGAGAGAAGATATGGAGTAAAATATACAAAGATAGGTGCGTTAATGAATGAGAGCGTAAAGAAGCATCTGTAACAGAAGCTACAGCCAAGTTTGACGCCTGTTTCTTGTCCTGAAAGCATGTCAGTCACTGGATTTGAACCCTGCACCTACTGATCCGCTGTCGAACAAATGACCGACACGCATTTGGTTCTGCTCAAAAGTTCAGTGTAGGAATTTTTACTCTGAACCTGCTGATTGACAGTGAAGAAAATAGAGAGCGAGAGAGGAACAACACTGTAGATCGGTATTCATTTAGCCCACTGGGTGACCACACGGATTCAATGCCAGCAAATCCATTGTAAAATTGCAAATAGCAATTCTAAAATTTAAATGTGAATAAATTGTTTAGATTTAATTTAATTATTTTGTACGTTAAAAGTTACAATTAAAACTTACAATTACAATGCTCTCGAAGAGTTCAATGGGGTCCCGTGAAAGTTTACGATGTTCGTAAGCTACAGACACGTGTGTTGATTTGATGGCCGAGTGGATAGAAAGCTTGCTTGATAAGTAGGATGTCACGGGTTAAAATATCGGTCAGATTCTTACAGAATAATCATCATCATCTTCCCTTGAATCCCAGTTTAGCTAGGGTCGTATTCGAATAGACCGATCTGTTAATCGAGAAGCTAAAGCAGAGGATAACCTCAGTCTCGGAAGCACATCAACGACAGTTCCAGTACTGGATTAGAACCTTGCATCTACTGATCAACATTCGGGCATCTTTCAATGATGCTACTAGCTCAGCTATTGTTACAAATAAACTCTGTCTCTCTCTCTCTGTCTCTCTCTCTCTCTCTCTTAGTGCACTGCCAGTAGGCAGATATGAGAGAGATATGGTATATATCACTCTTCTCTATCTTCCGCTTTCCTCTTCATATCCACATATGCGTGGGTCTTTAAATCATCTAACATACCTAATCTCTGCCTGCCCCTGACTCTTTTCCCTTCCAATCTACCTTCTATGACCTCTATTAATAGATCTTCCCCGTTTATGATGTGTCCTATCAAACTCTTCTTTCTATTTCTTAATACATTTAAAAAAAGTATTTCATTTAGAAATAAACTAGAACTATAGAAAGGTCTTCTTTAGATCGACTTACACTCTAGTTTATCCTCCGGTCTCCCAGCCTCCAGGAGGGAGAGGTAGCAGACGAGGTCCTTCATGAGAATCCTGCCGTGTCTGATGTCGATGCTGTTCTGCCGCCTCTGTAGCAACTGTTGCTGCTGTTGTTGTTGTTGTCTCTGATTCTCTGCTCGCAGTAAAGAAGAGCTCGACAAGTGTAGACTCTGCAGTAGCGTCTCCGGTATGTCTGCAGCACAGCAAACTAAAGATTTAACGTCCGGTTCCTCAACCCAGAGTGATGTTAGGAGCATTAACGTGTGCCATGAAGGACGCTAAAATTTATGGAGAGTAGGAACTTAACCGTCAAAACGAACTTGTGTCAAAAACACTCATTTAAATGTAATAAGCGCAGGAGATAGGACAGTTCGCATCAAATTATCAGCCTAAAAGAGTTTAAACAGTCCACATCGATCAAAACAACACAGACAGATAAAGCAAAAGTAAAATATAACTGCGGTTTAAATTTAAAAAGCGGCGGTGTAAGTTCTTAAATTAACGATAGCGTGAGCCAAGTAGCTTGAAATGAATATTACAATAGCGTAGAATCAAGCCTTCAACACAGTTAAGAACTTTAGTTGCAGCCAAACTGGTCTTTTATTTTGGCTTCCTTTAAGTAATTCGACATATCACTTACTGTAATCGTAATCCACTAACAAAATCCACTATCGCTTTAATGTAGTCATTACGTGGATATTTGCAATCTCTTTTTAAATGCGGATTTAACTTCAAGGTCAGAAGCTTGAAGGGCTTCTCTTCAAGACGGCAGATGTACCAGAGTACCCTGAAAGGTGAATGCCCGAGATTTTACTGTCTCCTCAGCAGTACCCGAAATTGATCCCAGAACCTCAGGAACGGCATTTGAAACTTCATGCCTTTATCTAACGCGCTTACACACTGGGCCACCAAGACATTCGTTGCCATCTCTAAAATTAAGTTTAGAGTTTAAATGTACACGAAGGTAAGGCTGCTTATACATTCATTGTGGTTTGAAATAATAAGAAATAGGTATAGTTCAGTCAAAGGACAAGTTCATATCATATATTCTTACACACAGCTTCTAACAGCTCGCCTTCTTTGTTTTTTGCGCTGTTTTTCGAGCGTTGTTTTAATGTTTTGAGAAAACCGAGAAGTCAATGATAGATCAGTAAAACGATCAATAGGTCAATGATAAAACAGTAAAACGATCAACAGGTCAATGATAAATCAGTAAAACGATCAATAGGTCAATGCTAAATCAGTAAAACGATCAATAGGTCAATGAAAATCAGTAAAACGATCAACAGGTCAATGATAAATCAGTAAAAGGATCAACAGGTCAATGATAAATCAGTAAAACGATTAATCAGTTATTATTTGAACTCGACTCCTCACAAGAGTGCGATGACATTTAGACTTCAACTAAACGATGAGAGAAGGCGAGATGTAAAATAGTGAAAGTTTGAAGGAGAGTCAACAGCTAGAACTACGGCTGAAAGAAAAGAGTTCAGAACTTCAACCCAGTTCAAACAGTTCAAAAAGAATAGTTCAAACCCAGGAAATTAATAGTGCAATTAAATTAAAGGATTTTGAGCAAAATGGTCATATATAAATCAATCACAATGAGTGATATTCTAGATTCGCTGATACACTTACCTACACACACATACACACATACACACACATACACACACACACCTCTACACATCTACACATACACACATACACCTACACACATACACACACACCTTCACACACACACACACACACACACGTACACAATCACACCTACACACACACCTACACACACGAATATCATATTGAGGCACATAGCCAGCCTCACACATGCCAAGCAAATAATGAAGTTAATCAAGATTGGAGCACGGTCAGAAAACAAGGAGGAAAAACAATTTCATAGCGCTGATGAGCGAAAGAGATGAACGAACCCACGGCGGAAAACAATGCGACGAGGCAGTGACCGCTGACAAGGGGGTAGGGACAGGAGGTAGGGACAGGAGGTAGGGACACGAGGTAGGGACACGAGGTAGGGACATGAGGTAGGGCAGGAGGTAGGGACAGGAGGTAGGGACACGAGGTAGGGACATGAGGTAGGGCAGGAGGTAGGGACAGGAGGTAGGGACAGGAGGTAGGGACAGTAGGTAGGGACAGTAGGTAGGGACAGCAGGTAGGAGGGACAGTAGGTAGGGATAGGAGGTAGGGACAGGAGGTAGGGACAATCTTTCTGCTGAGGGGTGGACGACGACACAGGCCATTACGTCCAGCAGTGACTCTAATATTGATCAGATGGGAGTGAAGAATAGGAACGTGCAGTGGAATGAGTAAAAAGAAACAAAGTAACGAGATTTTTAATGAAAAATTAACTGAACAAATGGCATCGTGAAATTAAAAAATGACTTCGTGAAATGAAATAGCAAAAAAAATTAATACAATAATACAGGAATGTATGCAGATGAAAACAACCTCCAATATGGACGAGCGTATAAATAGGTACAAAACTGAAGACGCATCGCACCCAGAATAACTTTACAAACAATTTTCCTTCGAAACTTTTCCGAATGTTACTAAAGTTACATATTTAATATTTTGCGATATTTATTAATGACTCTAGTAATACCAGTGAAATTTGTTTAAATTTTTCTTAATTTAGTTTCGTTTTCAACTTCACTACGTGAATGTAGTACAAAAACTGCTAATATGATTATGAAAGTGATTGGACTTCAATACTTAACCAAATTAATTATTCATTTCTACCGATTTCATTACCTGATATTTTTCTAGTTATTTTTAATTTCTATATTCTCTGAACTATTACAAAGTTCAGAGGATATAAATGAGAGAGATCAAGCCCTGACACATACCGAAATAAATAGAGCTACATTTTATTTTTGAGTGAAAAATGTTTATTACCCGGGAAATATACTACCCAGTTGCGGTAGCCTAAAACCGAATCAAAAATGGGATCTGTGTTGAAGCAAAGTCTTAAAATCAAAATGCTTATTCAATCTCAAGAATTTTTCCGAAATTTAGCTTAAAAATCGACATGTATTGATTAAAAGTAAAAATATTTCGGATTTTAACTTAAGCCGCCTTATTCGTGTTATTATTGTTATTATTGTTTATAGCCAGTCCAGGGATTGTCAGAGATTTTACTCTCATATCAGAGCGGTTAAGGACTAAATCCGCGAGAGTTCAATTTATCTCAGAATCGGTCACTACGTGAATGAAGTTACGTAGTGACCGATCTGCATTTTTAATTCTGCATGATAATTTTTTGCATGACGTTACCTCTCTGATGGCCGTAGTGAGCAAATTCTATTTTTTGTTTGATGCTACTTATGTTGATTCACACTTTGAAATGTTGATTTGTCTGCTTTCAAAATGGTTTGTCGGTATTTGAAGACTTTTTAAATACACATATTTACTACTACTACTACTATTACTACCTGACGCCTATAACCACTACGCTATTGATTCTTAACGGCCCACATGTCAAAGTCGGCGGTGGCATAGTCAGCAGAAACATCTACTGTGGAAATGCTAAAACAGGTCTAATAGCAGCATAGCACGACACTGAGAGAGACTGACCGTGAATGCTGTGTATACTGTGGTTGGACTTTTTAGATGACGACCGGCTATGATTTGATGACTCCCCCGTATTCGGCTGCTCGCCAGCGGTTAGTGCAGCGGAGTTACGATCAGCGCTTGAGTTCGGACTCGTCACTGATAGAGAAAGATGTGTGAGAGCCGACGCTGAACCTAAGCAGTTACAAACATAATCATCAAAACCGATTAGTTGAATTAATGTATTAAAGGACTATTAAATCGCAAGTGAAAGAAACATAAATAATTTAGTTATTAATTTGTTTATCAAACAAAGTTTACAAGGCTAAATTGATGGTCAATAGCGATCTATAGCGATAACACGGGGTGTAGCTTCGCCAATTTCAATCAGAGGAATGACATACATTGTCGAAGTAAATAAATGCAGATAATTTTTGAACTACAAGTATAATGCTAGTTTTCAGTTTTGTTCAACATTTCGTACTAAGAATTCTGTATATTTTGCATATTTCTTATAAAATATAGTGGCGAAACACCAGGTTTCATTAAATCTCGGGATAGGATTCAGAGAACTTGGATAAGCTGCGAGTCTTTAAACGAAGTTAAGCAACGTCGATTCTGATTAGTACATGGATGGGTAATCACCATGGAAGATCAAGTGTTGACAGATTTTAATGAAACATCCTATAGACCACCAGATCGGAGGTAATGTCAGGTCCATGGTATACAACTCTTCTAGCCAATTCCATTCTAAGCCTTCTTTTCCAATGCATTTCCAAAGCTTCCATTCTACTGCTACCGTACGTCCTCGTAAAAGGTATCGACGGAGATTCCACAGCTAGACATCAATTAAAATTCTAGAACACTACTTAAATTTTAACGACTTAGTTAGTTAATTATCAGCTGCTAATTAATTAAACAGGATAGTTTTCTCAGGGAATGACGCCCCTGCCCAGTAAATGTTAGTCGAAGCTGAGGAAGGAATAGATGGCCTATCTCGTCATAAGCAGAATCCCCCCAAGAATAGTGGAATATCAAAAGGAATGTTAGATGATTTAAAGATCCACTCGTATGTGGACATGAGGAGTTAAACGGAAGATAGAGATGAGTGGTTATACACCATGGACCTGCCATTAGGCAGTGCACTAAGAGAGAGAATTAATTAACTAAATAGAATAAATGATACCAGCGCGTCGTATTTTCTCTCCAATGCCGTGCAGGCGCTCAGAGATGACATTGGAGTGGCGGTTGTTGTTTGTGTTAGGGGCGGGGGAGGTGGGCTCGTGGCCGGGGGGCCCCTCTGCAGCCTGGCGTACCACCGGGGCACAGGAGATCTGCGAGGCCACGGCCACTGCATCCTACAAATCATACAACGCAATCAATCAATCAACCAATGCAGTCAATCAATAAATTCAATCAATCAATAAGAATTTAACATCCGGTTCCTCGCCATAAGGTAATGTCAAGGATGTCAATCATCATCAGCTTCTTCTTTCCTTGAATCCCAATTTAGATACAGTCAGGATAAGGATAGACCTTCTCTATTCCTCTCTGTGGGGTGATGAACTCATCCATTCGTTTTAGAAAGTTTTGTAGCTATTTCTGTAGCTATTTTGTAGCTATTTCTGACTGCACGTGTCCTTTCAGGACACGTGCAGTCTACGATTGGTCTATTCTTCATCAACCAACATTATACTGGTAAATCATATAATGGAATACAATAAAATGATGATTTAACGTTCGCTTCCTCGAATAAGAGTGACGTCAGGAACATATCACGTATCACAAAGAACATGCTAAATGCAAAAATACAAAATAAATATCAATAGACATAGTCCACCAATCTCTCAATCTACTTGCTTGACAGTCCACAGTATGTAACTCCTATAATTTAGACCCGCTTCCATTCTCTTCATTATATCGGATTTAAATCATTCTGCTATTAAATTATAGATAATTTTATACAAAGACGTATAGTTTATACTAAAAGGTGTGATTACCTATTTGATAACATATTCGATGAATAAGATTAAAGGAGACAATAGAATTAATAAGAAGAGATATATATGCAATAGGTAAATGACCTGCCGCTAGGCCAGAACATTGAGTGAAAACAAATTTATAAGGGTTTAAATATAAAGAAAAAAGCCATTATTTTGGAATTTAAATCACTTCATTCACTACTTTGAATCTTTAGGATCTGCATTGGTTCACTAATAGTTATTCTTCTAGAGTCAACATTGTTTTAAGTTTAAGCCCAAAGCGACTTCAGACAGCCTGAACTGGAATAAACTGGTTTAACCGGTCGCCTGTAAGAAAAAAGATTCTGACATACTAGAAAACCAATCGGATTAAACCAGCAGCTTTACGGGACTCAGTGATCTTCTTTTACAAAAATTATTCAACAGTAAAAAGTCTCCCATAAAGATAAACTTAAGGATTGGGATGATTTATAAAAACTCTTATTAATTTTATCAGCTGTTTTGTGAATTTTTGCATTCATTTTAATATTAACTGATGTAATGTACATATTAAATTTCGTTTGCGGAGATCTACATTCCTTTTCGGAGCTATATGTCGGATTTCTGATAATAAACGAATGAATTAGTAAACCACATCCGAAGCCACACTTTTCCAAAGCCGTAGGCTACACAAGATATGGATAAAACATAGTCTTTTTGAAGGGACTAACTAGTTAATCTAGGGAGAGCTCTTTATGGAGCGAAAGGCAGACGGAGGGCTGAGCCGGTGGCTTGTTGATAAGTTATTGGATCAGTAAGTACAGGTATCAGTAAGTACAGGGCTCAAATGCAGCGCACTCCCAGTCACTGATACGCTATTCAAGCCGGAAACTGAAGTTAAATATGGCTTTGCAATTTACCCTTTAGAGGCTAATTGAAAATTTAACTAGGACTTGCCACCTGGCAGAACAATAGAGAGAGAAAGAGAGAGAGAGAGAGAGAGAGAGAGAGAGAGAGAGTTAATATAATATTGTGTAGTTAAATTCAGACAATTAGGCAGTAAAATCATTCTTAACATTTTAAATGTCATCAATAATAAGATTAATATTGAACAAGAACGAAACTAAAGAAGGCGTCTTAAGCTAAACTCCGAAAGTTTTTTACTTTTAATCAATACATGTAAATTTTAAGCTAAATTACGAAAAATTCTAATCTGCAAAAAATTTTATACTTTTTAGGACCATTTAAATAAACACATGCAGCTTGCATGTTTGTCAGTGAGACAATAATATATTAATTGTAATATTGTATATACATATATATATATATATATATATATATATATATATATATATATATATATAATATTATATGTATATAAACTATCATTATTTTAATATCTAATGTTAAATAGATAAACTTTTGGATGATTTTCTATAGAGCTCATTCATAAACTGCTCTGGATGCCATTAAGTGGAAGGACTGCCAGTAATCCCTGAGAGATGAGGAAATAAAGACAACTACAAAAGAAGAAACTTTATTAAGAAAATTCCTAATAACGTGAACTGTTATATACGTGTAACTAAATAAGAAACTACATTATTAAATTAATTATTACATTTCCAGTACCAAAAACTGTTTATATATTAATAATAAACAATATTTAGATTAAAATGTTGATCTTTAACTTTTAGTTCATCGTCATGCTGATCAGCTAAACATAAAAAGGTCCCTTACACGGTGCAAACAAAAAATATAGAGTTAAGGAAGAGAACCTTTCTGCGAACAACCACAACAACAACCACCTACCTTGACAGCACTATCCTTTCCACTGTTGCAGTTGTTGCTATTCACGGCTGTTGCATTGTTGCCTGACAGGTGACTGTGACGTTGCAGCTGCTGTGGGGTTCTGTTGCCAGACTGGGCGGAGCTTGGATGCTGAGTGGGCGGAGTTCTCTTGATGAATGACAGAAAGAGATGACGACATAGCTCTTCTGGTATGACCGCCTCCAAATAAATGTCCATGAACTTACGAAATGTCTCGTAGTCGATGGGCTGTGTACAACAACAACAGAATTAGAGTGATACTGTGGTTTGCGACAACATTGAGCACACACTAAGTAAAGCAAGTATAATAAAATACAAATTAAATATACAAAGAATGGGAGAGGAGGAGGTGAGGCGAATGACTGAGTAAGGTTATGATGAAAGAGACCTAAGGCTGAAGGAGTGTGAGATAAGGATTTACAAAGAGAAGAGAAAGAGAGTTAGAGATATGAGTTAACAAAGAGAAAGAGAAAGAGATCTATAGATATGAGTTAACAAAGAGAAGAGAGAGTGAGAGATATGAATTAATAAAGAGAAAGAGAGTGAGACATATGGATTAACAAGGAGAAAGAGAAAGGCAGTGATAGCTGTGAGTTAACAAAGAGAATGTGACCAAGAGTGAAATATATGAGTTTAAAAGGAGAAAGAGAGAGTGAGATATATGGGATAACAAAGAGAAACAAAAAAGACTGCGAGATGCGGATTATAAAAGAGAAATAGAGCGAGAGATAGGCCTATGGGTTATCAAAGAGAAAGAGTGTGAGAGATATGAGATATCAAAAGAAAGAGATAGAAAGTAAAAGAAATGGGTTCTCAAAGAGAAAGAGGCAGAAAGTGAGACACGGGTTATCAAAGAGAAAAAGAGAGTGATATATGGATTAACAAAGAGAAAGAGAGTGAGATATTTGTTAGAAGGGAGAAAGAGAGAAATGTAATCACAACTGCATCCAGACACTATTGTTTGAATAGTAATAATAAAATACAAGAGATAAAATCACGGGATATTTCGGCGAAATAGAGCATCAACGCGACCAAATAGCGGCCGAATTTATAACACGCTCTTCCATAAAACTCAGCGAAATGACACTGCTCACAATAAACGACTCTAACTAGATTATTTTCAAAAAGATTCTTCAGAAAGTAAATACCACCGTATTGTTAACACTCTTTTCTTTTTGTGTAAACATTTAGGGAACAATAGGCATGTCTAATTGGGTAATTATTGATATATACATGATTATTATGCAATTACAGTCGGTCTGAAACAACTAAATAAATATGTGTATGTGTATGTATATATATATATATACACATGTATATATATATATACATATATATATATAAATATAATGTAGATATTTTATATATATATATATATATAATATATATGTATTATATATAATATATATTATATATACAGTATATTATAATATATATATATATATATATATTATAAATATATTATATATATATATAACACACACACATATATATATATATATATATATATATATATATATATATATATACATAAATAAACATATATATTTAAAAAATTAATAGCTCTGCACTCTAGAACGCGGAGAAATATAACGTAGAATTCTGCTAATTTATTTTGACCCAAATTAGAATTTTAATCAAAAAAGAAATAAATCTAGAAATAATAATATTATATAATTGTTATTAATATTCAGTATAATAATAAATTATTATTAGTAATTAATAATAATAGTAATAATAATACAAATTTAACGTCTGTTTACTCCTACAAGGAAGATGTCTGGAACATCTGACTCTAACAACCAGACCAGCTCTGTCAACACGAAATGCTCAGAGAATTTAACTCAGTGTTCGCATCCGTACTCGCCAGCATGAAGGTCAATGAAATGCAAGACTTACTAACCTATAAAAATACGAGCCTAAATTACGAATAAAACCGAATGCTAACGTTATGCGACATGTACATTTAGGCATGCTAGTTCTGTTCAAGAAGAAACTAAGATGACGAAAAACAAATTCTTCAAGAAAACAGATCAGAATAGTTGACAAAATTCTGTACTAAAACCCCAAATTCACGTACAAAGAATAGACTTTACGGCAAAGCTGTGCGGTTCAAATATCATGTGCGGAAAGAGGCACAGTTACCACATACGAGAAATACTATGTTAGAGGAATAGAGGTTCTACGAGTGTTATCCGTCAAACATTTGTCGCGAGATATTGCGACAAAATTTAAAATTCTGTCGCCCGAGTCACCGTCATAGTAAGTTATCTCTTGTTTTTCTGTGACACGATGCATTCATGGCCGTACCGAACGAACGGAATTTCCAATACCCGGTATATTAAAAACAACGCATTACTGTAACGACTCCGATATATCCTGCAATATTGCTTCCCTCGAAGCTTTCCATTCAACAATCTAATCAGCCATCTCTATCGCTTCGTGTCGGCAGCAGAAAAAGCTTGTGGCTCACTCGAGCTAAATCCGACAAAGTAGAATTTGTTTTAGTGTCAGACCGTTGAATTATCACAACAAATAAAAATATATAACGTAGTAATTTAAATTTTTCGTAAACATACTACTGTAACTAAAATAAAGAAATGTATAATATATATGCGCCATATTCATGTATATAAGCCCATATATATGTATGTATGTATATATATATATATATATACATGCTATATATATATATATATATATATATATATATATATATATATATATATATATATATATATATATATATACACACACATGTACATACACACATATATATATATACATGTACATACACACATATATATATATATTATATATATATATACATGTATATATATATATATATTATATATTCTATTTATTATATATAATCTATTTATCTATATTACACTATACTAATCTATTTATCTATATATTCTATTTATTATATATAAATACATTTGAAGAATCCCATATCGCCCATATCGCACGCCTTCACAAGCCAACAATCAATGGATTCAATACAGATCAGCCAGTGTAATTCTTAAACAATGTATAAATGCCAAAGTGCTACCGATGCACTAAAGTGAATTAGTCATGGAGGGCCTTGTTACGAGCTCAACCACAAATTATTTCTAACTGGGCACCGCATGCATTAGAAGCTTCACAGGGACCAGGTCATTATTATGTACATTATGGATTATTATGTATTATTATGGTCGAATTTAATAAAGGTTATAGAAGGTAGAACGAAGGAAATAGAGGCAGAGGTAGGCCGAGATTAGGTATATTAGATGATTTAATGACCCACTCATATGAGGACATGAAGAGGGAAACGGAAGACAGAGAAGAGTGGAAGCGTTATATACCATGGACCTGCCAGTAGCCAGTGCACTAAGAGAGAGAGAGAGAGAAGGTCAGGCTTAACCCTATAATCCAAACCATAATCACAAGAACATCCCAGCCTCCAGTAAAACTTGAATGTAAAGCCTGGTGCTAATCAAGTATATTAAATGGAAATTGTGCTTACCGAAGCGACGAAATGAACATGATTTTATTGCGTAGCTTTATTTTTGTTTAACATTTTTTACTATTTAATTCTTCTTATTTTATATTGTATATTTAAGTTGTTATTAATGTAGTATTATGAAGAAAGTGACATTGCTGCACAGTCGGTATTGAAAATTTGACAAATAAATAAATTTCAGCGTATTAGAATTATAAACTATATCAAAGGTGAACTAATTCACTATAACTTATACATGTAAGTTATGACTATAACGACGAATGGTGAGATATAAATATACGTTAATCATCATCATTTTCCCTTGAATCCTGTCCAACTAGGGTCGGCATTAAAAAATTGTGTAGCAAGTTCTGGAACCTAGGCGCTCACCAACCGAATGCCTCTTCCGACATTGCTTTGGATACACGTCCAGCTAGAGATTGGTCCATATTTCAGCAACCCGGACACAACATGGGCAATAAGTAAGCATTAATATCATTCATATATTTCTTAGCAATCCTCTTTATATAAAACTGTTTAGAATTTTCTGTACATGTTGTTTGCCTATGTATGTTTTACCTAGTGACGTGTCTATGTAATAATAATTATCTCTTCATCTTCACAGATCTTTAATAATTATATCTGTACAGCAGCATCGATTGTATAGTAACAGATGTATGAAGGACATTCAGGCTCCTAATTTAAACTTACTTGCTGAAATGGGCATATACATGTATAGGCTACTTGCGCACGTTAATCACAATTCACGTTAATCTCATCTTGCTCGCTAGATGCCATTCCAACCAAACTACTTAAATCTTGCATTGATGCCCTCCTACCTCCAATTAACCATCTGGTTAATCTTTCACTTTCTGAAGGAATATTTCCATCTACTTTTAAAAATGCTGTTGTTTCTCCTCTGCTTAAAAAGCAATCACTTCCTAAAGATGATGTTTCTAGCTATCGTCCCATTTCCAACTTAAATTTCATTTCCAAAATCTTGGAAAAAATAATCTACACTCGCTTATGCAGCCATCTCGAATCTGTTCCTTCTCTATCTTGTTTCCAATCTGCATATCGAAAGCTTCACTCCACTGAAACTGCCTTACTCAGCATTCATAATGGCCTTTGCTTAGCCCTAAAGTCTCAAAAGGTATCAGCCCTTGTACTACTTGATCTTTCGGCTGCCTTCGACACCATCGATCATAACATTCTTACCGGTAGACTTAAAACGTGCTTTGGTATCTCTGATTCCGCTTTCTCTCTGATCTATCTTTTTGGTCTCACTCAATCTATTATATCAATTTATTATTTATCATTTATTTATTATTTATTATTATATTAATTTATTTATTATTACTCAATTTATTATAGACAATGAACGCTCCCCTGAACTACCTCTTCTTCGTGGTGTGCCCCAAGGATCTGTACTTGGACCTTTACTTTTTTCCCTCTACACTACCCCACTCAGTTATGTTTTAGACAATGCTTCAATAAAATTTCATTTCTATGCTGATGATACTCAGCTGTAAATCTCATTTTCTAACTCAGATTCTGACTTGAAATTGCAACACCTTCTGTTCTTGACAAAGTGTATTCATGGTCTGACTTGAAATTGCAACACCTTTCTTCTGTTCTTGACAAAGTGTATTCATGGTTTTGCAGTAATCGTCTCTCTGTCAATCCCTCTAAAACCGAATATCTTTTAATCGGCACTCCCCAGCAAAGAACCAAAATTGCCAATTCCTCCATCTCTTTTCAAAATCTTGCTCTCACTCCTACTCTCAAAGCTAAAAACCTTGGGGTCATGTTTGATGAAAATCTTGATTTTAAATCTCATATCTCATCTGTCTGTCGTTGATCTTTCTTCCAGATACGTCAAATCAGACAGATACGGTCATCTCTTGATAAAAATTCATCCATAATTCTTGCCAACTCAATAGTTCATTCTAAACTTGACTACTGCAATTCATTGCTATATGGTTTACCTTCTTCTTCTCTCATGCGTTTGCAACGCGTTCAAAATACTCTAGCACGTGTTGTCTGTCGATCCTCGAGGCTTCAGGCCACCTCTAGTTCCCTGCTTAATAACCTTCATTGGCTTCCTGTAGTTCAAAGAATTAAGTATAAAATTGCTCTTTTAACTTTCAAAACACTCCTTTTTGGTAAACCTTCTTACCTTTCTGATCTCCTAATCCAATATCAACCTTCTCGTAAGCTTCGTTCTTCTGATACCAAACTGCTCAAAATTCCTAATATTCTCACTTCGTTAGGTAGACGTTCATTTTCTTTCTCCGCTCCTACTGTTTGGAACTCTCTGCCTCCTGATCTTCGCTCATGTTCTACTACTTCCACTTTCCGTTGTAAGTTGAAAACACATCTCTTCCCACCATAGATTTTATTTCATCTTGCCTGACTGTTTTTTTTATCACCGGACCGGCACTGTTTAGGATCTTTTATTTCTCTTCAGCACGTGTTTTTTCAGATCGTTTGGAGTGAATCGATTTGTAGTGACATGTGATGGGGGGACGTCCCTGACATCATCCTTGTATGAAGAAATGGACGTTAAACCTTTATTATTATTATTATATATAATCCCTTTCCCCTTCTACCAAATGACAGGTCTAAGGTGCGTATCTGTATATTTCGACTCAAGTAGAGTTTCTTCAGACTTAATAGGAGCATTTAATCGATCAACCATTTTATCGCAGATATACAGAGACAAAACAATCGACAGTTGTACGTTTTCATACACACAAACAGGAGGAAATTTTGAGATATATGAAAAGACAGAAAGACAGAGAGAGAGAGAGAGAGAGAGAGCGAGAAGATTTCTCTTATTAGGGCACATGTTAGTGTCATCGGACCTTTGTGTCCTTTTCATTTCACGTGAGTTTCTGTATTTTGTGAGACTTTCTAGCTCTGTTGTGTGAAATGATTGAATCATTTAAATTAAATTAAAATTTAAAAAGTAAGAATCGGAGAGAAGAAGTGAGAAGTAGCTAGAAAGAGGTCGTAAAATAACATTATAGTGTGAGACAAACCTCTTCGATATTTGAAGATATAAGTTGACCCTCAGTCTGAAACTCATGGAGTACATCCTTCAGAGTCTTACTGGAGTCTATACATTATCAAAACAGGATCTTTTTGTAAACTTAACAAACTTATTTTAAATTATCTAAATATATATATTTAAAGTTATTTAAAACAGTCCAACTTGACAAATCTATGATACTTAATTATTGCAATATACAAACTTAATATTAAATTGATGATCAGTGCATATTAATTCAGAGCAATTATTATAATTTAAAATATTATTAGAACCTAAACTTTATTATAAATAATAAACCTACTAAACTTACTAAAGGAACAAGGCTGAAATATAGGCCTATGTCATTTAATATCATTCATCGTCATCATCTTCTCTTGAATCCCAGTTTAACTGGGGTCGGGAATATATCATTTAACAATATCACTATATTTATTATAATTATTGAAGACTTCAGTGCAAGAACCATAATAGTCTGATTTTTATATTTTTCAGACAGCTATGAAGTTTTCATGATTTATTTCAGAATTTTTTTGTTTAGAATTTGTCTTGCAATAGATAAGGAAAGAAATGACAGAAAAACAAATTAAAACAAATTTTATATCAGCTAGTCTCTATATAGCTGAGTAGGAGAGTAATTTAACAAAACGTTATTCTTGTTGAAAAGTATTAGGTTTTTTAACGAAATATTCTTAAATAAATATCCAGTTAAACCAGGTAAGTCGACTTACATGTACGTGGTTCTAATTCTTCATTATTATGAACTATTTCAAATTAAATTTCTTACATAAGTAAAAGCTTTAAAAATGTGGGAATGACTAATAAAATTTTCTAAAAGTCTTTCGTACTTCTTATTATTATAATGACACACAAATCTGACACTATTACAATGAGAATATCAAATTTATTTACTTATTTTATTTTGTAAGAACATCCCATAATAAGAATGATAGGAAATTTTTATACGAGTAAGTAGTACATGCAGAATGACACTCTTGAACATAAAAAGTGAGCGTGTATGAATGAATGTGTATGAAAAGAGAGAGAGAGAGAGAGAACTTAAATAGGAATATGTACATTGAACCCTCACTTGGTAGCACATTCTATAGAAAAAATTAAATGGTAATTACGACTTTTTGCGTGTATGAATCAACGTGTATGAAAAGTGAGAGAGAGAAAGAACTTAAAAGGAATATGTACATTGAACCTCTCACTTGGTAGAATATGCTATAGAAAAAAAGGTCATTACGAGTTTTTCATCGGTATAAATTTAAAGCACAAATTCCTGATCGAGCGCAGCTAGGGCACTAATATTATTAAAGCAAGCAGTCGAGAAGGGGGCGGGGAAGGGCGGAGAGAATCCGAGAGCTCTGACGGACACAGAAGTGCGATTAGTTTCCAGGAAATTCTGCAGAGATTGTGTAATATATACGTGACATATAGGACGGAGATGGAATTAACGAGTGCTACGTATTTGTTCGGCAGTAATCGATATGGACGTTAAACAACGTTTTACAGACTGAACAATGAAACTGATCTTTTCCAATCACTGCGTCTTTCAGTGCTAAATGCTACTCAGAAGTGCAGTCACTTCGTCTATCAGCGCTAAATGCTACTCAGAAGTGCAATCACTTCGCCTATCAGTGCTAAATGCTACTCAGAAGTGAAGAATGCACAAAGTCTATTTATAGACGTATATTTATAGGGCCGGGATTTAGCGCACTCAGTTTAGCCGCTCCTCACTAGAACGAAGTTAAGCTACGTCTCGCCCAGCTAGTACTTTGCGGGAGACTGATTGAAAGGCCAAGTGATGGCAGCTTTGAATGAAGAAGCCTGAGGATGTTGAAAGATTATTCTTAAATCCGCGCCGCGCTGCGCAATCGATGAGAAAACAAAGGGCAACGATTGCTAATAATAGAAGAAATGACGAAATAACAAAAACTATAAAAACAAAAACTAAGCAAGGAGCAAAGTTGCATATGCGATAGTTATGTGTCGGACAATAAAAGTTTCACGCGATTATGGGATAAAACACCACAAAGAGTGGACGATAGAGCTACTGGGTCATAGTCATGTCTTTACGACACATAATCTGGCACTTGACACTTTCAATCCATAGGTACCTCGGTAATTGATGACTACTGCTGTTGATTGCATTGGATCAGTTCAGTTGGACGGATAGCAAGCTTGCCTGTGAAGCAGGAGTGAATCGAAGGACCATCGGAACGAATCCCAACCGGATTGTAACTTTCAGTTTTTTTTGTGACATGGAAAAAGACGTTAAGCTTGACTTGACATCTTTAATTTTTGGCATACATCTGATAAGCACGCGGTTGAATTTATGAATGTAGTACGAATTAGCTAAATAATCTCCTATTACCCTAAGTATCATCTGAAATAAAAACATCCCAGAATATTAACTTAATTATCTGAAATAAGAATTTCCCTAAATATCAACTGAAATAAAACTCTCAAAAGATTATTAAAATAAAACTATCCCTAAATATTATCTGAAATAGGACTATCACTTTATATCATCTTAAATAAAACTATCTAACATTTCATCGGACGAGGATCTGGTCTCGAAGTCTTCATTAAAATTAAAATAATTATTCGATTTTTTAGCTAAGAGAAACATTATCGAACAGGCTTGTTAAGCGCATGTGCAGCAAAGGGAGACTAGTAGCAGCAACAACACTACGGTTAGTTAAGGCGCTACTGTCGTCCACGACAACAACTTACAGCCTGGTTTTGGTTCTTGATTGCGTGTATTCGTGCGAGGGTTCAGTTGCCGATAAGAAAATTGTTAATTGTAGAACTAACGAGAGGTTTCGCGTCGCGTTGATAATGTAAACAAATAAAAGACTTATCGTTAAGGCGAAATTCCTCGTGCAAAAAACTGGTATTTTTTCAAAAAAATTGCTTCAAAATTAAGTATTCCTTTTTCTTCTTTTCTGAGACATAGTAGAAGCCAGATTTAAATTCACAGTATGAAAAAAACGTGCTGCGAACATCAGCATAATTGTAATTATGACAACTCTTTGTTTCTCTCTTTCTCTTTCACTCTTTCTCTTTTTCTCTTTCTCTGTTTCTCTCTAGTATTTTACCAATTATCAAATCCTATGTAAATATACATACTCAGTCAGCTTTCACACTAAAATAAAGAGCACTGCATCGATCAACAAGCTAACAAATGAAATTCATTACAGAAGACTATGCCTTCTCCACATTACAATGCAGACCATTGCTCAACTTATGAGTTCAACTGGATTGGTCAACCATATGATCTTAAATGAGCGTAAATTAATTTAGAGTAGGATTATAAATACGTACCATGGATCTGCTAGTCTATAGAGAACTGAATATGGAGAGCTTAGTAGCAATTAACAATTAATGGCAAGCATCCATTCTATGTACAGGTAACATGTCAAAATTTCTTTCTCTCTCTTCGTGCACTGTCTACTGGCAGGTCCATGGTATATAGCCTCCACTCTTCTCTGTCTTCCGCTTTCCTCTTCATTTCCACATATGAGTGGGTCTTTAAATCATCTAACATACCTAATCTCGGCCTGCCTCAGCCTCTTTTTCCTTCCATTCTACCTTCCATGACCTCTTTTAATAGACTTTCCCCCTTAGAATATTAAATTTTAGAATTTAAATATATAAAGTACATATTCATAACAATGGCTATATTAAATTTATAACGATGTCTACATGCATATTTCCATACCCATAGTACGTATTCATACCAAGTCAGCTTTCACACTGAAATAAGGGCACTACGTGAATAAAGAAAGAGAGAGTTTCTACGATCTCTCTCATGGTTTCTACAAGTAACAGTATACCGTACAACCAAAATGGTAATTGTAACAAAATCCAGTTAATACTTCAAGAACATGTCAGCAAATGTTTTTTTATAAGTTTCTTAATAACACGCTACATTTTTACATTGAGTTAATATCAGAGATTAAATTAAGCCAGAATTCACCGAGCGGCGTTCCAGGGATCACAAGAAGTCAACGCTGCGTTCCGCTGACAACAGAACGCAGAACAGTACATCAGAACGCAGTTCACCTGAAAGCTGTACCCCAAAACGCAGTATATCAGAACTCAAAACATCAGAATGCTGTACATCACAACGCAGCACATAAGAACGCAGTAGGCCTACATCAGAACTCAGTACATCAGAATGCAGTACATCAGAACTCTCCTATCGACGTTCACCCATAAGCCTGCTTTGCTTAGCTTCCTAGGCACACAAAAGATTATATGTATCATATGATGTATGATACAGGTCTCTGATCACTCGTCAAAAATTAAATGACCGACTAAAAAAGCAGTGTGTATGCGTGTGTGTGTGACCCTGCGTATATGCGTGTGTGTGACAGTCTGTGTACATGCAAATGTGCGTGACAGTGCATGTATGTATGTTAACGCGTGCGTGTGTCCGCGTGTGTATACAAGTGTGTGCTTGTGTGTATGTACTCATGTGGTGTGTGCGTTTATATATATATATATATATATATATATATATATACATGTATCTATAAAATTATATAATATATATATATATATATATATATATATATATATATATATATATATACATTGGTTCTACTTCCACTCCATCATATCCGGCCAATTTTTCCACTTTCTATACACTTCATATAGTATATAGTATCCGGGGTTCCACCAGAAATCTGCACATGTCGTACATGTAAGAGGTGGCTGCGTAGAAACTGAAGAAGGCAATGGGAATTCATCTACAAGGTCACATTATTCCAAATTTATTAGCTATACTGAGGTTTGGTAAAGACTCTGCCTTAGTGATGAAATCAACTGATTTGTGAGCGTTGTGCTCCTAGACGAACGTGATAAAAGACTGTTGATAAAAATATATGCCTTGAAGCTCTACTGTAGATATTCTGAAACTTGGCACAACATTACAGAGGCAACTGATTAGCTATTTCGCAGAATTTGCAAAAGAAATAAACAAACAATTACAAATAAGTTTCAGAAAGTACTGAGATGCAAATTAAAATATTTAAAATCGATGATAAAGCGACGAAAACGACAAGTAACATCCCGATTAGTAATTCCTGTGTACTGTATAGTATAGCGATTCAACCGTTCTCAATCATTCATACCTAATACCCAATCAAGAACTGGCTAATAATACATTAAAAACTGTTAGGCTGGTAACGATTAATTCTTTTAGCAGATATCTTGTTGAATATTAACGATTAATTAAATTTATTTTTTAATTTATTAAAGATTAATTTTAATTAATTTTTCTTAAGTTTCATAATGACATGTATAATGCTGTGTTTAATCTGTGACAGGCGTATGATTTGCGGCAAATCATACTGAAAATGTTTTAGCTTATAGGAATGTATTAGTTCTGGGGGGCATAATACTATTACTATTATTGGAATACTACTTTAATACTACGTGGCATCGTACTATATTATTATGTGGCATTAATAGTATATCTGCTCATTCGGCACCTTTTTATTAAATTTCACGTTCAATGTGGCTTTGCGTTTAACAGCAGGCCTCTCTATTGAAAAACTAATATTCTTGTATATCTATGCTATGATTCTGATATCCCTATCCATTGATTCTGATATCCCTATCCATTGATTCTTATATCACTATCCATTGATTCTTATATCACTATCCATTGATTCTTATATCCCTATCCATTGATTCTTATATTCCTATCCATTGATTCTTATATTCCTATCCAATGATTCTTATCTCCCTATCCTACGATTCAGCCAGTGAAGTAGAAATTATAAAGGAAGACAGGAGTAAGAGAGAGAGAGAGAGAGAGAGAGAGAGAGAGAGAGAGAGAGAGAGAAAGAGAGAGAGAGAGAGAATGAGAGAGAGATAAAAGAAAGGTAACATACATGAGGCGTACTCCTGGAGCTGATGGAATTCTGCCGGACTCAACTTTTCCCACTGGAAGGACATTGGACCGGATCAATATAGGATCAGCCGATCACTACAATTCCGATGATCGATACTTGATCTATTGATCTACTTCATTCATTGATTGATTAGTCAACTTACGTAGCCTTTCATCCGAATCCTACAAGAAACATAGCATACAATGATATTTGAAATTACACCAAAAGAAGACCAAGTCTAAAGGTCAATGTCCTATTCCTAATCAAAGGATGACGTCAGTGATGTGTAAGCATCAGATACCACTCAAACCAATTCACTCGAATATCTCTCTTAGTGCACTGTCTACTGGCAGGTCCATGGTATATAACGCTTCCATTCTTCTCTCTCTTCCATTTTCTTCTCCATGTCCACATATGAGTGGATCTTTAAAGCATCTAACATTCCTAATCTCGACCTGCCTTTGCCTCAATTTCCTTCAAATTTTTCCTTGTATGACCTCGTTTAGTGGAATCTTCCCCTAGAATCTGTGGACTTCACTATCTCTATCTTTGTATCTTTCACTATCTTTATCTTTGAATCTTTCACTATCTTTTTCTTTGTATCTTTCATTAGACTTTTTGTTCATGTTTTGATCATTAGAACGATCCCATCCATACGCTTATAACCATGGATAAAACGTTGCCTTTAGCTTGTGAAAAAGATTTCTTTAAAGAATTACTGGATCAAATTAGCCCTATAAATCTGAACTGCATAGCATATTCAAAATTATGTGTCTGACAACAGATTAGGAAGTACAGGATTCAAATCCAATGCTTGCTAGGTCATTGACACCCTTCCGAGAGAGATAGGAAACAGACATTAAACTTGTTATTCGCCTCTAGAGAGTAGGGCCTACCGCTGTATAATGCCACCTCAGCCACTTAAGTAACGAATAGGAGAAATTAATTTCTACTTAAATGTATAACTACAGAATATAATATAGCAAACGAAACTGCATAATTTTTAAGGTCTAAAGTCTATATATTTCATTTTTTCTTCTGTGCACAGTAGTTTAGGGAAAATGCGACGTTACTGTACCTTAATTAAATTATCGAACATAACAATCAAATAAAAATTAAAGCCCCTAACGCTAGCGGACACTAGAGGATGTTTCAAATTCTCTTCTTCTTATCGTTAATGTAATTACGACAAACTGACGTTAAACAAGGATTAAATTTTTAGCTTTTGTATTAACGTTGCTGAACGAACAGCGCAAAGTCACGTAGTCATATTTTCAAAATAACGTACGCACCGGGGCACACACACACACACACAACGACCCGCACACACATACACTCGCACATACATGCAATCGAATACACTAGCATACAAGTACACTCACACAAACACTTATACAAACCTGTATACATCAACACACCCACTTACATTCCTTTCCTTGGCAAGCTAAAAACCCAACTCTTTCCGACATAGGTCTAAATTTTGACCCGCTGCCTTGCATCTTGGACTTAAACTGTTTTGATCTCGCTTTCTCTTGTGGTCTCTGTGTGCTCAGACTGAGTACACAGAGACCACAGAGACGACTGAGTAACTCAGTCGTCATCGTGTGCTGCTTTAGCGCCTGTTTGAGTACAGTCTGCAAGAGACGTCCCTGACATTGCCTTATGGCGAGGAACTGGACGTTCAATTCTTATTGATTGATTGATTGATCACACACACATAAACACACTCAAACACAATCATGCGCACACAAATACACGCAACGTGCACGCACACAAGCACATACACGCATACAAGTACACACACACACACACGCGCGCATACATAAACATTCCAGAACACACACACGCATGAATGCAGACACACAAATTTACGCATCGTCACACTCGCACATACACAAACATACCAGCACACACACACGCACGAGCACAAACAGACACAAATACATCTGCACACTCGCAGATAAAGGCTCTCGCAGTGAAGATGATCACACTCCAGGGATAAAGAAACGCCAAGAATTCCATTGCACTTCAAATTGAGATCAGAGATTCAATTTAGCTGAGCATAAAACCGTCGATAAGAAGGTCTCGGCACAATTCCCACTCGCTTCTGTTGCTTAACGATCCCAACCTAAAGAGATTTAGCGTAGAGAGAGAGTAGTAAAACGGTAGGAATACCACTCCTACATCCCACGGGTTCACTGAGAAAATCCAAGTTAAATCAGCCAGAGAAAAGTTAAAGCGGCTGGTTATGTTGGGAGTAATGAAATATTCGAACAGCGATATTCTTGAACAATTTTTATCCAAAAATCATTAAAAACAGCTCAACACTGTTAAACTACAATTTCACCTTGTCATCCTGTACCATGAAGTCTTAGACGACCTTGTCATCTTGTACCACAAGGTCGTACACGACCTCATCATCTTGTACTATTTAATGCTATTCAATATTTAACACTATTCTAACATTATTCATATATTTTATTTATTTACATAAGTGCAAGAGCAAAGAGTTTCTCAAGGTTTGGATCACGCTATTATATGGATGTGCCACATGGACCTTAAGGAAGGAAGATATCAGGAAACTGGAGGCATTTGAATTGTGGATATGGAGAAGAATGGAAAGGATTAGCTGGACTCAAAAAGGTTACAAATGAGGCAGTTCTGGAGAGAGTTGGTACAGATAGACAGTTCATAAATGTATTAAGAAATACAGGAAGAAGAGTTGGATAGGACTAAAGGGTGGAAAGTCTACTAAAAGAGGTCATAGAAGGCAGCATATAGAAGGAAATAGTGGCAGAGACAGGCCGAGATTAGGAATGTTAGGTGATTTAAAGATCCACTCATATGTGGACATGAAGGGGAAAGCTAAACACAGAGAAGAGTGGAGTAATATAACATGGACCTGCCAGTAGGCAGTGAACTGAAAGAGAGAGAGAGAGAGAGAGAGAGAGAGACAGAATGTCTCAAACAGCAGACTTAGAAACAGTGCAGTTGAAATAAAAACAATTATTGAAAAAGAAATTGACGTACTTACTTAATAAAATCAAATTTAAACATATTTATACTATTAAATATATAAATAATTATATATATGTATATAATTATTTATATATTTATATATATAATATTTTATTTATAAACATATATACATGCAGCGCAGAAAAAAATATTTTTATAAATATATAAATATATTTATATTTTTAACATGCAGCACATATATTTATATATATATATAATTATATATATATATATATATCTATATAATATATATATATATAATTATATAGAAATAATATATATATAATATATTTATCTATATATATATATCTATATATATATATATATATATATATATACATAATTATATAGAAATAATATAAATATAATATATTTATCTATATATATATATATATATATATATATATATATATATATATATATTTATATAAGTATACAATGTAGGTTTTCACCAGAACATATGCGGCTCTAAAGGATGTTGTTAAGCGCTAGACTGGTTCCGTCTCTTGAGAAACCTTAGTCCCTTCTAATGATCCAAAGCTAACCACAGGGTTAGAGTGTCATATCTCGAACTGGACAATCACACTGGTGACGGTCTAGCACTGTAAAGCACATTAGTAACGGGCTAGCACGGTAAAGCACATTTTAACGGGCTAGCACTGGGTTTGATCCTGCGGCTTATTATCTTCAGTCGAAAACCTGAACGATGAAGCCACCGACTCACACATCCGCAGGCAGGATATTAACATTGAAATTGCAGTAGTATAAAGAAAATAAGATACAGAAAATCATGATATAACAAGGGAATCACTAACCTTCTACACGATGATATTTGGAACCATTTGAGGGACTGATCACGAATCAGAACATCCTATAAATAATTACTTATCCCCGACTTCACTAACGCAACGAAATCATATCAATAGTAAATCCTTGCAGAGCTAAATCTCTAGAGATAATCCACAGCGATATTCCAATATCCGATTAGTTGATCCTGTTCTCTAAGTCGCTCCAGAAGATTTCCAAATTTCAATATCGGCGGCTTTCATATGAAGAGATAATCCCACGGTTCGGTGTCTTCAAACACTACGATAATCCACATCCGTCGATAATCCGGGAGAGATTTCTTCGATTGAACAGTTCATCTGTATAGATATATAGTCTATCGCAGAACCTGCATCTACTCAATCTAAATTCTGAAATGAAAACACAGAGTTTTAGTAGACGAATGACAACTTCCATTTATTGGTGGAAATAAATCACCAATAAGCAATAGCTACAACAACCACAATTAGAGTGATATCTTCGTTCATGACAACAATTAGCCCTGCTGAAATAACTGATCGACTGCATTCATCATCATCATCATCATCATCACCACCATCATCATCATCATCATCACCACCATCATCATCACCACCATCATCATCATCATCATCAATCATCATCATCACCACCACCACCATCATCATCATCATCATCGCCACCACCATCATTATCATCATAATCATCATCATCACCATCTTCCCTTAAATACCAGTTTTACTAAGGTCGAGATATAAATAGACCAACTCAAGCGGCAACTGAAAAACTGAAACTGAAAGACAGAAATCACAGAATATCTCAGTTGAGCTACAAATGAACCTTGGAGAATAAATTATCAAAATGGCAACATGCCAAAACCGATCAAACCGCTAAACCTCTGCAAGATCAACCACTTGGTTACAACAGAGAAAAACTGCCACATGGTTACCAAACTTCACACTACCGTATGCCTATCAATCGCCTCTTACGAACACGTGCCGTTTTAGTAGGTTCACTTTATCAGCACGTAAATGTATCTCCTTAATATATACTATGCTACTATCGCTTTATGCATAGATCGAATACAACATTATACAGGACACCTTTACATATAGCACAATGTATATGCTATATTATACTTAATTATCTAGAAGTCCATAACCTATATCAATATATACCTATATGTATATTAGTGTAGGCAGTTATATACTAGAAGACGATGTGTGGCAGTGTATCCAGAACAGGTAGGCTAAATATTTCTTAAGAATATGCAGAAGAATCTACAGCAACTCTAAGACTGGCATTGCTTTAGTCATGCGGCTAATATCATTCTCTCTGTCCTCTAAACTACTACTAGCTTGTCATGGTACTAGTTTTAAGACTAGAGCCTTAGTGAGAATGACGCAATAGTCCAAGACTAAGCTACGACTAGGGAAGTGACATATCGCCATAGTGAAGTCTGAAAGACGTTATACGCTGCACACTCGTTACTCTATCAAGCACAGAGCTCCGGGAGCCGTCGCTTCATATAAGCCGCAGCCGCTCCCTAGAGATCTCCTTCACTGTCTGCCTGTCTCTCTGAATGTGTGTGTGTGTGTGTGTGCATCTGTCTGCGTGTTTATTTACTTCTTTGTGTGTATTTGGCTCTCCCGTCACTGACATCGCTTTCGAGTGAGGAAACTGACGTTAACCAGCTTTTTTATTCTTGAGTATGAATGTGTATGTATGTCAATGTATTGAATATGCTAGTCAGTGTTTGTATGAGTCTGTTTGATCTTTCTAAAGCGTATGTGTTATGTATTCACCCATTTCACAGTCTGAGTACAACGTTATATGAATGTTGGTCTGAACATTCGTAACAATTGTGTTGACGTCGGAGACTAGGGAGACTTAACTCCCTCAAATCGAAGCTCAGTTCCCCAAATTTCAACCACTTTTTCACACAAGAAATATAGAAGCTGGAATCTAGACACCCCCCTTAGTTCCCTCGATTTCGTGACCTTAGACTCCTTAGTCTCGTCCCTGGTTTATGTGTACGTGAGTTGTGACTCTTGTGAGTTATCTAATTCCGTTATTGTTGTTGTTGTTGTGACTATTGTGAGCTATCTAATTCTGTTGTTGTTGTTGTTGTTATTGTTGTGACTCTTGTGAGTTATCTAATTCTGTTGCTGTTGTTGTTATTGTTGTGACTCTTGTGAGTTATCTAATTCTGTTGTTGTTGTTGCTGTTGTCACTTTGCTACAAAATATCAGAAAAGTTCAGCAGCGGCAATAGGAACCACAATATAAAATATTAAATAAAAAGATGCATGCAAATGTTTCAATGTAGGCCTGCATATGTATGCATAGTATATGCCTGACTGCTTTTGTATCCATGCGCGTTATAGTCTTTCAAAGAAATGTGTCCAAAGAACAAACATGTTTCTCTGTAAATATGTAATTGTGTGTTTTCGTGTGCATATGATTGCATTTGTATGTATGTATACATTAAGTTGATATGTGAGAGTTTGAAGGTGTATGTTTGTACGCACACGCGTACAAACATACACTTGTATGCCTGTATATGTATGTTTGCATGCGTGTGTTCGTATGTGTATATTTCTATGTGTCTCTGTGTATGTGTGTCTTTTAAGTGCATGCCTGTACGTGTATGTTTGTAGGTGTGTGTTTTTATGTCTGTGTTTATATGTATATGTTTGTAAATGTGTGTATGTGTATGTTTGCATATGTGTGTGTGTGTTTGTATGTACGCCTATGTATGTGTTTGTGACAGCCGTTAGACTTAAACGACTACGCAGGCTGACGCCTGACGCTTCCTCTTTGTCTTAACCTCAGCCGCTACACAAGCTTCCTCCATCCTGATCACATTATAACCTCCTGCTAGTGGGGTGAAACAAAGCAACGTCCCTCTCTCTCTCTCACTCTCTCTCTCTTCGATTCCTCTCTTTCTTCACACACACTCTCTCTCTCTTTACTATCTCTCTCTTCATTCTCTCTCTTTTTTCTCTATCTCCCTCTCTCTCTCTCTCTCTCTCTCTTCAGTCTCTCTCTTACTTCTCTACCTCTCTCTATCCTCTCTCTCTCTCTATCTCTTTCTCTTCACTACCCCTCTCTCTCCCCTTTCTCTCTCCCCTTTCTCTCTCTGTCTCTCGTGCCCTCCCTCTTCATCTCTCTCTGATTTTTTCTTAGCCGCTCTTCATGTATTTCTATTTCTCTCTCTCTCTCTCTTCTCTCTCTCTCTCTTTACTATCTCTCTCTTCATTCTCTCTCTTCTCCATATCTCTCTCTCTCTCTCTCTATCCTCTCTCTCTCTATCTTTCTCTCTCTTCCACTCTCTCGCTGCTCTCTAACATTCTTTCTTCACTATCTCTCTCTTCACTACCCCTCTCTCTCTCTCTCTCTAACCTATCTCTCTCTCTCCCTCTCTCTCTCTCTCTCTCTGTCCCTTGTCCCTCTTCATCTATCTCTGCTTCTTTCTTTGCCGCTCTTCATTTCTTTCTATTTCTATCACTCACTCTCCTCTCATCCTTCGTCTCTTCTCTTTCTCTTTCTAGATATCTCTCAGGCCAAACAGCTATCACGGAAGTTGTTCTCATTCGTAGAGCTTATTTATATTATTAACTTTACCTGGACGCAATTAAAAACATTTATTGCATTTCTCTCATTACCCTAGTAATGGTTTATTCATTTCTAACTACCATCATAATGGTTTTTTAATTAGCTAATAAACTTGTGAAACTAACTTCACGTTTCACTATTCCAGGGTGATATTCATTGCATAATACACAAAACCTACTTCTATAATTTGCTTCTTCACCGCCCACCATCCCTCTAATTTCCACCATCCACCGTCCCCCTTAATTTATTCCACAAGGCCCCTAAATTATCTTAATCATCAGTCCCTCTAATTGCCTCCACCAGCTATCCCTATTATTTACTCCCTCTATTTTGCTCCAGCAATGTGACGTAGCCTGGATTTTATCTTGAGGAAGCACCTTAATCTTGGATTATATTGGCATGCACACACTTTATATAATGTATGCACTTATATTTTAGGTTTAAGAAATATTTTCAGAAACATCATGGGAGCCTTTTGGGAGGTTCGTGCCCCCTTACCTCACATTCTTTACGTCATTTCCCAGCAGTCTCCTAATATACTCCATAGTCTACGCCTCTCTAATTTACTCCATAGCCTACGCCTCTCTAATTTACTCCATAGTCTACGCCTCTCTAATTTACTTCATAGTCTAAGCCCCTCCAATTTACTCCATAGTCAAAGCCCCTCTAATTTACTCTAAAGTCTAAGCCCCTCTAATTTACTCCATAGTCTACGCCCCTCTAATTTACTCCATAGTCTATGTCCCTCTAATTAACTCTATAGGCTAAGCCTTTCAAATTTGCCCCATAAGCCCCCTTAATTTACTCCATAACTCTAATTTACTCCATTAGATCCTCTAATTTACTCCACCAAACTTTTTAATTTACTCCACCGGCTCACCCATAATTAACTACTCCCAACATTCCACATCCGAGTGGAATGTTGGGAGTAGTACACACCCATTTCTCTCTCCAAAGAGGAAGCATTGGGAGCTGCTAATCATCAGCTAGTGTCATTCGAGAGGTGGCCGGGGTTGATATTTCGTGAGGGAGGGGGTTGGATGACGAAGCCCACTGTCCACGTTAAAAATAAAAATAATTTTCTTAATGATTTTAAAATTTCGAACTTTACATATATGCATAACAATCGCATACAAGTAAAGAAAGATATGTTAAGAGAACAGAGAAATACCACAACTAATCTCAAAAATAGCAAATAATTGTAACAAAGAGATTCCATTACAGCAAAAGTAAATTACAATTTTAAAGAAAATATTAGTAGTTGAACAATTACACAATAAGTAATTTTTCAAAAGAAACTATGCATGTATATCAACACCGTTGACAATATCAAATAAATCTGAGTGAGGCGCATTTGAGAGCAGAAGGACAGATTCAAATGGAGCTAAATGAAACTTATTTGGACGCCTTTGCTGAACGGTTGCTGTGCCAGCTTCTGCAATCAGCAGTGTTTCAACAGCTGCAGCTGATATATTAGCAGTAGCTGCAGCAGCAGTGTTGCAACAGCAGCAGCAGCAGCAGTGTTGCAGCAGAAGCAGCTCTGGAAGGGTACTTAAAGCAGCTGCTGATGCGCCATTAACGAGCAAGAGGATTCCTTCAACTGTGTCTTCCTGTTATTCTAACTGTCGCCAAAAATCTTTGACGGTAAAGTGAAGGGATCGCGGTTGCGCGGAGGTAAGCCACTATCAAACTTTATGTACTCTCTCCTTCTCTTTTCCTCTCTCTCTCTCCCTCCCTCTCTCCCAATCTCTCTCACTCTCTCTTTCTCTCTCTCTCTGTGGTGCAGCTAACGATTAATCAGTAATTTATACGACGTAATTATTTAAATTCAGTAATTTAAAAGACTTAAGTAGATAATTAAGACGTAACTAAGTAAATATATAACAGTGAATGTGTGTGTGTGTGTGTGTGTGTGTGTGTGTGTGTGTGTGTGTGGGTGAGAGAGAGAAAGAGAGAGAGAGAGAGAGAGAGAGAGAGAGAGAAAGAGAGAGAGAGAACACAAAGGTTATATGTTCTATTAAGGTACTCGTAATATACATGATTAGGCCTACCGTTTCTTACAAAGATCTGTCTCTAGCGCTTTTAAGACTGTGTCTAAGATAGATAGATATCATAAGATAGATATGATATGATAGATATATATGACATGATAGATATTATATTAGATAGTTATCATAAGATAGATATGATATGACACACATTATATTAGATAGATATGAGTCTCGAGCTAGCTTCTTCGCATTAACTCAGATACACAAATTACAATTTTTCCATACGTCCAAGTCAATTCCATCCATGAATTACACTGATCTCGGATTTAAACCTAGACTGGTTCATTGACCCTCTTCAGAGACGAACAACCTTTTCATTGCGACAAACCCAGCCATCTCTAAATGGTAGAAATACAGGATTTGCTGCAAAAGCATTAGGCCTATAATCTTCTTGCATTCATCAAGATACATGAGAAATCGAAACACAAGCACCTGATGCTTCCTAGAACATACTACTTGCTGGAAGCCATCTCTATTGTGTTCTGCCAAGCGGCAGGTACGCGGTACATATTCCTACTCTCGTGCTGCATTTCATGCTGGTAGCTACAGTGGTATATTAATTTCCGTTGATTTATTTAAACCAACAAATGTTTGCCTGTAAGTAGCAAGTACATTATGTGTATAGGTTTATATAGGAATCAGAGTTGCATCAAAGGCCGTGTAATTGGCTCAGTTATTTCTTTAAACAACAAATCGGGCTCCGTGACCTCTATTATGAAACTTTTACAGGGGCGAGAGCAAAATTCTTAAAATGCACTAGAGGGACAAAACATGGCTTTCTTTAAAGGCAATGCATTACCTGAAAGGGTAATGTAATTTTCTATCATTTATACATTGTAGGCCTATAGGAAGTTTTTCTGTTCCCATTTAAAATAAAGCGTTGACCTTTTTGATAAATTCGGCCACTTCACCATCATTACCGTTTTTCCTTGAATCCCACCTTAACTAGGGTCGGGATTATAGAATGTTGTTGCAATTTCTGGAGCCTGAGTACTCGCCAACCGACAGTGGCGGATCCAGGGGGAGCCCAGGGGGCCCGGGCCCCCCCTTAGGCCCGGCGATAAAAAGTTTTAAACTATATTTTCATAGTTTCTATGGCAAATTCTATGTGTCAGAATGTTTGTAAGGGTAGTGGTTAGGGTGGGGGGTACGAGAGGGAACTCAGTTCCACTAGATCAAATTTTTTTAAATAAGGGACTATGGGCCCAAATTTTGTATACTAGGAAGCCCTGTAAATGGAAGGGGTTCGAAAAATGTTGACCGTTTCACTAGCTCTCAATTTTCGGTTTAAGCACTGTATAAGATGAAAAAGGGTGTAAGTAAAAAATGTGAACTCTTTCCCGCAGCAGTGATGCAAACAGCCTTGGCTGAGAGAGGCTTAAGCCCCCCCTCCCCCCCTACCGTCAAAATTCTGGCACTTTTGCAATTCGTTCAGATCCGTTGAGTTTCTTCAGAGGTGAAAAAATTAACCTACTTTTTTCCAAAACAAATGTAGGATTTTAGGCATTTTAGGTTTTCTCTCACTTTAGTACGGGTATGAGTGGTGGGAGGGGGGGGAGGGGGGGGGTAAGATAAAATCACTCTACTAACCGTGCCCAGTAGTGAAAACATTTTTAGCCCCCCCCCCCAGCATTTTTTATGATTGCGTCACATGTTCCGCAGAAGGCGGGGCGGGGTGTCAGCAAAAAATGTTTACATTCTCAAAAAACAAAAAAAAATTTCGGCCCCCCTTAAAAAATTCCTGGATCCTCCCCTACCAACCGAATTCCCTTTCTGGCATTGGTTTGAATCTTAGTGATTTGTTGCCTTTTACGACACGTGCAGTCTACGGTTTGTTCATTCTTCAGCAACCCCGACACCAACACGGGTAAGATAAATTCAGCCACTTCTTCGTGTTAATTTTTATCGTCTGTGCTGAACGGAGAAATCAATGGGGGATGTGGTGGCAAATGGCACTTGCTGGTGGAGGCATTCCCTCATTTAACATGCTAAAAGAGGCCATGTTGGGCACGTTCGTCTAGAAACACAGATCACCTCGTCCCGAGAAACGATCAACCAGTCAATCGCGGGCTCACCAAGAACAGAGTTACACCAATGCGTAGTTGTAAGGTCACATTACCGGCATGTTACCGGCTTATACTATGAAGTCATTTAAACATCAATTCAATAATAATAATAATAGATAATAACAACAATTAGAGTGCTACAGTCATCAATGACAACATCGAGCACTATTGAGACAAAATCAAGCCGGCGAGCAAAAAGAAGGTCCAAAAACGGTGCCATTCATTTTGCAGGGGGCTAACAGTTTAGTCTATAGCAGATGAATTCGAAAAATTTAATAAAATCTTAAAATATGTCGTCATATAATAGGAAATAAATTAATTGCAATGAATACATCGCATATGCCTACTATTCGCTAACGCATATTATAGTATATACTATCATTACTTTGTTATTTCCAAGTGATAAGTTTGAGACGTTTATTAAAGTTTACGACTGTGTCCAAGCTATTTATATCCCCTGCTAATTATCGCAAGATCACAAATCCGTCGTGATTATTTCTGGATTAGTCTCTGCATGATACATTATGATTGAGCAGAGGTTAGTGACAGTTAATTCCAGCGTCATTTAGCTAAGTCTCACGCAAACACACACAGTCTGTCAATTATTGCAGAGACAAATTAAAAATGAAAATAGACTGAGCAGATGTGTCTACATTTAATAATATTTTTCATAGCAGACAATTTTAATTTCATTACCAGACAGTACGATTCCAACTACTAGTAAATCAGCGGTGAGAAATGAAACAAAATATTAGTTTTTTACAGCTGCTTCACAGGATATCATATGCTTTTCTTTATCCGTTTTACAGTTTGAAAACAAAACATAGTTAATTAGAAGTTTTTAAATGTGATAAAGCCGTAAATATGCAAGTTAAACATTTTCGTACTCTTTAAATAGCAGTTATACAAAATACATCTTTACGGATGTTCTCTCTTTTATTATCAGTTCAAGAAGCTTTGCTTCTCTCTCTCTCTCTCTCCGTTATTTTCATGCAGCCTTTAAGTAAGTTGAATGAAAATATGATTTCTGATGTTCATCATCTCGTTTTCTTCTTACTGCTTAGGCGCATCTATTGCAATTTAAAAAAAGTTCATTTTATATCATAGGTATTTTGACAAATAGAATTTTTATAGTAGACCACGGATTTCACAGCAAAATATTACATCATAGCATTTATCAGACCTACGTTCTATGCTCTTATCCCTAAATATATTTGCATCATTGCCACTGACAAAATATCGTTGTTAATTCACCATCTTCAAACACTTTTTGCAGCAGTCAAATTTCCAAGTTTAGAATTCCGGTGCTAATATACAGGGCGGTGATTAGTGGAAAGGATGAAAAATAAAATGATCAAAAACATTAAATGTCAGAGATATAATAGATATACGTGGGCTTCGCTAATTCATGTAGCTACATTTGCTATTCGCCTATTTTCGCGGATCACATTTTTGACCAAGACCGTCTAAAACAGCCGTCAAATCAACTAATCTCCCTCCGAAATTTACTAAATATCAAACTCTGTGTAGCACAGACTTTTCTGATCTATTCGTTACCATGGCTGTGGGCGAAAAATCATCAAATGAGATTTTACCGCCATTTGACTGGCAGACAAAAAGCAAACGACGACTTGAAATAGTAACGTAACCTCTGCTTTAAATGTCAACCAGTCCACGTTTGCCTTCTCTACAATTCTGCTGATTTCTTTCGCTCTGTCCTTCCGATTAATCTCGGTCTGGCTACTAAATCCTATCAATCAATTTAGATAGTGCATCGGCAGCATGAGCTGACGTCAGATTCAATACATACATTAGCCCGTCTGTCTATATCTACAACCAGGATTTGATTTGTGCCAATGTAAAAATCTGAAGTGGATTCTAGTTGCCTTCCTCAGGTCCTGCTTCGGCGCCACCTAAAACAAACTCGGTGCGTGACGTGTTTATTCTATACAAAGACTAAAAAGTACACGCAGAATCTAGTCGTAATTGTGTATCTGAATTATTCGCTTTCAATCAACCAATCCATAAGATTTAACGTCCGGTTCTTCGCCATAAGGCAATCTCAGGGACGTCTATTGCAGACCCCGTACAAACAGACGCCAAAACACCAGATGATGACGACTGAGTATACAAAGACCATGCGAGAGAGAAAGCGAGATCAAAACAGTGTAAGTCCAAGATCATCTTTGAAAACTTCCACAGCAGATTTACGTCCTCTGTAAAAAACTGTTCAATGTCAAAGTCTTTTCATATCCATTGGTTATTAATTTCATAATCTCGTGTTACAATTAGAAATCTCATTCATCACCATTATCATCATCATCTTCCCTTGAATCCCAGTTTAACTAGGGTCGGGATACGAATAGACTGCCTCAATCTTTTCTGTCCTACATCATATCATCAGTCAATCCCCTATTTGAGACTTTTCCATTAACTAATTAGAAATCTCAATTCTAGTACATATTAAAACAAATAGAGAGTAACTGAAAATTAAGTTACAGTAGACCTACGCTTAACGATGATCAATGATAACGATGATACACCCTAATGCCCGCATCATTACACAATAAATAAACAGTAAAGTGCTGTACAGTATGAGACGACGAAGTAGGAAGCTGAGGAAGGAAATGGGAAAACACCTCAAAAGCGTTATTTTCCAAGCTAAAGGCTTTACAGTTTGATAAAGACTTGTTTAACTTGTTCTCTCTCCGTCAGTAACTGGATGAGCACAAACCAATCAATCAATCTATAAGATTGATTGATTGAAGATTAACGTCCAGTTCCTCGCCATAAGGCAATGTCAGGGACGAAATTTCAACCCTATATCTACTGATCCACAGTTAGACAATCGGACAACTTATCGATATGTCTCAGCTCAATGCAGCTCCTACTTAGTCGCCTCTATACAACAATGTAGTTAACGGTTGGTCTCTTCTGTAGTAACCCTGACACAATAACAACAAATATTTCCTAGAAGTCCGTCTATTTGTAAACGTAAATATACGTGTCTGAGACTGTGTGGATATCACTGGGTACGCATCACGTAAAGGTCAGAGTACTATTGAAGTGGTTTGAGGAGAGAAAGAGGCCTGGCCGGGGAGGGAGAGGCACATAGAGTGAGACAGCTGAGGTGTATGTTGAAGGCAAATAGAGCGGAGTGACGGTATTTCTGTCATTGTACTGGATGCGCAGAATTAGCAATGGAACAGTTTGCGTTGCTCGCTACACAAATAGGATCTATTCCACTGACACCGTTCTAAAGATAGACACCTAAGAGTAAACCTAATAAATTGTGCGGTTGTTGTTGTCTGTTTCAGTGCCCTTTGACGGCTTCATGGCACAGAAATCTTTCACATATTATCTCGGATTTACTCTTATCACATATCCACATACTACGGTATCATAAAGCCACCGCACATCCCAAGTCTCGATCTTTTCCATGAGATCTTGCAATTACATTCTTCCTCTTAATATTTCATCGGTGTCATCACAAACCATCCTCTATAAATTAACCTAATCCTATCACTTTCTTCATTCAATAATAGAAACATTTTCATTTACTTATTTTGAAGCTTAACTTGCAAATGTTTAACGCCCGTCTCGCAGTACAGTTTCCCTTGTGAAAAAAATAAACGTTAAACTCAGTAATTACAATTTTATAGTTATTTGTTTAAAAGCTCAGCATAGAGCAATTTAGTAGTAAACAAGCTAATTCAATAAAAAAAGCTGTAGATTTATTCAACGATAATTCATCGCTTAGCTTGAGAAAAGTGTTGCCTGCGTAACATGTAGAGATCATCACAGAGCCTGATGGCTTCTACACTGTACCGCTCTACTGTACGTCTCTACTGTACCTCTCTACTGTACCTATCTATTGTACATCTTTACTGTACCTCTCTAATGTACCTCTCAACTGTACCTCTCAACTGTACCGCTCTACTGCACCTCTCTACTGTACCTCTCTCCTGTAACTCTCTACTGTACCTCTCTACCTTAACTCTCTACTGTACCTCTCTACTGTACCTCTTTGCTTGTGCTGACTACCTTTTTACCACACTTTTCAACTGTTACTTTAAAATTATGTTTTAAAAACTACCTGATTTCTATAAAATTATACATTAGACATTTATCAAATTTAACAGCGCACTGTCGCCTAAATAAAGTCGAAATCTGTCAGCAGTAATCACAGTCTAGGGAATCTTTTTAATTATTGAAATGTCAGCGCAACTAGCCGTATACCTCAGTAATGTTCAGATCCGTTCTTCCAGATTGCGGAATAGATGTACAAAAGTACATTCTTGACCAAGTCTCTCTCTTTCTCTCTATCTCTCTCTGTATCTATCTATCTCTTTCCCTCTCTTCCGTACAGCTCTTGAATTCATCCTTACCTGTGCCACTTATCCGATTGATCTAAGGCGTGTCAATAAATCTAAGAGACTGAGAGACGGAGCACAATAAAGCGATCAAACACCGCATAATAATGGTGTTAATGCTCTGCAGAGCTTCTGGCGCCTTTATCGTTGAGTGAAGTGGCGCTACAGAGTTCTTATGATTTGGGGGAGCAGTATATGCAAGCGATGCCGGCGGCTAAAATTGTCGAAACCCAAATTACGGCCAGTCTCGTGTCTTAAAACCATGTCAGTGAAACATTCAAGGTATCGGATAATGCTTTAAGTTTAAAAGAATTGAAAGCATTAGCATGTATAGCCAGATTACCAAGTGGTATGGTTTTAACTCATATCATATGATTGTTTATCCAAAGCGATAATGATCTACATTAAAAACTGTTATCGACTGATTTATAGAATAACTCCAAGGGAAATTTCACTGTAGAATTTCAGATAACAAGGGATATTGCAGAGATAACTTTTCAGAGGAAGACAGAGGCGTGGGGTGTTGGATGGCTTGATAACTAATTCGTTTGTTGATATGAAGAGAAAAGCAGAGGATAGAAATATGTGGAGCAGTTAAATGCTAAGGACCTATCGATAGTCAGTGCACTATGAGAGAGAAACTACATATAAACTAAAAATATAACTAAACATAAACTAAAACTATAAATATATTCCCATTTTAATAATATCAACTATTATAGCGAATTCAATCATTCAGGGAGATATCAACGTCTTTCAAATAAATTAACCGTCCGACAATTAAGTCCACCATGCATATATCACTCTAGAGTGTATCCGATAGTTTACTATATCATAAGCAAACTCAGGAATCGACCCTACGAGAGTTCGATCTATTATTTAGAATTGCACGACGTTACTGAACGCTTTAGCGTCTCCACATGCAGGTTTACATAGAACTTTATCAATTCAACATTAGTATATTGAGCAGGTGGTTTGTTGACAAGTTGCTCGACAGCGGACTAGTAGATGCAATGTTCAAATCCAGTGCTCTCCTCGTCTCGTCACTGATATGCTATGATGTAGGAAACTGATGATAAACCTGATTTTGGCCTTTCAGACAACTAAGCAAGATAACATACATTCACATCTAGGTCACTCTTTCAAGGAAGTTCTTTGTGCAAGAGAAAATAAGCGTTAAATTTTAGACCTGTACTGCGCATTGAGAGAGCACGTACCGAGTACACTAGCATCAGCCTTTAGCATCAGTGTAACTCAGGTATGCTTAGATCAAGTGCATTAGATAGTCGCTTAGAAAAATTCCCGCTGATTAATGTTAACAAATCAGGAATACGTACAAAAATAGACATGAATGGGCAGATCAAATGGGTAAAAAGTATTCTGATAATACAGGGAAGGGTTGCAGATGAATGAAGCATTAATGGATATTGCAACAAACCCATTCGCACCTAATGAACGCCTGCCAATATTGCACATAGAAGAATTGTTTGATCAGTGGTTGTAACTAATAACTCTAGAGCAAAAACATTTTCTATCAAACGACAACCGTCGCCCAACGCAGACATGTAGATCTATACAAAGAAGGGCAACTTAGAGCAATCTGAAGATACAGAGACACGTACAACGCATAGCAATGCTAATTACATACATACAATCATATGCATAATACACTGGCACTCGAGCAGTTTCAAAGTACTATTGCACTTTGTAACATCACTAATGAAGATGCAAAGAAAGAGTGTCAATTGAAGACAGTGACAAGGTAAGCCATATGATCTGGCAACACATTCGTATATCTTTTTATTTTTCTTCAGCATATGTTTTTTTCGGATCGTTTTGGGGTGAATCGCTTTGTGGTGACATGTGATGGGAGGACATCCCTGACATCATCTTTGTATGGGGAAAGCAATTGATAAATTGATTTGAAGAGATATGTACCATACGCCTACCGTTAAGCAGTATACTAAGAATGAGAGATAAAAAAATATTATTAAAACACTAAAGCAAATATATTAAGATAAACACACATACCGAATAAAAATGCCTAAGACAAATCGCACAAGCACACGTATTCACGTATGATATTAACACAACAAAGCAATGCACACTCAAACACGCAGTAAACATATTGCACGAGGTGATACAAAACAGGTAAGCATTCGTATGGCCCGAGGCAAAGAAACTGATACAAACAAATTGAAACAATCACTGCTGTTATAAGCCAATATATTGCAAGCTACAGCACTGGATTGATCTTGTATGATTCTCATATAATTCAGAGTAAAATTTACGGCAATGAATTAATATTCATTTGAAGTTGTAGAATTATAATCTAAAACTGCTACTATTACTATTTAACAACTGTTTAATTTTATTTAAAACGTAATGGCCTATTCCAAAGAATTATGATTGGATATATTCTCAATGATTCAATGATTGACATTTGTCTTAAATAGCCATCGAAGACTTTTCCGATCGTAAAGTATTTATTACTACATTTCTATTCATATTATTGTTGGATAAAGTGCTGAAATAATGCTCGAAATAAAATGCAGCAGTATCGAAATAAAATGCAAATTAGAAACTGACACACACATTTAATCCATCTGAGACCACAAGCCTATAATCTGCCACCCATTTGGACCCTGAATTAGCGATTGTCACGGGCACAATAGTTGATCAACGGAGTGCTCTCCTACTGAGCGTGAAAGTAGACTGCAATTAGGAATATTATTATTATTATTATTATTAACAACGAAAACTTATATAGCAGCGTCATGGCCGAAGTCGGTCTTCGAGACTACTTTACAGAAAGAGTTCAATAGTAATAATATGCAAAATAACAATTACATTTAAATTAATATCTAAACTAGTAAAAAATATGTGTATATTGGACCTACAGTCTACAAATAGCTGTACCAAAAATGGTACCCAGGACCTACTGTGCGCATTAAGCACGATCAACCAACAGGAGGTTCAGCTGTTTAGTCACTAATGAGTAACTAAACCCAGGATTATTAGCACTACAATAATTGGTTGTGTACATTGTTGCCTAATTTAATCAAACAATCATAAAATAAGATATCAGCTAAGTACTACCACCGTACTTTTCTCAATTAAACTAGTTAGCAGCACCGTGTGAGAACTACGCGTATTTGTCCACACACTCTACACATGCAATAGCCCAGGACATCATGATATACACCACAGTTGACTCAACGACTTTTATTTTAAGTGCCCGTAGATCAATTATTGTATCTTCAACGTATAGGTAGTCTACCATATAGAGCAGATTGCCACAAAAGATATGGACTACAGAAGTTCCAGATAATCGAATGCCCATCAATAATAGCAACTGGAGTGCAACTCTCGTCAATGACAACACCAAGCACTAATGAATCAAATAAAGGTCGACGAGCAAAAATTTAAAGGGTCCAAAATGGAGCATATCCAATATCAAAAGAACCAGTCCAAAGATTGTTAGTTATGGCCAAATACAATGCAGTACACTGAGCAGTCAAATACTATAAATAACAACAATACATTACAACTTGGTAACTTCATACAGATTCAATACTCTGGATTTTGTGAATTAACGTCTGGTAAAACCCGAAGGGTACGTCAGTGACGTCACAAAGGTCTAAGTGGAGTATTTCACTGAAAATAACACAACTACATTAGATTCACTGAAAATAACTCAACTACATGACGTCCCTGACATCATCCTTGTATGAGAAAACAGACGTTAAACCTTTATTATTACTATATTATTACTCGAAAGACGAGAGTCGAAAGAGAGAGACGAAAGAGACGGCAGAGAAAAAGAGAGTCTCAGAGAAAGAATGAGAGAGATAAAGCGAGAGAGAGAGAGAGACTGACAGATAGACACACATATAGAGTGGTTGCCGCCCTGAAGGCCTATGATTTAGGTTTTGTGCTATTAACCATTTAGTTGAATTAACAATGCTAAAAAACCACAATGTCTGTCCGTGACATTGGGTGCTCACCGACTGCTGCTCATTATTTTTTTATTCGTGGCTTATTTGGCGAAAGAACTTAGCTAGTAAAGTTAAATTTATAAAATTCTTATTTTAAACAACGACCTTTAGTTAAATAAAGCACTGAATTAGTTCTTTAGAAAAAGTGATTTTAGATGAGAAAAAAGTCATAATTGATGTCAGAATAAATTCACGTTTTTGCTAATTTATATTGATAGTCTAATAAATCAGGCAAATTATCTTACTAAAACTTCGCAGATTTGAAAGGAACCAGGCGAAAGATAATTGTTAGAATTATTTTAAGATTTTCTAAACATCGTCATAGTCGATATCTTGCTGAAAAGCGAGAATATAATAGAGACAAAAAACCTTTCAACAGTTGCAGAGATGATTTTGGAAACTTGCAGAAAAGGTTTGTGTAATAATGGATGCATTCTTTCATCCAACACTATCGATTAACCCTGTCAAACTCTACCTGTAATCAGAGCTAAAACAAGTAAACTAAAGGTCGTAGCTAGGGCGTGTTCAGATTGTCGATATATGGATGAAATTGCAAAATAACAACTAAGAAAATATTATTCTCGTCATGCATGACTCGCGGTTGATAAATTAGAGCTTCTGAATATTTGAACTTCTTCAAGTAGAATCAACAGTAAAAACCACGTAGTTGCCATACATAATACTTACATGTTCCCATATAAGTTCCCATACAATTCCCATACATGTTACTATACACAATTAACAGAATGAAGAAGGGGAAAGCAGCCGGAATAGATAATATCCCAGCAAAATTCGTGAAAATGTTGAAAGAAGAAACCTTCAATAAATTAGTGGAAGTATGTATAGAAGTGTATCCTATACAGATAGTTGGCCAGACGACTTTAACAAGTCAGTGATGATCCCAATTCCCAAAAAAACCAAGGCTGTGCAGTGTTCGGATTAGTTACCATACATGTGCCCATACATGTTACCATACTAGTTACCATACACGTTCCCATGCATGTTACTATACATATTTGCATACATGTTTCCATACATATTCTCATACATGTTTCCATACATGTTTCCATATATATTCTCATACATATTCCTATACATATTCCCATACATGTTGCCATACATATTCCCATACATATTCCCATACATAAATTCCCATACATATTTCCATACATATGGCCATACATATTCCCATACATATATACAACACATATTCCCATACATATTTCCAAACATATTTCCATACATGTTTCTATACATGTTTCCACACAGATAGAGTTTCAATTACATATACAAATCAAAAGTGTGAACCAGGGTGGTCGATAAAAGAAAAGCAAAAATAGAGTACAATATAGTATAAAGGAGTATAATAGAACAGAGTACAAAATAATACTATTTAGTACAGTACAATATGGAGGAACCAAGTACAATATAGTGCAGCATAGTGTCAAATAGTACAATAATACAATATAGTACAAAGCAACCAATTATAATATATGTTTGCGGATTTTCATTATATTTCAATGAGGTGTATTGGATTTGAACCCTGCTCTTAGAGATCAGCAGTCGGACTATCGATGTACTACCGGCTCAACCACCATGCTAATACAGCTACGTCAATTAATTAATACGAAAGATAATATACTTGAATAATACGCTAGCTACACTGTAGTCTGAAAGGAATTAAAACTTAAGGAATTTAATAATTTAATAACTTCATGCATTTAAATCATTTTATTTATTTATGTCACAGTTAAATTAAATCAAATCAAATGATGTAGGACAGAGAGAATTTGAGACAGTCTATTCGTATCCCGACCCTAGTTAAACTGGGATTAAAGGGAAGATGATGATGATGATGATGATGATTTCAAAGTCAATCCGATATACTTTACAAAATAGCACAAAAATAGACAATAAAATACGACAGCGAACAATGGTTTGTGGCTTCCTGAGGAGCCCTAAGGCCATCGAGCAGGACACCAACAGCTACAATATTACAAGACAAAAAATTTATGCTATGCGCACGTTTTGTGGCTGCCAAAAGTTTCAAAAGAAGAGCTATTTTTGATGCATAACGAATTAATATCGTATAGACATAACCACGGTAGTACATTCAAGCAGGCATCCTCAAGAAAGAGAGTTAAAATATTCAAGGAAGCTGCCGTTTCTAATTGTCATTCAGGAAGGGGGATTAGGGAGAAAGCGCAACCCCTTAAATAGGTTTTACCTTTAACCCACTTAATGTAGAGTGCTGAAATTGGAACAACAATACTCCAATTTTACTCTCACCGAAAAAAGTAAATTTAAGACCCCACTGCATGTCTAGACATTTAGCCTTGAGATCTTGACCATCGCTACGAGAGTAATTGAAATAAACTAGTGATAAAAAGAGTGAAAAATTTAATTCAACTTAGTGCAGCGACTACAAACAGATATGTCGCCGTCTATGTGGATCCGCAGTCTGAGAATTAAATAGAGAAAAAATCTAAAAACTGGTAGAGTATCGGATGGTAAATGATTAGATTCTGGACTATTTTTGCCAATTTAGAAGCAAGCTGATGCTGAGATGTCAGAGCTGTTGCATGGAGAGGGCAGAAGTTTAGCTGGAATGAAGCTTGAACTGTGAAATGACAGCACCGAAAGTGCGCCATCTATATATATGATCTGAGTTTTAAATTTAAATGATTCATCCAGAACCAATGAAAGACCCTCTAAAATCCGGCATCAAATTCAGCCCATTCTATAAAGTTCAACACCTTCTAACAACTTCTATCCTAGCCACCACAACGATTGTGGCATTACACTACCAAGCTACTTGACCTTCACTGTCCATTCGGCGTTACTGTGGCATTTAGCATAGTGTAACGCTTTAAAAATACACTTACTATTATATCAAATTATATCTCAGCATCAAGTTCTATCCCAGACTCAAGTTCTATCATTGAATCAAGTTCTAACTCATCATCAAGCGAGACATAGATATCATTAACAAGTAGCAAAGTGCTGCATGGATGTGTATAAAGGACAAAAAGGCTAAAAATTAGCCATAGATTAACTGTGACAACATGAATCAAAGATAAAGAAGATTAAGAGAGAGAGAGAGAGAGAGAGAGAGAGAGAGAGAGAGAGAGAAAGAGAGAGAATAAAAATGAGAGAGAAAAAGAGAGAGAACGAGAGAGAGGGAGATAGCGATATATATATATATATATATAGAGAGAGAGAGAGAGAGAGAGAGAGAGAATAAATATGAGAGAGAAAAAGAGAGAAAAAGAGAGAGAACAAGAGAGAGGGAGATAGCGATATATATATATATATATATATATATATATATATAGAGAGAGAGAGAGAGAGAGAGAGAGAGAGAATAAAAATGAGAGAGAAAAAAAGAGAAAAAGAGAGAAAGAGAGAGAGAACGAGAGAGAGGGAGATAGCGATATATATATATATATATATATATATATATATATCGCTATCTCCCTATAATTATATATATATATATATATATATATATCTATATATATATATATATAGGAGATAGCTCTCTCTTCTCTCTCTCTTTCTCTCTCTCTCTCTCTCTTCTCTCTCTCTCTCCTCTAAATATATATATATATATTATATATATATATATAGATATATAGAGAGAGAGAGAGAGAGAGAGAGAGAGATATATATATATATATATATATAGAGAGAGAGAGAGAGAGAGAGAGAGAGAAAGAGAGATTTATGAGAGAGAGTGAGTGAGTGAGCGATTGAGTGAGAGAAGAGATTTTAGACGACGGAGTGAGAGACAGCAATGCTCGTGTGTGATTGAGAAAGTAAAGAAGTAGCCGAGTAACATCCGCCACTAATCAGAATATACACCGCATCCTCCTCCAAGCTACCGGCTCACCTCGACCAGACACTGGCGCCACTACAATTGTGGTCAAGCAATAAAACGAAAATTAAAAATATCACCACCACGCCCGGGAGACGTGTTACACCACGACGCCTGTGAGACGTCTTACATCACGACGCTCAGGAGACGTGCTACACCACGACGCCTGGTGACGTGTTATACCACGACGCCTGGTGACGTGTTACATCACGACGCCTGGTGACGTGTTAGCTCCGTGGACATACCGGCGACCAACGAAGCAAATACTTAAGCCCATGCGCCAGTTTTAGTAATAATCATATTCATAAAGGTTTAATGTCCGTTTCCTAATACATGAATGACGTCAGAGCCGTCCCCAGTCATAAGTCATAATCAATCACTCAAATGATCTAAAATACATGTGTTGAAGAAATAAAAAGATCCTAAACGGTGTCGGTTCGGTGATCCAAAAATTGTCAGGAAAGATTCCTAACTATTTTTGATAAGATCGAAAAAGTTGAAGAGATCATAATTAAGAGATCATAAAGGTAGGACGATTTACTAGAGATAAGTATTTTGAAGTTTGTCTCTTGAAGCTACATCCGAGTCGGTCCAGACCAGGATATGAACCCCGCACCTAATGATCGGTTAAATGTAATTGCACTATTAGTCGTGACCACAGAATCTGGCAGTGAGTTCCAAGGTTCACAGACTCTAATGGAGAAAAAATATCTTCTAGTATTGACTCTGGATTGGTCAGTATATAACTTCAGTGAATGACCACGAGATTGCCTACTAGACAATAGCAATCCATAGTCCTCCGGGTTACCTCCAATGAGGCTATTTTTTGTTTAGAAAATTTTAAAAACAAAATTGCAATTCAAAATGTCACACGAAGAATCAATTTTAACTAAAATGCATTCGAAGTTCATCTATATAGAAATGCGTTAGTTAATTTTCACCTGCAAGCTCATAATATAATAATAAAATAATAAAATAATGCAACCTTCTGAAAAAGAGACATAGAAAAATGCCACCGATTTCAACTGGTGGTTCGTTGGCAAGTTGTTCGACAGCGTATCAGTAGGTGCAGGGTTCAAATCTAATGCTCTCCCCATTACTGATTTGCTATCTAGCAGGCAACTGATGCAAAACTTAGCTTTAGCTTTAGAATCATGTTAGTAGTCCTCTTTTTGATCCACCATATGCTAAGAACGATAAATAATCACAACATGATGTAATCACATGTGCAAGCAAACAATGATTAAATAATGTCAAGAATAAATCTATAATTTATTAATTGATGAGAACACTGTTTCAGCTTAATATGAGAAAAGCTGGTAAGGTTTTGACAGATAATTTTACTGGAAAGAGGAGAAGACGCTAAATCTACATTTAGCTCTGCTTGAAGGTAGAGCAGCTGCGAGAACTGCATAGGAGCTACAGCAGCAGCTGCAAGAGATCTATAAGAGCTACAGCAGCTGTGAGAACTCCATAGGAGCTACAGCAGCAGCTGTGAGAACTCTATAGAAGCTATAGCAGCAGCTGTAAGAACAGTATAGGAGCTACAGCAGCAGCTGTAAGAGCTGTATAGGAGCTACAGCAGCAGCTGTAAGAACTGTATAGGAGCTACAGCAGCAGCTGTGAGAACTGTGTAGGAGCTACAGCAGCAGCTGTAAGAACTGTGTAGGAGCTACAGCAGCAGCTGTAAGAACTCTATAGGAGCTACAGCAGCAGCTGTAAGAACTGTGTAGGAGCTACAGCAGCAGCAGCTGCAAGAGATCTATAAGAGCTACAGCAGCAGCTGTGAGAAATCTATATGAGCTACAGCAGCAGCTGTGAGAAATCTATATGAGCTACAGCAGCTGTGAGAAATCTATATGAGCTACAGCAGCAGCAGATGCAATAGATCTATAAGAGCTACAGCAGCAGCTGCGAGAACTCTACAAGAGCTACTGCAGCATTTGAAAATAGTAACAACTACTGCTTTCCAGCTCCTTCAGAAGCTGATGTAGTTTGAGCTGTTGCAGTTGTTTTAGCGGCCTCAGCTGCTTAAGTTGTTTCAGCTGCTTCAGTTGTTTCAGCTGCTTCAGTTGTTTCAGCTGCTTCAGTTGTTTCAGCTGCTTTAGTTGTTTCAGCTGCTTCAACTGATCCAGCTTGAATTGTTTCAAATGCTTCAGTTGATTAAGATACTTCAGTTGCTTCAGATGTTTCAGCTATTTCAGCTACTTCAGCTGCTTTGTTGCTTCAGTTACTTTAGCTATTCCAGCAGCTCCAATTGCTTCAGTCACTTCAGTTGCTTCAGTTCTTCAGTTGCTTCAGTTCTTCAATTGCTCCAGTTATTCCAGCAAACTTCAGCTGTTTGGCAGTCCACTAGTTTGTCCAGGAGTTTTAGTGTTCTGAGACTAGGCATTGCATAACGATCTCGTTTTAAATCTTCATTAACCTTGAACATCCCTGACCTTAATACCAACCGTAATCCTAACCACTAATCCTAGGACATGCCCATATATATATATATATATATATAATATATATATCTATATATATATATATATTATATATATATATATATATATATATGCTATACATGTATATATATATATATATACATATATATATATATATATATATATATATATATATATATATATATATATCTTTCAGCTAAAGAAAATTAAAGAATATATAACAGAGCAACTTTAATTTAATAAAAGATCTTTGTTAACTAACATTTGGTTGTTTAAGCGGCCAGATTTAAAGAGAGAGAGAAAAAGGAACAAAATTGTCAATAGCTCGGAGTTCTGCAAGCTTCAGCAGTTTTAAGTAACGACAGAAGTTAAATTCTTAATAGCACCTAAATGTCGATAGAGCGTAGCTAAGTATCAACCACAAAGGAGTTCATAGCAGCTGAGCGCAGCAGCTTAGCGATCAACCTAGTTACCCGCGTGATTATCTGTAGCAGCTTAAATTATAGCAGCAGCTAAAATATAAAGTATAAATATTAACAGCAGCTTCAATATCAGAAGCTTTAATATGGGCAGCAGCAGGAACATAAGCAGCAGCTTGAATATTAGCAGCAGCTTGAACATCAGCAGCGGCTTGAACATCAACAGCAGCTTGAATGAACAATAGCAACAGATTGAATGAATATCAGCAGCAGCTTGAATATCAGCAACAGCCTGCATATCAGCAGCTGCTATAATGTCAGCTGATTAAATTTCAACAGCAGCATAAATTTTCGCAGCAACTTAATTGCCAAAGGTCAGCAGAAACAATGTCAGCATAAGCAGCAATATTTAACACGAGCTTTAGTGTCAACAGTGAAAGTCATCTGTGGATCAAGAATGTTATCAAAAAAGCTGGTAAAGCTATTAACGTCAATTTCCTCACTCGAAAGCGATATCAGTGTAGGGCGAGCCAAGGATTTGAACGCCGCACAAACTGATCAGCGGATATGTCATCAGTCGTGCGATATAACCATTTGGGTTCAGCGTTTTGCAGTGGATTCAGTGTAGCAATTCTATAGTGTAAAATTCTATAGCAATGAAGTAAAGAACTTAAAGCTAGCTTTCTTAAGATAGTTTAATATATTATAAATTTAAAAAATAAGCCGATCTGCAGTAATTAGGTATTTCTAAAACACAAATCACCAATAGCTGCAGTGTTTAAATCGTACCAGCAAATGACAGCAGCAAATGTCAGCAGAGAAAGTCTTGAAGCTGAAGTGTCAGAAGTAGCTAAATTAATACCAGTAGCATCTGATTGTAGCAGCTGTAGTAATAGCAGCAGCTAATATCAGCAGCAGAAGTGTCAGCCACAGAAGTGTCAGCTGATGTTAATATCAGCAGCAGCTGATATTAGCATCAGCTCAAGTGCTAACAGCAGCTTAAGTGTCAGCAGCAGTTGAAATCAAGAGAAACATTACCAGCAGCTTAAGTGTCAGCAGCTGAAAGAATAGAAACATTACCAGCAGCTGAAGGGTGAGCAGCAGCTGAAATCAGAGAAACATTACCAGCAGCTTAAGGGTCAGCAGCAGCTGAAATCAGAGAAACATTACCAGCAGCTGAAGGGTCAGCAGCAGCTGAAATCAGAGAAACATTACCAGCAGCTTAAGGGTCAGCAGCAGCTGAAATCAGAGAAACATTACCAGCAGCTTAAGTGTCAGCATTTACTGTCAGAAGGAGATGCGGCAGCGAGAGAAGATTTAGAAACCTATACATTCTGACGTCATTCATGATAGCACTATCAGTAAACAGACGGGTGAAGAGTAAACGGTTCAGAGCTACACACGCATACTACGACACAAACAGGAGCTATCATCTAGACGAAGGGATAGACAGACTACTTTGAAATATACACTATCGTCTGAAAAAGACCTGCACAGTAATTAAATAGAAATAGAATCGTTTGCTCGAGTTGAGTCCGGGTCACTACTCCACAGGCCAACCGAATACTGCACGTACTGTAAGAGATCACAAAGTAGGATCTTAAGAAGTCAATAAAAATCACCTCAGAGCCACATTCAAAGATTTAATTCAAGCAGAGACCTACACAAAGTATACTAAAGACACAACATCCAGGACGGGATATATACTTTAGTCTACAAGGACCGTAACCGGCAAGATTTTTAAGAGAGCGTAACGCATGCCATTTTATACAATATTAAAATTGAATAAAAACTCTTCAACTTCTACATACTTAGCGTGGATATAAATCTCTATCATAACCGACGAGACGGTGAGTACGGCAGTCGAATTTCTCTGATTTACCCATATACTAGGTGGCTTCCGGTCTAAACTAAACATAATTAGACAAGAGGTCTAATATGAAATATATGTAGAGCAGTAGTAAAGCTTAGTGAGTCTGTGACAGAAACTGCTTTTGTATTAATACTTCCAATAAAGTCTTATTAAATTTATCATTTTCAGTCACTATTTGTAGTTCTCAAATTATTAATAACTATTTATATCTTTAGTCCTAATAAAGAGAGAGAGAGAAAGAGAGAGAGAGAGAGATGGAAAAATATTTACAAAAAAGGAAACTCTTTCGCAAACAGTTTAATAATAATAAATAAATAATTGTGAGGATGAATATGCTTTCATAATAATTTAAAGAAGGCTTCATGACCAAAGAATATTTTTGCGGTTTTTTATTTTTTTTGTTTCTTTGATTAGCCTATATATCTGCGCATACATAGTACACATGTATGGTACACATGTACAATAGATGTGTACTAAACATGTGTACTTTACATGCGTACTATGTATGTATAATAATTGAAATCCACAATGAATAATAATTAATAATAAATAATAATAAATAATAATTAATAATAATATAATAACACACATTATAGTGAAATGATCAACTATGTTGATATCTATCACTTTTAATACCACATGTTATATCCATTAGGCAATTTAGTCCATTTTCCGTGTTGCCAGTCCAGTGAATGTCCGAGATTTTACTCTCAGATCAGCGCTGCTGGGATTCGAAACCACGAGAGTTCAATTCACCTCAGGGTCTGCCATTTAAAACTTCACGACGTTATCTATATCCTTAACCATTGCGCTATCGAGACATTCAAATTACGGCGCATCATCGCGATTTCATACAGCACAAAGTAATATCCTATCCATTCTTCATCGGATCTTAAAGCACAAACACTCGCTCACCCACTCCCTCTTCTCTCTCAGTTACGTCACCTAACTATCGCTGACTTCAAAAAGTAAAAAAAACTGTGCGATGAGCAATAGGCCTACTAATAATAATAATAAAGGTTTATCGTTCGTTATTTCGTCCAAAGCAGACGTGATGGACATCCCTGTATTATCCGTCACTACAATACCGATAAACTTAACACGATTAGAAAAATGTCTGGAATAGAACTGAAAAGAACTGAAAATAGCAAAACAAATATATAAATAAATAATAGTAATCAATTACAAATTCATAATACAAAATTAAAGATAAATACAAGTACCGGTCCGGTTATTCAATGGATAACTAGGTAGATAATTTTGATTTAAAATTTAGAAGAGAAAAAAGAAGTTCTAAAGATAATCGTACAGAGAGTACCAACGTGGAATTGCATCGATTTAGAGAAAGAATAAAGAAGAAGAGAAGTCGAGTCAGTATTGATAGGAATGGAAAGGAAATCAAAGAGTTAAGAGCACTGGAGTCTTCAACGATAATAAAAGTAATAGCAGAGTGTAGCGCTGCATTAACCACGAGTGGTAATGACCAAGGCTGCTGCACTCTGATTGTCGTATCTCTCGTATTCTGAAATTTTGTATCTTACATTCTGGATCTTGTATCTCGTATTCTGGATCTCGTATCTCGTATTATGGATCTTGTATCTCGTATTCTGGATCTTGTATCTCGTATTCTGGATCTTGTATCTCGTATTCTGGATCTTGTATCTCGTATTCTGGATCTCGTATCTCGTATTCTGGATCTTGTATTTCGTATTCTTGATATCGTATCTCGTATTCTGGATCTTGTATCTCGTATTCTGGATCTCGTATCTCGCATTCTGGATCTTGTATTTCGTATTCTTGATATCGTATCTCGTATTCTGGATCTTGTATTTCGTATTCTGGTTCTCGTATCTCGTATTCTGGATCTTGTATCTCGTATTCTGGATCTCGTATCTCGTATCTCGTATTCTGGATCTTGTATTTCGTATTCTTGATATCGTATCTCGTATTCTGGATCTTGTATTTCGTATTCTGGATCTCGTATCTCGTATTCTGGATATGATATCTCATTTTTTGGATATGGTATCTCGTATTTTGGATATGGTATCTCGTATTTTCGATATGGTATATCGTATTCAGGATATGGTATCTCGCATTCTGGATCTCGTATTTTCGTATTTTAAATATCGTATCTCATATTCTGAATCTCGTATCTCGTATTTTCGAATTCTGAACCTCGCATTCAGTATTCTATCACTCCAATATTAATCTTAGTTTATAATTGTAATGATCTTGTATTATTGTATATATATATATATATATATATATATATATATATATATATATATATATATACAATAATACAAGATCTATATATATATAAATATATATATATATATATATATATATATTTATTTATTTATTTATTTATCTATATAATGAATTGCAAAAAAGTAGAAAAGTAGAAGTAGTACATAACAAATTTCATTTAATATAACTTCGGAACCATGGCATACAGGTGCACAAAAAGTTCTGAAATAGAGATCAATTGAGCGTATCTCTGAAAAGTTTACTCTTATTGGGCAAGAGCCGTAATACAACTTCTTGTTATCAATTTACTCATCAATTTCTGCCGCAAAGCAGTATCGCACATTGCACAAAAAAGGTAGGTTCACGAGAAGGCTAATAACTTCGCAATCTGCAAACAAAATGCGATGAAATCAACAGATATTACGCAATATCGGACAGCCTATTGGGGTTGAAAATGTTTATCACCTAAATTAAAATCCTCCCAAGTTACGTTAAATTGCATTTGTGTACTACATTTTTCACCACCGTGTATATAACTAACTAAATAAATAAGTAAATATATATTTAAAAGATTCAATATAAAAAACATTTTTTAAATGAATTAAAGAAAGTATATGCATTCAATTGAGTATTAAGACTCATGGAGCACTGTGTATCCGGCATAAGTTTTGGGATTATTTTAAAGTGCTATTGCCCTATTCTAACAGTAATAGTGTTTAAACGGGAGTATCGTTTGGTACTTCCATTTGTATACTCGATTATTTCTTTACTTTCTTTATGTTGAATGAAGTTTGTTTGATTTGTGTGTCTCATACTGCCATGAATTTGGTAATAAAGATAATTCAAAGCACGTTCAAATATAAATTACATAAAAGCAGCACTAAACAAATCTGAGTAGATTCAAAGAAAATCTATGATATACATGTACAACTTGGGGCTAACCGCATGTGTTCCTAACAAGTGATAAAAAAGATACAGCAAGTCCGCAGTGACGATATGAAGTAGCCAAATAACGTACTTTAATATACTCTGGGTCTATTGATCGTTCTACTTTCATATTTTCATACATTTAGCTGTTAGTCAAATAATAAATTGTTTAGTTCTATATGCGGGTAAAGCTTGATAACATCCACTAGTCTAGGCTAAAGTGGAGAGAAAAGTGAGGTCAGTAGACCTAGTGAAGAGAAATACGTTATAAAAATGGTATAGGTTACATAAATCTATAAACTATTATATATTTATATAAAGTTCTTCCAACAAAATTTGTAAAACTGGTATTTTAAAATATCAAAAAATCGTCGACTTTTTCTCAAACTTTGGCTAGTTTTCTAATTTAAAATTGCTCTAATTGACTGATTAGTAATTCGCTGTGACGAAGTCCTCAATGTTTTTGTTGTTAGAAAATTATTTTTTCACAAACGCACGCTCCAGGGTTGCCGAGTGTAAGCCAATATACGACGCTGCTTGGAGCGATAGCACTGCAAGCATAAACAACGCAGAAGGAAATCAATGCACTGCGATGTCCCTAGCGTTAGAAAAATTAAAAATATTAGCACTGACTTTCACTCGATTTGGCACACTTTTAGCTTAATTTAAGCAAAATATTAAACTTTATCCTGTTAAGATCAATGTAATAAAAAGGAGATCAATGGGTCAATTGATGCACAAATTGAAAATTGATGCACATATTGATACACAAACTGAATAACTACAGATAGTTAGGGAAAGCTACCTCAAAGTTAGGTTGCACATTAGTGAAGATATAACATGAGCGTATTATATAATTATATAGGCCCTCTATATATATATATATATATATATATATATATATATATATATATATATATATAGGGCCTAACTAAACCATGGTCCAGCCTGAAATAATAAATTTATTAATTCGAATTGAAAAACTTGATATATTTCTTTATAGTACTTTAAACGGTACTAAGATGTTAAGGTTGATAACTATCCCTGTAAGGTACCCATTGTCGCAAGCTATTATAGATTCTATAGGACTACGCTTGTTTTCAACGCAACGACATCACAGCTCCGCACAGTTTGACGTCAAATCCATACTGCTTTATGTCTAATCGAACTCTATATAGAGCAACCTCCTACTACTCTGTTGATTCTGCAGCCCACATGAAACTGTTCTAGTCTTTCTGGAAACCGAAGAGAAACTATCTTAACTCAGACGTATCGTCCCCTAATTTATTAATCTTTATATCACTCGCTAAACTGTCGACAAATTCACGTTAAACCAAATAAACTGAAACTTCACTTTAAACTGAACCTTGACTACATTCGCTTTATTGCGACAAATTTTTGAACTGAAACTTCACTCTAAACTGAACCTTGACTACATTCTCTTTATTGCGACATATTTTGACCGTGCTACGTCCGAATTCCTCAATGATTGACTATATGACATTCCTCGTAGGAAGAGATTAAGCAGGAACCGAGAAGGAAATGGAAAATCACCTTTAAAAACTGTATTTCTTTCCAACCTAAAGTTATATTAAGGTTTCATAAAATCATAGCTTTTATAGGATCAATGAATTGGAAAACACAGTGCTCTTTAAAGAGAATGAAGGACAAAGGAGTTAAGAATATCGTAAGGATACTTAAAATTAATATTTATAAAAAAAAGTATCTATAAAATCGGCGAATTCGTTTAAAATTTGGGCACAGAAAAAATTAACTTTATATATCTCGATAACGTTAGCATAGCTCTTCAACTCAGTTTACTTTCATCTATGAAAGTCAGTAGCATTATATTAAAAAAATAAAACGAACAGGCGAGCAAAGTAATGGGTTGCTCAGATTAGGATTATATAAAAATATTGCTTATCAAGAACTAATAAAAATACGATCTTTAAATACGTTGCATTAGCAATACAGGAAGAATATAATACATCTTATAATACAAAATTAATTTTAAAAGGATATTATACATCTAACATTACACTATTAATAAAAAAATGACCATGCAGAAAACAAAAACCACTTACCGTAATTCAAGCTTTACTGAAGATCGTGATTTTATTCTAAATGCCTCGTAGGAATCATTGTCATCATTAGTTGTAGCAATGCTACTGCACAGTCTATACTATTCGTACAAGTTCATATTCACAGTTTGAGAGCAAAGAAGCGTACATGCTGATCTGCAAACAAAACAGCATTGTTTAATCACGCAATTCTATAGTTAGCAATGCTAATGACCGTTACTCTAGTTAGCAATGCTAATGACCGTTACTCTAGTTAGCAATGCTAATGACCATTACTATAGTTAGCAATGCTAATGACCATTACTATAGTTAGCAATGCTAATGACATGACTCGTACTAACCCTTCAAAATTCTAATGATGAGTCGCGTATAACACAACAATATCATTAGCCCTGATCATTTAAAACAATTCTATTCCACTAGGGTCATTAGCATTCACCACTGGCTCGGTAAGATACTCGACCGCGAATCAGTAGGTGCGGGGTTCAAATACTGTGCTCGCCCGTCACTGACATCGCTTTCGAATGAGGTAACTGACGTTAACCTTAGCTTTACCAGCTTTAGGGGTAGAGCCCCTTCCCCTAGGGGTTTCCTCTTCCACTAGGGGAGGAGCATCTTAACCTAGGTGGGGTCTCTCTCTACCATGAATCCACTGCTAATAACCAGCCCTAAACCCTTTAAACAATTCCACTAGGGGCGGGGGCACTCTTTACCATCGATTCCATGCTAATGAGCAGCAATATAAATTTCAACTAGAATATGTTCTTGAAATAGGTTTATCTCTCTCTTTCTTTGGTTCAGTAAGTAGCAGGTTAAAACCTCACATTCCTACTGACATTCTTCTCTTACATTCATCAAGGAGCTTTCATTGATAAACAAGTTGATCCCATCCTATATAGGCTAAGTCTTTACCAAACCTACTGATTCCAATAGTCTGGCAAAAGCTCGCTTCCAGACTCAACTTTTGCGTAGTCGCCTAGTACGACAAGTGTAATTTACAGATGGCCTATTCTGTAAAAACTTAACACAAAAATATGTCAATTATGACATTAACGAAAATGCAAGGATTACGAGTAGATAGATGAAAGTAATTAACAAATTATTACGTTCATCATAATAGTCTGACGGCAATAAAGCTGAGCTTAACGTCAATCTCGCGTCACGACAGCACAACAATGGCGCCCAGGACTTGAACTCTGAATATACCAATCCGCAGTCGGAAACAAACCGATCATACCATTAACTCAGCAAATAAAATTATTTATTTTGAAATCAAAAGGTATATATAGAGCAAATTACCCGAAGAGAATCAATAAATTACGTTAACAGCTGATTAGTAAAATAGAGTATATTTTTTTGGAAATCCTGAGTATTTGAAGAAAACGTATAACATCTTAGATACATCAATTTCGTAGCCCTACGAACCTATGTTATCTGTCACTCTGTAGCAGTGATTTGCTTTATCTAATCTCTAAGTAGGGCGTGTTAACAACTCACCCGTGCAAGATTTTCTAATTGGAATTTTTTTAGTCAACCGTGAAAGGTTAGACGAGTGTTTATACGTTTAATGTACTATGCTATTTCTAGGCGTCTGCCTAATACCAACTCAATTACACAGATTCACTTAAATCACAACTTTGCGAGGTCAAATCCTATTTATGAAAACGGAAGGAGATCAGCAGCATCATCTTGTTTCAGGGTAGCTAATCACAACATTAAATCTCTCTTCTTCCAGATACATAATTATAAAACAGAGAGCCATGTTTGCAGAGTTTTCTTCCGTAGCATTGAACTTTTACTGATTTTTTTCTTATAAATCAATCGCCCCCGCCCAGTAAATGTTAGTCGAAGCTGAGGAAGGCATAGGGGTCCCACACTGCCATAAGCAGAATCCCCAAAGAATATTGGTATATCAAAAGGAATGATATAGATGATTTAAAGATCTACTCTTATGTGGACGTGAAGAAGAAAACGGAAGATAGAGAAGAGTGGAGGAATTATACACTATGGACCTGCCAGTAGGCAGTGCACTAAGAGAGTGCCACTATCATTCATGACAACATCGAGCACTATAAATAACTATCAATGAAGTAGATAATGAGTCAAAGGTTCCAACCACCAACTAGGTACTAGTAAAATGACCAACAAGATCAATCACCATATTCTCATTTTTTATCAATTTTGCGGTGTAAAAACATAGAAAAATTGAAAAAAATATTCCTAGCAGAAAGAATCCCAACAAAATGATGCTTACAACATAAGCATGTGTCAGAGGATATATTTCTTTGTTCTTAAGATAGAAAATTTTAGTCGTTTCCTTCGATAACACACATTACTGCTAGCTCAGATTTAGAAATAATCTTCCATCACCCACTGTTTAGAATTCGTTGAGTAACCAGCGATTTGAACCCATGTCTCACGATTTCGTGACTCGCGCTCTACTAAAACACTATACCACTAACACTGAAGTCTCTCAAATACCGGAAAGCTGGAGTAGTCATCACGATGAAGCCTTCCATTTGTTACGACTCATAGGACATGGCTATCAGTTACCGTTATGTATAAAAGTTGAGAGTTGTTCCACAGAAATGACTGGATCATTCCCAGGATTCACTGAGAGGTGCTATGAGTAACGTAAGAACTTAACTGGAAAAGTTGACGTCAGCACGAGTTCTAAGTTAAAGCTGGTAAAGCTAACGTTAGCGTCCGTATCCGAAAGTGATGTCAGTGACGGGCGATCCCAGGATTTGAACCCCGCACATACTGATCCGCGGTCGAATATCTTATCGACATAGACACTGGCTCGAGCTTATAATACAGTGTATTTATGTTATAAGAACGGTAAGTCTATTCAGATTTAAAAGAAGCCTATTATGCGTTAAAAAGCAGCTGGTTTTAAGTTACAAACCAGTGTAGTAAAAGTTTCGATAAATTTCATTCATATTTATTATTGACAGTAAAAGGCTAAAGTTAAAGCCAAGTTTAACGTCAGTTTCCCTCTCGATAGCATGTATGTGACGGGGATAGCACTGGATTTGAACCCTGCTTCTACTGATCCGTTGTCGTACACCTTGCCAACAAGCCACAGGCTCAGCGTAAGTCGTTGACCTCGAGAAATTCTTCTTGAAAGGTTTACGCTAATAAAAGGCGTATTTTAAGTTGATTTTCTTTAAATACTATACTATCTTCCAATTAGGAGTAAAGAAAGATAAAACATAACAAACCGCATACAATATACAGTAAATTTTACGTGTTCCATGCAGATCACTGTCGATCTGGTTCAGTTTACCTATGAACATTGGTTAAAGTGGGGGAACGCAGACCCCATCGAGTTCCCCTAGCTCTTTTTTATGGGTGCGTTCCCCTGCTGGGGGACTATATTAGATACTAGGAGACCTGTGAATGCATTATAGGGGGCCCGAACAATTCTTATCATCCCCCATCTCTTAAATCTCAATTTAAGCACTGTCTATGAATGATTCACTATTACTTCTGAATGTCCAATGGGCAGAGTGTTGGCCTGAGACACAGTTGTTCTGAACGATCTAGTTCTAAACTTTCTAACCGTCAGGTCAATATTACATACCATAGCAACGAACGCAGATTCCTAGCGTCTTTAAATGAAGTCAGAAATATCAATGATTGGCTTTCAAATCAATATGGCCCATTTACGAATGATTTGTAAGCTTTATTGGGAAGACACTAATGGAAGTAGAAGTTTGTAAAGCATCTTGTAAGTGCAGATCTTGTCATGATTTACTGGCACAATTAGAAACCGCCAACAAATTGTAAGGTTATTAGCTTTGCTTGGTTTAAGATGTCTCTGTTATTATTTTTAAAATGCAGAGCATTGATATTGACATGAAATACAAGCTTGACTAGTTTCTCATTTTAACAGATTTGTACATGTTAACCTTAGCTCTACATTTTCAGCCACATTCAGAACAACTGACATTGTTTTATTAGATTTTTGTCGTAGGTATTAAAATTTTTACAAAGATTTTGTCCATGAACTAAATATTTCTTATGTATTGCTCAGTATTGCTTAGTGTGGCTCAGTATTGCTCACTATTGCTCATTATTGCTTATTATTACTCAGCATTGCTATTTCGTATCCACCTACGGTCAAGCAAACCTAAACTATTTCCATTAAGTTCATGGATACAAAAATGAAATCTATTTCACAAGAATATCTAAAGAGTTAATACGCGAAAATTATAAAACCCAAATCATCGCCAGTAGAAAAGTAATCTGAACTGATCAGTGATTATGATGGAAGGTTTACATCGGAAGAAAATCTGGGAGGGAATGACCCCCCGCCTCCCCCCAACGACAACCGTTCCAATGTTCAGGCAGTTACTGAAGAGAATTTCCACCCATAGCATCAAGCTTATTTCCAGAAGACGAAGCTACTTTCACGCAGCATTACCTACTCGACTAAATTATGGCTTCCTCTTCGCTTGAGTCTGTAGGCATTGCCTGGTCTCGCACTTAACTATCAAACCCGTCCTGTGAGGCTGTGAAAAATCACCGAATGAAGAGAAATGAAGAGAAGGTTGGGAGGGGAGTAGCCGAGGCTAAAGCTGAGACTAAAGCTGAGACTAACAACTAAAATTACACAGGTTTTCAAGACTCTATAAATCAATCAATCAATAAGAATTTAACGTCCGGTTCCTCACCATAAGGCAATGTCAGAGACGTCAAGATCGCGTATCAATCAGTAAGGCAGATATTTTTGTTCTATAGAGCTCGAATCCAGGGAGACTGGAAATTGTATGTCGAGTCTCTGACGTCGGTTACTTTTCTGTCAGTGACGTGGTGGGTGAGGTGAATTTAAAATATATAACCTACTGATACATATGATGTAGGAAAGTCCCTGACATCATCTTTGTATGAAGAAACGGACGTCAAAACTTTATTATTATTAATTACTATTACTATTATTTATACTATTCTTATATTGTGATTGTCATTGCTAATATTATTATTGATTTTTAATATTTATTATTATTTACTACTTATTATTATTTATTATTATTTTTATTATTATTTATTATTATTATTTATTATTATTACTTTTTTAAAGCTCTGGGCTGTATAGCGCTCTGGGCTAAAAAATAACATAAATTAAAGACTTTATCTAATTAAAAGATTAAATTATTATTATTATTATTATTATTATTATTATTATTATTATTATTATTATTATTATTATTATCTTTAATTGGCCTGGGCTGTATAAGGCCCTGGGCTAAAATATACGATAAAAAAGACTTTATTTAATTAAAAGAAAGATGAAAAAATATTTAAAATAGTTCGTCTACGCTCTGGGAGGCCGCATTCGCTAATGTGCCACGAATGCATACAGCATTAAAACGCTGGAGTGCGACAGATAGACGCTGCCATAGAAAGGCTTTTTAACGCTGGTCGCCTGTAATGGCACTGGTTCTCCTGCCTAATTCGTTTAAGAAGTCAGACGCGGCAGAGTTGATGGGGCCCAATGTCTCAAAAGCAATAGGCAGGAAGATGTAGCTGCTAGAGACTGCGGCATATTATTATTATTATTATTATTATTATTATCATCATCATCATCATCATTATCATTATTACTAATTATATTTATTTATTATTATTACTATTATTATTATTATTATTATTATTAATGCAGTCAGACACATAAACACTACGCCTGACCCGGGTGTGGAATGAGGTGAGCGACATCATGTGATGGTCGTCTTGTGTATCTTTTAAGGGTCTAAGACATAAATTTTTAAAGACAACCTTTCCTTTCAAATTTTTTGTTGTGACGGCATCTGCACATCATGCACATTTATTAAATTATTTTTTTATATGCGAGACAAAAACTTTTATTGTCCAACTTTTATTGCAACAGTGAGTAGCTTAGGTTTCAGCCAAATATTTCCAGTGCCTTCAAAAGAAATCTAAACAGCTGGGGACTAGACTAAATTGCCAAGATCTCTACAGGCTGGAGCCAGTAGCGATGTCGATAAGATGTTCGACCGCGTATCCACGTGTGCGGGGTTCAAATCCTGAACTCGTCAGTTACTGACATCGCTTTCGAGTGAGGAAACTGACGTTAATGTACGCTAAAAAGCAGTCTTCGGGTCGTCTCTTACACAGCATCACGGGAATTGCGGAGATCTACGTAGGAAGCTAAAAAAGCTAAATAAAGTTCAACAAATAAGTTCATTAAGATGGAAAGACTAAACACGTCTGTGTGGTCTAACAGCTGTTGTTTATCATAGAGCGCAACATTAACCAGCAGCTACTGGCTACATAACCTGAAACCTCATCTCACTATAATCTCACACTCACACTAACTTATCAACCAACCATCATCTTCACCGATTTTAAGTAAAATTTAATGATCTCCCTAAAACGTAATCTCACACTCACACTAACATATCAACCAAGCTTCATCTTCACCGATTTTAAGTAAAATTTTATGATCTCTTTCCCTAGCTGCCTTTTCACGTAACGTTGCGTAGTAATTGTTTTGGATCGACGACAGCATGAGTTGTCGAGATAGGAACTGTAACCTACACAACAACTTGGTTTTTATTCTCACCACTGGAAGAGAAAACCCATGTCGCTAGTCAGTCTCGAACTCGTGGTCTATCAGTTGAGAGACGAGTTCTCTACTGTTGCGCCACAAGGCGCTTCAATCTCCCCAGTTTAAAGGTTTTATAATTTCGAAGAAGTTTTGCAATAATAACAATAATAGTAAAGGTTTATCGTCCGCTTCCTCATACAAGGATGACGTCAGGGACGTCCCCCCATCACACTGTCATTACAAATCGATTCACCCCTAACGATCTGAAAAAACATATGCTCAAGAGAAAGAAAAGGATCTTAAACGGTGCCGGTCCAGTGATAAAAAACAGTTAGGCAAGATAAAGTCTATGGTTGGAAAGAAGTGTTTTCAACCTACAACGGAAAGTGGAAGTAGTAGAACATGAGCGAAGATTAGGAGGCAAAGAGTTCCAAACAGTATGAACGGAGAAAGAAAATGATCGTCTACCATATCATAGAGAATAAATGAGAAATTTCACCGTGTGAAAAATAATAATCTTGTAAGAAATAAGTTAATATATTACAGAAATAGCTTTACAAATTGTTAACTATCTATAAATATCATTTGCATAAAAAAACACCTTCAACAACTTAAGCTCGTCAAACTGTTTGTCGATACTTCTACGAATGTCATCTATGAATCAACAGTAGTTAGAAAATAAAAGATAATAATTCAATAAAATCTAATAAAATTATCTTACTCAGAAGTATAATCCACCTAACACTAAAAGCTTAACAGACAGCTATTTTTATTTTGTACAACTTTTAAGCACAAAAGTAAATTTAAAATTTGAAAACATTTAACCTGGTAAAGCTAATATTAACGTCGGTTTTCTCACTCGAAAGCGATGTCAGTGACAGATGAGCCCAGGATTTGAACCCAGCATATACCGCTTATCAACATTTAATAAACAAATCTTAAAAATGACAAATCAATGAAAATCAAAATAAAGTATAGCAAATGCGATTGAGAAAACAAGCAACATATAAAAATATCATAATTCATTAAATTGTTTAAAATATAATTACCGTAATTACGCTAATCGGGATTTGAACACAGATCTCTCCAATTATCTGTATCACAAGTGCGTCATTCTATGCACTAAACTAACAGACACCTATCTTATTGCAGCGAAAACTAATTATAATAATATTAAAAGCTAACCGAATATACAACACCGTAACTATGTTTATTGAAAACAAAAAAAAACATTTAGCAAATAAATTGAATATAAGTAACCATGGTTGCATATAAACGCCGCTGATATAATTGCAAAATGTAATTTAATTACTAAATCAAGTAGTTAAATAGCTAAACATTGTCGTTTCTCACATGATTTCAAAACACTACAAGCGAGTTACGCATGAGTTAACTTATAGGACAATATACATGTACTTATATATCTAAAAATATTACAAAATGCTAGAGTAGATTATCGAGGGGAGAGGGGGAGGGTAATCGGACTCCCTATTTTTTAAAGAAGTATCAGATTCGTTAAGAAACCTCGAGAAGAAATCGTTCAATCAGAGAATTTGAAAACAATTTATATAAATTTATTCAACTACGCCAAATTTATTCAACTACGCCAAATTTAAACTATTAAGCGCGGACCTTGCAAATAGTAATGTACAGAGCTAAATAAAGCTGGCCCACGCATTTTGTAGGGCCCTAATGTAGCGGACTGAAGCTAAAAATAGATTATAGATTTATATTGTTGGTAGCAGGCGTGCTGTAGCCATTGATTATACTTAAGCACGCACTACGAGGAAGTCCTGAAGTGTACGTATATAACTAATATAGTTTTACAAGTGAGGACGTCAGTGAAAATCCTAAATTTAGGTCTCTCGCACAGACGTCTATTAGAGGCGGGCCCAATGCACAAAACTTTCCTTTTTTCCCTAAAGTAACGTTTCTTGTGAAATGAATCATATCATTCAATATCTCTTTGTTTCGGCCTCAGGAAAAATTCATCTCTCTCCCATTTCGTTCCTATAATGAGGGTTTAACGTCAAGGTCAGAAATCTAAATGGTTTCACTTCAAGACGTCAGGTGTACCGGTTTACCCTGAAAGGTGAATGTCCAAGATTTTACTCTTTGATCAGCTCTACCGAGGATTGATCCTAGGACCTCAGGAACAGCCATTTAAAACTTCATTTCCTAATGCGCTTACACAGTGAGCTATTTATGCATTAATTTCCTCTTCCATTCTTATTTTTACCCTTTAATACACTAAACCCCTTAGGCCTATGTAAACATGGAAACTCCCCTTAATATTTATGCCCTCTAATTACCTATTTTCCTTACAAATCGCCTTTAATTCTACGTCGAATGTGAAGCAGATTACTATTAGATATTCAGTACAGGTTTTAATTAAGGTGGAATATCTAAGAAAATGTTACGAATTAAACTAAAAACTTGATTACGACGTCAAGTTGAAAACTTGTGAATGATGGTTGGTAAACGTTGGTAAACACAGTAGAATCAACTCTTTGTCAATTCTAATAATTACTAATTTATTATTACTAGTAAAGTCTCTGCTATATAACTTTTAAAATAAGTACATATAGAGGGTCTAATTGAAACAAACTACAATCTGTCACACCCAAACCACGTTTACTTATTTCTAATTTTCTATTCTCACATTATGACGCACTGCAACACATTTCATCCATATACATGAAATTCTAGCTGCTAGATGACGCTTCATTTTATTATAATAGGTGCAATTTTTAAATTGTTTAATTTTAAACGAGCTTTAAAAATTCTACTACACGCACGAAAGCAAATGACGTATGTATGACTCATGCACACAGGTTCGCATAGTAAACTGCACCAAACGACCTCCCAGCTCGTTTCAAACAGCATAAGACTTTGTTGAAAGAAATGGGCTAATGCTATCTAATTATACCTGACAGAATTGGCCAAAAATAATATACTAAATATAGAAAAATGAGAAAAACATAGTTTAGACGACTAAAGTTGGGTATGTTGAGTATAAATAAATAAATAAAGCTTTTTCTTGCTTAATACTGTTTCACATTTAGTATAGGTTCTGATAATTATGTGCAATAATTTTCTGTCATTGTGGTTACTAATTTGCCCCACAGCAGGCCCGAGACAAAATAGTAATTTATGCTACTATCTCGATCACAAAAGAGCAAACCAGAAATCAATCGCTAAATGTTGACCACAATGCAAGTACCGAGACGCGAATAATTCAGTGTACAGGGGAATAATTCACGAAACCAACAATACATCAGAGGACCTAAGTTATTACATTATTATTACTAACACATCATTGTCGTACAGTTGAGAGACAGTGAAATTTTTTTGGAAACTCTCGAAATGGTCCTAAATATCTACCGGACATGAAATTCTACCTCATCTCATATTTTAAGATCTTCTTACCTTGAGATATATTTCTATCTTATCATATATTTATTGCCAGGCGTTGGATAGATAGCAATAGAGAATAGTTTGGATAAGACACAATCGTAACCGCCTAGAAAGTGTAAAATGAAATCAGTTTAAAAGAAAATTCACGCATGAATTGTGTGACGTCTTTCAAAACCACAGAGAACTTTTCTGTTGCATCAGAAATATGTCACTAAATCCGACAGAGATTAACGAAAAGTGCTGAAATCAAACGTCACGGACCTGCCATTTGGCAGCAAAGAGACACAGAAAGAACACAATTCCATACGGACGAAGTATGATGTGAATATCTTATATATATCTGTCTTCAGAAATGTAACCTGTTCCAGAGGTCAATGTTAACTGCTAATGGTTATGTTAGCTGTTCGTGGGATCAGTTCCAGGTATATGTGAGCAAAGTTATGGAATTATCAGCTAATTTTTTTAAAAAGTATATTAGCCCATGGAGCGACGGGGGAACTCGATATCCTATTGTTTTATTAGTAGACACGAGAGAGAGAGAGAAAGAGAGAGAGAGAGAGAGAGAAAGAGAGAGAGAGAGAGAGAGAGAGTGAAAAAAAGAAAGAAAGAGAAAAAGAGAGAAAGAGAGATAGATAGAAAAAAGATAAAAGAGAGAGAGAAAGAAGAATATTATATTTAGTAATGCATTACGGATTGAATAGAAGTAGAAATCAAAAATAAGAACATTAATTAATTTTTGATAGCTAATTCAAACCGAATAGAAATGATAAGCATAAAAAAACTACGAAAAACGTTTGTATACGGGAAGAGTTTATTATAGATCGTAGTAACAGGAAGGCAATAAAAGTACTTAATTTCATCATCAAATATTTTAAATATTTAAATTTAAACCACTAATCATTCACATATAATTATTAATGACATTAATTTTAATGACTATTAGCAAATTGATACCTATCTTCTCTCTCTCTCTCTCTCTCTCTCTTTCTCTCTCTCTCTCTCTCTCTCTCTCTCTCTCTCTTTCTCTCTCTCTCTCTCTCTCTCTCTCTCTCTCTCTCTCTCTTCATACACACTAATATACAGAATAACAGATTCAGTGCAGTGCAGTGGTTAGAGGTGTTGGGTAGCGTCATGAAGCTTTAAATGACTGATCCTGAGATGAACTCTCGCATTGAACTCTGCAACTATTTCATGTACGTACAGTAATATTACATTACTAACTATTACATTACTACGCGTTATAGAGTAGAGTACCGTAACTATTACATAAGTACACTATGCGTTACAGTACTGTAACTATTACGGAATTAGACTACGCGGTATAGTAAAATACTGTAAGTATTACTTGATTACACTACGCGTTACAGTACAGTACTGTAACTATTATGGAATTACACTACGCGTTGCAGTACAGTACTGTAACTATTACTGAATTACACTACGCGTTACAGTACAGTACTGTAACTATTACTGAATTACACTACGCGTTACAGTACAGTACGGTAACTATTACTGAATTACACTACGCGTTACAGTACAGTACTGTAACTATTACACACTTACAGGCACTCCATAGTTAGCACAACAGGAAAGAGATTGTAGATAGGGCTCGCAGCAGAACCAACCCGCCGTGGCAATAAAACATCTCAGTTGCTACCGCTATGTTCTGTTTTACACAGTAAAACTTAAGCAAATGCTAAGTATCTAAGAGTCGATATCAGTGCGTTATCTCTTTGCGTACGTCACGGGAGTTCAAGCTAACATTCAGGGTCACATATAATGCAAGAGAAATCACTATCGTTGTTCGGCATCCAATGCACCTGTAATGAGCTGTAGTGTAGGTTGCTCAATGTGATCATCGATAGGTGTGGAGAAAGAGCTTTGGCAAAAGATATCTTCCGGTAATATTATGATGTTTTAGTCGAAATGTGAGGTATGAAAAAGGAGATTGACTGATGATACTGTATGAGACAGAGAGAAGAGAAGGTCTATTCGTATACCGACCCTAGCTAAACTGGGATTCAAGGGAAGATGATGACGATAATGACGAGTCGAGTAATAATTGAACTTTAGGTATGTAGTACTTGCATAGATTTTGTAAGTTAATACTAAGTTGTTTAGCGATTTTTATTTTAAAATAATAAATTAAAGTTAATGAATTCGCGATAAACTTGTAATTTTTAACAGCCTAAGTCCTATTTATTCTAATCCCCAAATTAACTTTTTTGTAGTTCAGAACCTGAAACCTCACATTGTCAATACCACAAAGAGACGTCAATTCGATGAAAGTTCTAAGATATGGAGCGAACGAACATACGACTGAAATGAATGTCGCAATAACGTTCTTTTTTTCAAAAATGTAGAAAAATATAAGAATCATTGATGATCATAGAATTCCGCATGATCATGGGATTCCGTATGATCATGAGATTCCGCATGATCATGGGATTCCGTATGATCATGGGATTCTGTATGCTAAATTATTGAAACTGTGAAGATAAAAATGCTCAAGTACATAACCCAGATGAAGTTGTGGCAAGTTGATAACATGTTTAGTAGAGTGTTAACATAGTCCTTGTGACTTCACTTAGCTCAATTAATAGCTAATATAGTTTCCGTGTGGGCAAAACAATGGAACTCAAATTTAGTACAATTACTAAAGAAACACCTTGTTAGCGACTTTGTAGTTATTAATAATAGTTGGATAGAATGTATCCTATCCAACTATTCGTCCAATTTCTTAATACATTTATCAAAATTTAACATCGTTGCATAATCATATCACTGATATCACGTCAATATACATGTATAATGAAAAAGGATTTTACCAGTGAGAAGAAATTTCTACCTCGTATGCTTTAATATCAGCCCAAGTTACAGCGACAGAGAGAGCACTGGCTTTGAACCCTGCACTTACTAATTGCTGTCACACAACTTACTAACATGCCACCGGCTCAGACTATTTTAGGATATATTTAAAGCCAATGATTTATTATATTTTAACATCGAGCTCAGTGGGAGGGCTCATCCATTTTAAATACCATTTAAACGCACTCCTTTCGTGGTTAAGATTTTAACATTAGAATATCGTATAATGACCGTTATGAAACATTATCTTGGACTATTGGTATCTTGGTATTATTGAACTTTCTATTTGCTTGTTGTTCCATGTATGTTTGTACGTTTTCTGCGGATTGCCAGATTTCAAGTAATAAACGAAGATATATTATTATGAATTGCGTAAATTAAACCATCGTGCACTGATCCGGTCTAAATCACAACTGCAGGAGAATCGAGAATGAGAATGCAGTGACGCAACTCAGGTATTGATTGACTGATAAAACACAATCGCGTGATGATTCTTTAAGTAGAGAACGTTAAAACGATCGATGTGTGCTTCGATACGTAGGACATGTAATCTATACATCCCTACGATGCACCCTGTAACACCGTGATAACAGAAACGTCTACAGTCAAAAGATAATCGAGTAGAGTAAAAATAGCAACCAAGCATCAAGTTTCATAGGTCTATACTATATTCTAATAAACTTTTATCCGAACATTAAAGAAAGAGTAGCAGTTACGTTCAAGAGATATAACCACAGAGTTATACAATATACATCTAAGCGATAATTACAATGCCCGCCATGATACTATTTTTACATTCGTTTTTATCGCTCAGCAAGGTTTAGAACGACCTATCAGATACATCTATCAACTCAAATCAACCGCGACAAATGAATCTTTCAAAAAAGTCTATGTAACGAAAATCTACCCACATTTCTCATCTTTAATTAGAATGTTCCTCTTCTGTAGACATTGTAAAAGTCTTCTAATTTATGTGATAACAGTTTTAGAGAGAGATAGAGAGATCCATGTATATATGTGTTTATTTCAGCATCAACACCAAATCAATGACGAATACAAATAGAAATAAACATCCAAGAGAAATAAAATAAAATAAAAATTTCCAGAAACACAGGGTTTCAAACAGTCTGTAGAAACCAGAACAACGGCCGTCAGGGAAGATGATGTACATCTTATCTAGCTGACCACCATCTATAACTATATTAATGTCATGTATAATGCAAAATCAACTGAAACTTTAGCTAAGTAACAATTCTAGCTGGACATTAACACACAAAAAAAACTAAAGTTTAGAAATATACAAACCATCAAATAATAAATATTTGTAACGTTTAGTGAATTCAGCTAGGGACCTCGAAATGCGAATATCAGGGGGTATTTGGTTCCAAGAATTGATATACTTACAAACATAAGATTTAAAAAATTCGGAAGTTGTTCTAGAACACAAATAATTGGTCTCGGAGAGCCTTAAACACAAACGAGGTCTGATTATCAATAAAAATACATTTCATGGATACTGACATAGTCAGATCGGGGAAATTAATACATTTAAAAACAAGTTTACCAGTAATTGGAATAACTGAAAAATTGGTAATACATTATAATTCATATAAAGTTGTTTAACATTATGAAACTTGTGTTTATTCTGTAAAGTTCTTAGTATACGGTTACATGCAACATGTAAAGGTTGAAGCAACTGTTTGGTTGTATTTGCATAAACTTCAATTCCATATTGTGTCCTTGATTGCACCAATGAAAGGTATAAATTTCTACGACAATTCATAGGAATAAAATCTCTACGATTGTATAACATACTATTAAAATTATTAATTGTACAGATTATTGATTTAATATGATCACCAAATGTCAAATTTTCATCTAGTGTTAAGCCTAAGAATTTGGTAACATATGTTCTATTAATGCAGTTATTATCAAGGGATACAGCTAAATTGTTAGTTCGAATAGTAGCTTCATCGTCTTTAGAGGGGTAGAATACTACATATGAAGACTTCGAGCAATTTACAGTTAGCTTGCTACTTTTAAACCATTTACTTATTTCAGAGCAAGCTAGATTCGCAGAGATAAACAAGTCATCAATAGACTTATGTTTAACAAACAAATTAGAATCGTCAGCATACAGTTTAATGGACCCAAATGTACAGGCATTATGAATATCATTCATATAGATTATAAAAAGTAAAGGTCCTAAAATGGAACCTTGAGGAACACCAATACCAAGAGATAACACACTAGAAATGCTGTCACCAATTAAGGTGTATTGTTTTCTTTGAGATAGATAAGAGTTAAACCAATCATAGGCAGTACCACGTATTCCATAGAAATGTAATTTGCGAAGCAGAATGTTATGATCAACAGTATCAAAGGCTTTTGAGAGATCTAAAAATATACCAAGTGTCTTGTTTTTATGCTTATGTTCAGTAGATAAAAAAATTAACACAAGAGAAAAGAGCATCAGTGGTAGAATGGCCGGATCTAAAACCAAATTGATTGTCATTAAGGATTTTGAACTTATTTAGAAATGTAGTAATGCGTTTATGCATTATTTTCTCAAATATTTTACTTAAATTATTAAGGAGGGAAATTGGTCTATAATTTTCCACTAAGTCATGTTTACCTTTTTTATAATTTTAATTTTTATATTTATATATTAAATTTTTAATTTTTATACTAATTTTAAATGACATCTTCTAAATGCCACGCACCTTGGTTCTACCCTGATTCTGCACAATTATTTTTAATTAATACAAAAATTGCAGTTAATAATGAAGAGCAGGGAAGATACTGGAAGTATTTTTTTAAATTTTAATTTTGACAACACCTTTTATATACTGCGAAGGATAGAGCGTCGGGACGAACTAATTTTTGCCAACTTTCTAAATTACTCGTGAGCTAACGCTGAATAGCCTAGTTACATTTATAAAAATTTAAAGGCAACCCGCGAATTCTTAAAAGTACAGATATAATCTCAAAAATATATAATCAGCGCCGAGTGGGAAAATACTTCTGATCTGAAACAGCTACCATGTCCACCCATGGCTTAGATATTGAGCCATAACTGAGCAGCCAAAGAGACAGAGGCGTCTTTCCTCCTTAGGCCTATGACGCAAAACGCAACTTAGTGGGGTACCGTGCGGCAACCCGGTACCGTACCATAGTACGGCAACCCCTAAATTTGATTTTCAGGTACCCCTGGAGAATTTCGTGACGCAAACTGCGTCATCGCTTATACGGCGAAGACGTCCCTGCAAAGAGATCACCAATTAAGGTCACCAAGATATGACTACGATGGCTACGGAGAGAGAGAAAGAAAGATATATATATATATATATATATATATATATATATATATATATATATATATAAAATAACAGGCCTATGCACACTGCAAATAATTTAAAGAAGAATCCCATGGTGTGTTCCAGCATGAATACACCAACCAGAAACTACACGTATCGTAAGCGGTCACCAAATAAGAATTTAGAAAGGCAAAGGGCAATCACTTCTTATTTCGTATTTTTCGCAAGTTATAGGTTACATTAAAAGCTACGTTAAATGATAAGGAATAACCTTTTGTTAATGGATTAACTCGCCGATCGCATTAGAGTACTATCCATGGGGCGTGAAAGAAGACCGAGTAGGAACATCTACCTTGGACCTGACACTTAGTAAATCACCATAGAGAGAGAGAGTGATAGAAAGACAGACAGACAGACAGACACACAGACAGACAGAGACAGAGAGAGAGGGAGAGAAGTTCAGAGAACCAACGTTTGATCACAATTCTGTTATTATGCTATTCTCAGTGAATTTCAGGCAGTGCTGGAAAGTACACTAGCACATTCGTATTCAGTTTGAAATTCAGAGTGTTTAACAAATTCCTGATGTTAACTATGCATGTATGTAGTAAGGCGATTTTAACTGATTTTGTGTTGTCTCTTTTATATCTAATGTCTATGAGTTGTAAGTTTTGCTACCAGCACGTAAACCTCATTTTCTTTGGACTGGTTTTCTGAATTTTCACCTTTTTGAATCATTATTTATTCATCGGCTTGCATTTGGCTCAATAGAACTCGCTAATTCCATTGATCACAGTAACACTACTGTGATGGCAATGGCAACATCGAGCAAATTACTATACTGCAATCATGTTGTTGTTGGTGTACAAGTAACTTGGAAGTGATAGGTAAAATTTGAATTGAACACAGTACGAAAACTATGAATAATCTTCGTCAGAACGTTGCGTATCAGAACTTTATTATCTAAATAAGATGCTTCCAATGGTGTAAAGAAAAGGGTGTAGTACCGTAGCTTCACGCAATGACTATCTAGTAAACTGAAACAGATAAATAAAGCATACAAACCTATATGCAATAACCAGTGTCAATTCACAATCTAAGCTATACAACGAATAACTATTTAAATCTTCATGCTATTCCATATGCATGAGTGCCGGTGATTATATGCCTGGATACCTCTAAAACAGTGCCTCAGTGTGTTTAATTATATAAACAGTGGCCAGCTTTAAACCGCTAGCTATAGGCACCGGCATAAACAAGAGCTATTCGCTGAAACCCGATGAATTTTACAAAAGCTGAAGAAGAGTTCTCACTTTCAGAAGACTGCTTGTAATACAGTAGTGTAGTGCAATATTACTGGAATACTAGTCTGGGTTAATCAGTGTACAGTGGCGTATCCAGGGGGGCCCCGGGGGCCCGGGCCCCCCCCCTTAGGCCCGACGAATAAAATTGTTTAACTATATTTTCATTGTTTCCATGGCAATATCTAGGTGTAAATATGTTTTAAGGGCAGTGGCTGGGGAAGGGGGGGTACGAGAGGGAATTCGATCAGTTCCACTACCTCAAATTTTTTCAATTATGGACCCCACTAGGGGCACATAAAATGGAAGGGGGCCCATAAATTATTGACCGTTTCACTAGCTCTCAATTTTCGCAGTATAAGAGAAAAAAGGGTGTAAAAAATATGAACTCTGTCCCGGAGCATTGGTGCAAACAGCCTTGGCTGGCAGGGGCTTAAGCGTCCCATCCCCGCCCTCCGCCAAAATTAGGTCACTTTTGCAATTCGTCCAGAGACTCTGAGTTTCTTCAGAGGTGAAAAATTAACCTAATTTTTCAACAATAAATGTAGGATTTTGGGCATGTTAGGGTTTCCTCTCACTTTAGTTCAGATATGAGCGGGGAGGGGGGTAAGATACGGAATACACTTACTCTATGAGCCGAGCGCAGTATGCTGAAAATTTTTGAGGCCCCCCCCCACAGCATTTTTTCTTGTTGCATTGCATGTCCCTAAGAAGGCGGGGCGTAAGCAAAAATGAGTACTAAAAATTTCGGGTCCCCCCTTAAAAAATTCCTGGATCCGCCCCAGTCAGTGTAAAATACTTGTAGAAAGCTGATGTTAAATTAAGTCTTTTAGCTATTGGCTTTTAGATGTGTAGACCTACCTATATCATTTAACTCATTTCCACTACCACATTTTAGCTACTGAAATACTGTTTGATACAGCAACTGAAATATTAAAATGCTGTTCGAAGTGGGAACTGAAACATAAGAAAATGCTGTTCTATACTGGAACTTAAATATATTTCTATGCGTTTGCACAGCTAAGACATAAGAATTAAGGAAAAATTTAAAAATAGCCCATCTTGGTATAACTTATGATGACTTCCAATATGGATAGAAGAAGAAATCCCATTATTTGAATACTCATTTCCTGTAGTAAGCCTATAGGAAGACTTTAACTCTGCAATAAGAAGTACAGGGATCTTTGCTCATTTTATCTTAAAAATTAATAATTGACTGTTGGAAATATCTATCTTCAACCTCAATGCACGACTGCAATCTTTTCAGAAGTGTGTGCAGTAATCTATTGAAAGAAGCATGAGTAAGTTTAGGTATATCGTTAAAGATAATCTGTATTGCTTCTTGCAGTTGGTAATCTGAGCACATCTGGTGATTTCGGGGTCAGACTTCTGTAACTTCGGAACTTCATATTTCTCTCCATTTATGACTATCTAAAAGTTTATGATCAGGAATAGGCATCAAAATGAAGGTTTTCTCCATGATTAGTTAATTATAGTCAAGATGCACAAGCTTTAAAGCCACCAATGGCGTGAATCCAGCACCAACTTACTTAACTTATGCTTCAAGTACCCACTAGTGTGAACAAAATTTGTGACGTTAGACGAGGACTCTAATTTTCTAATCTTGTAAAACATACGGGCTACAAAAAGCATACGAAGATTCCAGCAGCAGCCTGTCATCATCATCATCATCTTCCCTTAAATCCCAGTTTAACCAGGGTCGGGATACGAATAGACTTTCTCTAGTCCTCCCTGTCCCACACCATATCATCAGTCAATCCCCTATTTTTCATGTCCTTCTTAATTACCGCATCCCAAGTCAATTGTGGTCTAGCTCTCTCAAGCTTAACATCCAGTTCTTCTCTCCAAACTCTCTTTACTACATCCTCATCTGCCTTTCTCACAATATGCCCTTACCATCTCAATCTCGACTGAGCCAACCTATCCCCGATCCCTTTAACATTCAAATTCATCCTCACATATTCATTTTTCGATCTGGGTGGCCCTTCAGGTCTTCCCCACCCCTACCAGGCGCGCTTCCCCTAACCTTGTGGTCCGGGGCCCCATACGCCGTGCACTGATACCTTTGAAGTTTATCCATTCGTTTAAGTTTTGTGGCAATTACTGGAGCCTAGGCGCTCACAAACCGAATGCCCTTTCTGACGTTGGTGCGTTAGTCGCCTTCTACGACACGTGCAGTCACCGGTTGGACAAATTCTTCAAGCGACCCGGACCCTCCACGGGGAACCAGCAGCAGCCTGTAACTTAAGTAAAAACAATAGCTCGATAAAATTCCCTAAAAATAATAATAATTCAGTGATGTGTAGGCCTACACAGATCTTCCTGCTTACACAATGCCAATTGTAATGGAATTTGGAGAAAACACGTAGAATTGGACTAGTAATATTCTCGGACATTTACATGACAAATGGATAGGCCCTATCAGGGACAGAAGTTATGACAATTTTTATTGTGGGACCGTTTTTATGCAGTCTGTATATATACATGTATGTATGTATGTATGTATGTATGTATGTATGTATGTATGTATGTATGTATGTATGTATGTATGTGTATGTATGTATGTATGTATGTATGTATGTATGTATGTATGTATGTATGTATGTATGTATGTATGTATGTATGTATGTATATATAGATATATATATATATATATATATATATATATATATCTCTTAGTGTACTGCCTACCGGCAGGTCCATGGTATATAACGCCTCCACTTTTCTCTGTCTTCCGATTTCCTCTTAATTTCCACATAAGCGTGGGTCTTTAAATCATCTAACATACCTAATATCGGCCTGCCCCTGCCTCTTTTCCCTTTCATTCTACCTTCAATGGCCTCTATTAGGCCTAATAGATCTTCCATCTTAGGATGTGTCCTATTCAACTCTTCTTCCTATTTCTTAATACATGTATCAACTGTCTCTATGCACCAACTATCTCCAGAACTGCCTCATTTGTTACCTTTTGAATCCAGCTAATCCTCTCCATTTTGATCCAAATCAACATTTCCAATGCCTTCAGTTTCCTAATATCTTCCTTCCTTAAGGCTTGATTAAAATAATTAAAAGTAAAATAGGAAATGATGGAGACCACATCGGTTTTTGTGATTTGACCTCTGCAGGAGTGAATTATGATTATTGGAAATGCTTTAAATACATCTCACAAGTAATTGACGCAATACTACAAGTCTAAGAAATGTCATATCTTCGCTATTGGCCCTCTGTATGAGTGTTAGATGATTTAAAGATCCGTACATATGTGGATAGAAACACAAAAGCGGACGACAGAAAAGAGTGGAGTCGTAATATGCCATTGACCTGTCAGTAAGGTATACGCTAAAGAGAAGGTAATTGTGATATAAATTATCTTGACTCATATTATTTCAAATTCAGTCCTACAGAAACCATTCAAGTGTACTGAATAGAATACACCTTTTCGTGGTCATTTGCTCACAAAATTTATGACTTTCAAATTTCAGTTTAAACAAAATCATCAACTCGTCAGGTTTTCTAACTGAGCAAAAGAAAAGTAACTCAATTATACAGAATTTCGACGATGCGGATTTAGATGAATTGCACAAACCGTCTAGAGCACTGACCAAACAACGCCTACGCTTGTCCTTACAAGTGTGAGCGTTTCAATACCCGCACAACTTAGAGTATTCAAATCTCTTATTCTTTTTGGCTTGCATTTTTTTACAAAATATTATCTGCATCCGGAAAAAGTTGCTTGGTCTTTCTTCTGTAGAAGCAGCTGGATTTAAAATTTCTAATGAAAATTATAAAAATAAAAAACAGACAATTAATACGTATGGTTGAAACTTTAGAATCAATATGATCAAAAGTTTAAATTTATATTAAAAAATTCTGCTATGGTCTTCTTTTGCAAAGTAAATTTCTGAAACAAATTTTATGATATTTAAGCTGATTACAACATTAAAATTTAAGGAATATCGATCTATATGAATCCATCTATGTGTCACTGAATCACTATAATATTAACAACAATTGGAGTGCTACGGTCATCAGTGACAACATCGAGCACTACTGAGACAAAATCAAGCCGGCAAGCAAAAAGAAGGTCCAAAAACGGTGCAAATTCCAAAATCCATGAAATCAGTCTAAAGTAAAGGGAATTAAAGAAAAGGAGGTTTATGCGCAGGTGGAAACTAATGGACACTGGGTGGAAAAGAGAGATGGAAAAGATAGGTCTTCAACTGCCTATAGAAGTTCTCATAGGAAAGCAAAGGCCGATGTGATTCAAACGAAGATTTCCGAAGATTGGATGGAAGAGAATTCCAGATATGCGATGCAGCAAGCTGGAAAGATCGATTTGATAGCTTAGATCGCGATGGTAAGTTAGGAAGGCCTACGTCTCACAAGAGTAATTAATTCAGAAGACCGAGTAACAGCAGGCTGCATCACTTTAATCAAGTGAGACATACAAGTTTGTCCAAGGATGGTGATAGACTTATAGGTTAACGAATCTGTTTTGTAAATGATAAGCTCTTTAATCTTTAGCCAGAGCAAAGACTCTAAAATAAGCGTAACATGTGAGTACTTGGAACTACAACATATTTCTCGAGCATGAGAATTCTGAACAAACTGCAACCGATCAATCTCACAGTCAGAGATATTTAAAAACAGGGAATTGCAGTAGTCCAACTTCGATTGCACAAGAGCAGCACCAATTGTAGCAGTTGTCTCACGTGACAAATATATGGACGTATTCGAGGAAAAATCACTGATAAGGAAGGAATATTTGCTTGTGAAGTTTTAGCTACGTGTCAATGGAAGGTTAGGTGTTTATCAAGGATTACACTGAGATTTCTCACTGAAATAACAGGGTGATATTGTAATACACGAAGATATCGAAAGAGTTTTCTCATTCAGCTTCAGAAACTGTTGAGGTGTACCAACCGACAAGAATTCATATATTTTATATATTTGCTAAGCAATAATTTTCCAGCTCCCTGCTGGCTTACTGATTTTATGGCTACGTTTGCTCGTTAATTCCGTCGGCTTATGGTCTAATTTTGATGTCCACCGATAATGCAATTTATATATTTCAATGATGTTTTTATTAGAATTATGCAATGTGCTAAATAAGCTCATGACTCATCCAAACCTTAATGCAAGATTTATTGTGAGGAAATAAGCCTAAATATCTTCTGAGGTGATTTTGCTACACTTTTCTATTGTATGCGTCTCATGAAGTTATAAATATAATTCGAAATATATCAGTAATGTTTATTCCTGAAAGTTGTTGCTAATGTTGTTGTTTGTCGGGCTTAAAAATCGGAGTTGGCATCCTAATCCCAGAGTTCATTACGCGGTCACCAGTACACTAAAGATGGCGATTGTTATTAATATTTGTAGGAAATTCGATTAAATTGCTATTTCTTTCATCCGTCCTAATCGAAGTCTGTCAAAGGTTAGGATTACTCTGTTTTTGTCCAATCGTTAACCTACTCAATGGGTGTAGTTACATGAATTGTATTTTAATTCTGTATTAGCTTTTAATTGGTATGTTTATAAATCTTTTTGTTATTAATCCCGCCTAAGGAAAGTGGACCAAATGCCAATTGTTTGTTTTGTGTTCTTTGTCAAAGACTAACCTGTTGGTCTACACGAGTAGAGCTTCTGTATTATACGTGCAAAAGTGATATAGGCGTAACAAAGAAGATACGGATATTAAGGTAGAAAAGTTTAAAACTGAATAAAATAAAGGTAATGCATTTTCTTTGTTATTGCTATAGAAAATGAAAGTATATTAGCTACATTAATGAATAAGCCAATCAATATGTTTACCATAATCATTGGTTAACAACTCATGATTTTATATTGAAGTCATCTACTCTTCTCTTATAGACATCTTTGTATAAGTTGATACTTTCGCAGGTCAAAATGACGAGTTTACTTTATTTGTTTATTAGCATATAAACGCAACTCATGTCTTCCCACCATAGATTTTTTATCTTGCCTGACTTTTTTTGATCACCGGACTGGAACCGTTTAGGATCTTTTTCTTTCTCTTCAGCACATGTTTTTTCAGATGGATTGGGGTGAATCGATTTGAAGTGACGTGATGGAGGACGTTACTGACATCGTCCTTGTATGAGGAAACGGATGTTAAACCTTTATTATTATTATTATTATTATTATTATTATTATTATTATTAGACATTCCCTATAAATAAAAATATTAACAAAAGCAATATTAACAATATTGAATTATTGCATAAGCTGATGATTTAATTATAATTTCAAACCTGTCCTACTAAATTGTGGACAGTATTTGCTACGATTAGTCTAATCATAATTCTTACTGTGAACTTTCATCAAGCATTTACTTAACTTAACATAATTTAGAGTTTTTTATTTACTTTAATCCTTGTATTTAAATATGCAATTTTTGAGAAATAATACTGTCTAGGATAAATCTCTAAATTTACGGTACCCTAAAATTTACAGTTATAGAAATAATTTCTGTCAGGATCACATATTTGTTGTATTAATTACTGTATCTATGTTTTGTAACTGAGGATGTAAAGTGCTATTTTCTAGCCTAATACTTTATATGTAAAGCTAATATTATTCGAGTCAGCTGTTCAGATCTCTGTCGTGGGCAGGGCTTAAATAGTTTCAGAGCCTCTGATTGGTGGGCCAGCCAGGTCAGAGGAGAATTAGAGAGGTGAAGTTTTGTTTACTGGGACACGTGAAAAAGGTTTAGAGGAGAGAACACGTGTTTGGAAAGATATTAGGAAAGATACAGATCTTTCTCTTCTAGACGTTATAGACGATAGTGGCCAGATAAGACCGTGGCGGAGACCTTAAGTGTGATAAAAGGAAAACGTAAGAGAACAGAGATAGCTTTGTTTTGTAGGTGCTAACGTAGAACACAGAGGTTCTTATAATAGAATTACTAAAGTAGTTTTATGGTCGTTATTTAAATTTAAACGTTGGATTACTTTTATAAATTACTAATATATAATTTGTGCATATAGTCGTAGGCCTATGAGTTAAATTCTCGATCGAATATTTTATTTTGGATTGTATCTCGAGTTACTATATTTTGCACGTTAGAACTATCGGATATTTTAGTTTCTTTGTACACTGTCTGTAAGTACTGTTTAATTCGTGTTTTATTTAATAAATTTAATTTAATTTTTTAAAACATGACTTTGTGATTAAAACATTTAGATTAAATTCAGCGAGCTCTCGAGGCCGAGGTCAATGTTTTAGGATTAAAATAATTTAATGAACAATAGAGACCCTGACAGTTTCCTTATGTTTATGTTTACTGGAAAAGTAAGTTTGAGTTATTTATAATTATTGCACCTGTAGTCTGTAAAAGGAAAGAAAGATTATTGGGCAGAAATGATAGCAATTGAATCATTTATAGTGCTGCCATCTTCCATTAAAGCATTTAGCACTATCAATTTAAGGGAAATGTTATGAGCGATGCAGTATTCTTCAAAGCGGTTATACTTCAACATCCATATTGCCATTTTGATGATTTGGCAGTTCTATATAGATGTAATACAATTTTTTATTTCTATGATGTTGGATAGGACATATTTTATGACTACATGAAAGTACTCTAATAAGAAAAGCACTAATATGTGGACTCTCAACTAATAAATTACAAATAGTTATGAGAAATAAACATAATTTAATTAGACATTGTAATAAAGACTTAAGTATATTGGATATCAAATTCAATCATGTGTATGACTCTGTGATGGATCAAGATCAGTGGAGAAAAATGATTGGAGAGACTACTCTAGTGTCCACAAAGTGACGCCTAAGAGATAAACAAAGAAATAAACTGATCTGCAGAAACTGCAATTAACTGGAAGCCAAATCAAGGAAATAGGAAAAGAGGAAAATCTAGGAATACTTGGCTCGGTGCGATCAACAAAGATCTGACAACATTGAACATTTCGTGTGAAGAGGCTGAGGGTTGCTGATTATAGAAGTTAATGGAAGAATGTTGCCGCCCTATGTTCGATTCCGAATGCAAGGAATTGATGATGGTGATGAACGACGAATTGGTGATGATTAATTGATTGCATTGCAGTCTTCTATAATAATAATAATAATAGTAATAAAGGTTTATTCATCCGTTTCCTCTTACAAGGATGATGTCAGGGACGTCATCCTTGTGGTCAACCTCTTGTGGTAGTATGATTAAAAATTGATTTTTCTCTGGTGATTGGCTGATTAGTTGTGGACTTCTGATAAAGGTGTATGGGTCGTTCGATAAAGATTCTTTATAGTTTAATTGAATTTCTATTTCGACACGTGAGATGGATCGATAGATTAATGCAACTTTTATTGCACGAAACAATTTTCAAAATATACTTTTTCTGATTTATTTGGTGCATATATCTCTGATACCAATTTACTGAAGTCTTATTTGTCAAAATTGTGTTTTATTGAATAATTGTGTTATATAACTAACGTGATTGTATTGCAGACTTGCAGCGATAGGGTTTGAGTGGATGATCGACAGATAGATGCCAGTGTTAAAAATGCAGGAGACAAATACCTGGGAGGACGCGCGGTCGATGCTTGGAAATGACTCGGATATTGCCTCGTTGACGGGCAGCATGGATGGCAGGGGTATGGGTGGCGTAACCACTGGCAATGTTGTCTCTAGGTCCCAAGACGACGCACGAGTGGGCTACTTCTTCCAGCGGCCGCAGGCAGTTATGCTGAATCAGCAGTTTAACAATAGACGTTGGACGGGTGACGAGACGTTTCCCGAACAGGTTTGTCACGATGTTCTTGTTCTGTAGCTTTCGTGTACTGGTTCTTTTATATTCATGATCTGTAGCGTGATTCTTAGTGATTTGACTGGTTAGTTGTAGATATAGTCTATAGATAGAATTGCAGATTGAGTAGTAAGGATCTATTAGTCATCATCGTCATCATCATCCTCCCTTGAATCCCAGTTTAACCAGGGTCTAGTAAGAATCTATTAGTAAACCGGGTAAAATGATGATTATTAAAAAATGAATTAACTTCCCATTGTCATTTTCAGTGCACATGAGATCAGCCTTTTCGTTATATGAAGAGCATGGAATAAAAATAGGTTTAATAGAAGTAAATAAAATCTTTATACTGTAGCATATGCTGTAAGTTAATTCCACTTGAATTAACTTTGCTGCTGTGATCGAATATATGAATCTCTATTACACCCTAAAAACGTGGTAGCAAGTTACATGCAATAAACAAATAATGCCAACAGTGCATTAAGACAACACAGCTAATGCTGATTTTTGTCTACTAGACATCTGGTGAGCTATAAAATTACACAAATACTTCTGCAACAAAATTATTTTGCTGGTGTCCTAGATTCCCACTGTTCTGAGATTTTGCTGCACTTTTGCAGATCTAAGTTAGTGAATCCTGTGTAATGCTTTAAAAATAATCATTATATTATATAGGCATTCCCTGGCATAGATTATATAATTATATAATGTCACATGATTGAATTTGAAAATGGAAGACACAATTGGAAGGGGTGTGGCGATGATGACTGCTTATTGTCGATATAGTAATGAAAAAGCTTGTTTTTTTAAATACACTGAAATTTCTCTATCAACTTTAAAGTAACTTAGGGCCTACAGGGTATTGTTAAGATTAGTTGATATAGTGTGGAGTTAGGTTTATAGAGTTTAAGTATAACAATAATTATAGTTTCTTAAAGAACAACAATTGACAATTAAAGTCAAATTAATAATTTGGAAATCTCGAGTCAGTGATGGAGAAATATTCTATTAGAACTGCTTTACTAACTTTCTATAATGGTAATTAGTTATTTTCCAAAACCATTTGCTACAAAATAACTGTATACATACTTTCTAGGAAAACGTTTTGTTTGGGTGTTTTTTCACTGTTTTAAAAACTGAAAATAAAACATTTGTTTTAAATTAAGCTCACATCACTAATTGTCAAAAGTCATAGTTTGATTGTTATTCATTTCTTTAATTGTATACAGGCAAGGACTGTTACGGATTTAGAAAGAGAGTTCCATCGATTGACGTTTGAAAATTCCGAGGTAGGCCAGATGTTAACAAATTAAGTTACTTTAGTATAATCTAAACTGTTTAGGAACTAGATCTTGAAATTTGGATTTAGTCTGTCATTAACTACTTATGGCCTCTATCCAAGTGAAATGCTGATAAAGTTAACTATTATTCACTTGAGTGAAAAATGTTCCCGACTTCATCCTTGGATGAGGAAATGGGTGTTAGACTTGTATTATTTTTACTTAGTACTAGTACATATGTTTATTTAAAAGTCTTCAAACATCAACTAATAATTATGAAAGCAGACAAATAAACAGTTTAAAGTGTGAATCAACATATGTAGCATCAAACATAAAATAAATTTGCTCACTACGGTCATCAGAGGGCACTGAACTACCCTATCGAGCTTATTATTGTTACTTAATTTTGCTAAAATTACTATGATGATGACACTAATACTAATAAGAAACTTATCGCTATTACTTCTATGCTATGTGCTATTGTTTATTTAGCGTATGCTTTAATCCAGATTGTTACTTCACTTGTGAGGCAACTTGGCATTGACAGTCCACCCGGTAGGCGGGTTACAGGGCACTCCTCAACGATATGTTTTATGGTTTGAGATTGACCACAGTCAAAAAGCGGCGAATCACCAATACCCCAGCGAAACTCACTTTCTCTGCAATTGAAGAAAAATCTCACTTTCTGTGTTATTGCAGGAGGATACGACGCTGAAGATGTGGAATGCCTCAGCGGCTGGAGGTGGTCTCAGCAGGTCATCTGGAGGTGTGGACTGCAGTGCATCAGACTCTGCCGTTGCTAAGAGTGGTTCGGTTGGCATGTTTCAGCTCGGAGGTGTGCCAAACAATCCATGGCTGCCTCGTGAGGACTTCTGGAGTGGCAGCTCGCAGTCAGGTGTGTATATAACTCATGAAGTTTTAAATGACAGATCCTGACGTCAGTTGAACCCTCATGGTTTCAAATGCCAACCGCGCTAATCTGAGAGTAAATTCTCGGACATTCACTGGACTGGCTATACGGAAAATGGTCTAAATTTAGTAAATTGCCTAATGGTTTAAACATGTAGTATTAAAAGTGATAGATATCAACATAGTTGATCATTTCACTATAATGCGTCTTTACTTTACTTTTTATATGTCGCATGAATTAAGAGTCGCAGTTTAACGTCAAGTTCTTCTCTCCAGTGTCCAAGATCTTTATCTTACTCGTATTGATCCCTAGTTACATGGCTCCTCAATGCAGCCTTTGCTTCATCCAGTCTTCTGAAATATTCTTCTTTTTATTATTTGATGGAGAGTATAATTTTAGTAATTCTAATGGCTGAATATGAAAAATTTGAATTGGTCTTCTTGAATTTATGACTGAATTGGTTGTGACATAGCAAGGACTTCTTCTGATTTCGATGTTAATGGATTTGTAGTGTGAAGTAGTACTCCAGTAATTACATTAGCAGTGAGAATTTGATTGAACTTATAAAAATTCCCCTGCATGTATTATTTCTTCTAGTTGTTTTTCAAAAGATCGTTGAACTGTAATTAATAATAACAATAAAGGTTTAACATCCGTTTCCTCACACAAGGATGATGTTGGGGACGTCAAATCATAAATCAAACAGGGAAGTCAAATCGTAATTGAAATCGACGACCTTCTGCCTATCATACTGGTGGGATTTGTAACCTGGGCATTCACCCAATACAGTGATATTGAAGGACTCTAAATTGATTGGACGATGAAACTGAAATTGATTCATTAATGTTGCGACTTCTAAGAATTGTTTAGCTGTGTAAACCTTCAGCTGAATTGTTTTATATTTTAACTTGTCAGGCAGTTTAATGATTGTTGGTACTTTGTGTAGTCCCTGTTTAACTATTGATGCAGTGATGTTTCAGCTCTGTTTAACAATTGATGTACACTATTTGATAAATGTACACAGTTGATAAATGTATTAAGAAATACGAAGAAGAGTTGAATAGGACACATTCTAGGGGGAGACGGTCTATTAAAAGAAGTCATAGAAGGTAGAGTGGAAAGAAAAAGAGGCAGGGGTAGGCCGAGTTTAGGTATGTTAGATGATTTAAAGACCCACTCATATGTGGACATGAAGAGGAAAGCGGAAGACAGAGAAGAGTGGAGGCGTTATATTCCATGGACCTGCCAGTAGGACCGGCACTAATAGAGAGTTCACTATTTAGACGCTGTTTACTGAATGTTGCGGCCTTGTTTAGACTCCACGGCGCTGACTGAGCTCATGCACCAGACGACGGCGCACCGGAGGCCCGGCAGCTTTCCTGGATGCACCGACTTGGCGACTCAGCACTTCACGGACAATACCAACCTGGGTGTGAACATGGCTGAGTATGTGCTGGGCTCGTCACCCGGTATGAGCGGTGCTAATGTTGTCAAGGATGGAGTGGAGTCCAGGCAGCAGCAGCCAGCTGTGCAGCATAGATATGTGAGTAGACAGATATATCGTAAGTGTAAGTTGAGCATCTAGCTAAAGACTGTAGTTTTATGCCGCTGTTAAGGGACGATCACAGTATGAATGTGAATGAATTATGAATGAATTAGTATGAATTATTATTATTATGAATGAATTATGAATGAACGCTGCTCTGCAGTCGGATGCCTAATATGATTACTCTACACATTGAGTTCGTTGCTTGCCTTCCGTTTACTCAGCTGTTCACAAAGTACTTTTGATTCAGAGCTAAGTAATCAGCTCAAAGTACTCTTGAATGGATAAATGGAAGAATTTTATCGCAGTTATTAAGTCTTTGTAGGTTTCTTGTTCTTATATTTAGTTGTACTAGTCTTCTTACTTATCAGGTTCCTTTAATTAAAACCATTTTTTATATTAAATTTTTTAAGTTATGGGTGTCTATACAGTCTGAACTTGATGAATCTGGTTAAAAGAAGTCAATGTGTTGAGTAAACGTTTCAGTTATAAGATTTCACTCTCAGTTCCAATGAGAAGGCAAATCAAGTTTATTCCTTGTTAAGTGGCTGAGGCCAAACCTAAGAGATATGCTTCCATCTCCGGTTTGGCCTGCTGTTAGGTTTGAAGTAAGTCAATCATGTAACTCATCTGTCATGTCAACATGCTAAATGGCTGCTCAAAGGAAGCCATTCTCAAAAGATTTAAATATTTAGATTTTAAAAGCATTTCTAAAAAATTCTGACTGTGTTACTTACTAGTTCTTATGGGTTTTTATGTATTAAATGTATGAGGTTATGTGTTGTATTAGGTTGGTGGTGGTGACGTTGATAATGCTAGATTGGGAGCCGATAAGCTTATGTATGGAGAGCATCCCATCAGTAAGGAACAAGATCCAGATAGTATGCATAGAAACGGAGTTTTGCCGAATGGAATGGAAGAGAAATCTTTCAGGTCAGTTGGACTTGGTTTTAGGGATTATTACATTAGGGATACAGGTTATTAATTTGTGAAGTTAGTGCACTGTTGTAGTTAAATTTTCTGTGATAGTTTTCAAACAGTCTTGCTAATCGGAAAACTGAATATCTAGCCATTTGTGGCGTATCTCTTTATATATCAAAGTTACTCTCAGAGAGGCTGTCAGAGATACTCTCTGATCTTCTCAGAGATACTGTCGGAGATACTCTCAGAGATACTGTTAGAGATATTCTCTGATATTCTCAGAGGTACTGTCAGTGATACTCTCAGAGATGCTGTCAGAAGTACTCTCAGAGATACTCTCAGGTATTCTCAGAGAAACTGTCAGAGATACTGTTAGAGACAGCTCGTCTGAGATTTTGACATGTCTGCCCTCCATGCAAGCCCATATATTTAAATATTTCAGTATATTTCTTTAGATGCTTAAGCCTTAATGATCTTGTCAAGTGTTGCGCCTATAAGTGCTGCGTGCGTCTGTTTCTTTGTCTGACGGCATTTACAAACTGTTATTTAGAGTATTTGTATCGGTTAGACTTCGTTGTTACGTATGCTTAATGCTAGTTATACTGTACAGTAGTAATTGAAAATTTAAACTTTTAAATAATTTTTGTTATTACTAATAGATGTTGTAACTATTTCTAGTAGAGCTCCAGGCAGCAGACAGAATTCTATTACTAATAGATGTTGTAACTGTTTCTAGTCGAGCTCCAGGCAGCAGACGGAATTCTATTACTGATAGATGTTGTAACTGTTTCTAGTCGAGCTCCAGGCAGCAGACGGAATTCTATTACTCATAGATGTTGTAACTGTTTCTAGTCGAGCTCCAGGCAGCAGACGGAATTCTATTACTGATAGATGCTGTAACTGTTTCTAGTCGAGCTCCAGGCAGCAGACAGAATTCTCCCACAGAGGCTGATCACAGTCAGTCATCCATGTCGGGTCCTCATCAGTCCATGTCCCACAAACTCAACCCATCGCTAACTTCTGCTGTTGCCGGTAGCAACGTCTCCATGGAAACCATGTCTGGCTACGGCATGTTGACGTCAGCAGGAGTGGGCGGAGTTATGGGCGGGATTAACAACGGTATGGGCGGTATCAACAACGGTATGGGCGGGATAAACAACGGTATGGGCGGGATCAATAATGGCATGGGCGGGATGAATAACGGCATGGGCGGGATTAACAATGGCATGGGAGTGGCTATTGATGGCATGGGAATGCCCCACATGGGCGGGTTAACATTGGATGTGCCGCAGCAAATGGAAATCTTGGGATTTGATACTTTTCAGGGGACGATCTACCCGAATCATATGATGCAGGGGGGTCACCCCCCACCTCAACCTAGTGCTGCGGCCCCTCCAATGGAGTCACCAAACTTTGGCTTCGACTACGCGCACCAGGCATGTAGAGTCTCAACGTACTTTTCATGCTTATTTAATTTAGTTCACGGATAACTCATACTTATGGCCGTATTTAAGGAATAAATAAACTGTAGTTTTGTGACTTAAACCATTGAATAGTGACAAGTTTATATTATGTAAGCTCAACACTGTTTAATGGTTGTGCCTCACTTTTCGGAGGTCTAGATAACGATTTAGTTATTCCACAGTGGTTGCTTTGTTTGAGTGTTTTTATGTGAGCTATGCTTATGAGTATTATTTGCTTGTTTTACCATGTAGTGTAACTAGGAGACAGCAATATTGTTATTTGTTTCTTACTGTGTAATGCTTAGGAGATACTCTCACTGGAGCTTGAGCTTGCTGGTTTTAGCTGTTGATGTTGTTAGTGGTTACTGTTGTTAGTTGTTGTTGTTTTTAGTGGTTGATGTTGTCAGCGGTTGCTGTTGTTAGGTGTTGCTGGTTTTAGCGGTTGATGTTGTTAGATGTTGATGTTGTTAGTTGTTGTTTTTATTGGTTGTTGTTGTTGACAGCGATTGATGTTGTTAGTTGTTGTTTTTATTGGTTGTTGTTGTTGACAGCAATTGATGTTGTTAGTTGGTTTTAGTGGCTGTTGTTGACAACGATTGATGTTGTTAGTTGTTGGTTTTAGTGGCTGTTGTTGACAACGATTGATGTTGTTAGTTGTTGGTTTTAGTGGTTGTTGTTGACAGCGATTGATGTTGTTAGTTGTTGTTGTTAGTGGTTGATGTTGTTTTGAGTCAGTATTATTGACTGTTTCACTGTGTAGTGTAATTAGGAGATAAGAATATATATATATATATATATATATATATATATATATATATATATATATATATATATATATATATATTCCGAATATATTATAGAATATAATATTAATATTTATATATTTATATTCTATAATATATTTTAATATATTATAGAATATAAATATTCAGGGTAAAAACAATTTCTTACAAGTACAATTCGTGAATGGTTGAATGTTTATGTGTATAGAAGTGGAAATGAGTAAGAGTTCTTGATTAAATGAGAGTTAACTTCTTGAAATTCGAAGAACTTTTTTAACTGTGAAGTTTTCACTGAATTTATTTAAAAATTAATTGAAGATAATTTCTCACTAAAGCTTTGAACACTAGTTTAACTGATGCACTTGTACTGTATGTAATGCTTTGTATTGTATTATATAGACATTTAATTGTTTGTGTTGTATGATGTATGCAGATGATGCAGGCAGCAGCCAGACAGCAACAGCAGCAGCAAGCCGCTGCTATAGGACCTCCACAGATGATGATGCAAGCTCCAGGGCAACAGCAGTATGCTTTACCAACTGATCAGATACTGGGTATGTTCTATTATAGCCTCTCCTTTTTCTGGTTTTCTCTTAGATTTAGGGTTCAAGATTTTTCAATCACTGATTCAAGCTCACAAGTTGTACCAGTATCTATAATCCGTTAATAATGTGGTAATGACCACCATTGCCAGATTTAAACTGTTGCTGGGTGAATATTTATTGTATTTTTTAGGTTATTGTCTCTAGCCTTCCTCATTCCTCATAGCCTTTGACTCTTAGTCAGCTCTAAATTCAGGGCCTGAAGATTTTATTATAAATGTTTGCTACTACAGAAGAAAGACGTTATTTACAGTTTATTTACCACAGCTGAATTAAAAAGGATCACCCCATAAAATGCTAGAAGCTCTTATCAAGATAATTGATAATATGAAATTTTTGTGAAATTCACGTAGTTATGAAATGTATTGATAAAATATGTTGATTCCATCCTCCCAATATCAACCTTAGATAGTGTTTTATTAAGTTACTGGCATTCAAGTGTTAAGGTCTAATAGATTTTGAAGCTGTACTGTTTTGAATGAGTAAAAGTCCCAGACGTATTTATTTTATTGTATTTAATTAATTTTAATTGCAATAACAAGTAATTATTTTATTGTCTTTATTGAATTTGATTGACAAGTAATTAAATCAATTTAGGTAACCAGTAATTGTTTGCTGGCCTGATGTTTGCACCAGGCCTCATGGAGAACTGCTTGGTTTAATTACCGGGCTGTGCTGGTAGCTTGTTGGCAAGTTAGTCGACAGCGGATCAGTAGGTGTAGGGTCAAATCCAGTGCACTCTGCGTCACCAACATTCTATTCAAGCAGGAAACCGACGTTAAACGTGGCTAACGTCGGTTTCCTGACTAATTGTTGTTTTAATTGACTGTTTGATAAATGGCTTGAATGATAATTATACCTGATTGATACATGGATTGATTGATAACACCTGATTGATAAATGGATTGATTGATAAAACCTGATTGATAAATCGATTGATTGATAACACCTGATTGATAAATCGATTGATTGATAAAACCTGATTGATAAATGGATTGACTGATAATGCCTGATTGATAAATGGATTGAATGATAATACTGATTGATAACTGGATTGAATGATAATGCCTGATTGATAAATGGATTGATTGATAACATCTGATTGATAAATGGATTGATTGATAACACTTGCAGGTCCAACGATGGTGCCACAGTTCTACAACGTTCAGCCCTCTTGGTCGATGTACCAGCCCCAGGCAATGCTGCAGCAGCAGAGGCAGCAGCAGCTGCACTCAGGCCAGCAGACGCCCACAGGCCCGGGCACGCCTCAGCCTGCCCAGCAGCTCCTCAGGGCTCAGATGCCTACCAGGCCCATGACTCCACAGCAACAGCAGCAGCAACAACAGATGGAAGGCATGACCTCCATACAGACCCCTGGTATATTGATTCATTTGTTATATTTAATATGATCTTAGATTAAAATATAAATTACATAAAGTTATTAATATTATATATATTATTGGATTATTTAATATAATAACAAATTTTAAATTTATATGATCTTGTTAAATTTTGTATACCTATTTTAATTGAGTAGGCATAGTTATGCACGTCTTTTTGATATCAGTTTGTTAGAGCTCTTGGAAGGTAAGGTCATTTCTAGATTCCTTGGGCTGTACAGGTTTTAGGGATCTAGAAGTTTCTTACAATTGCTCTCATTGCTTTAGTTGCTCGTCATCTAAAATCAGCTTTGCATGTAATGATGTTGTGCAGTTGACACGGCAGCTTATGGCATATTTCTGCAAATTTTAAGGTTTTGTTTCAAAGTAAGTTCAAACTTGCTGATGCCTCCATCAGTATTGATGCTGGTTGCTTCTAGAGGCTATTTACTACCTATTTATATTCTCATAGTTCTTTTCTTACATCAGCATTAGATCAGTTGAAAAATTATCAGATGTTAAGGATGCTGAAAGATGATTGAACTGAGTAAGATTATTGATTTACAGTTATTAATACTATTATTGCCCCGTGTTGTGCTCGGATGTGGTTGGACCACTGCTGAATAGGGCAACCGCAAACAACCTGCCGCGTGTACGTAAGAGGCGATTAAAGGCAGGAGCTGAGGATGGCAAGAGGGGACCCACCTCACCATGAAATATTTCCCCCCAGGATTAAATGGTAATTAATCCACCTAACTGAGGAAGGCAATGGGAAACCACCTCAGAAGCCATATTTTTCCCAAGCTATAGGCTACATAAGGTATGGATAAGGCATAGACTTTGTGAAGGGATTAACTTGTTGAGCTAAGGAGTGCTCCTATGGAGCGAGAAAGCAGGCTTTGAGTATGAATATGTACCTTGAACCTGCCACTTAGCAGTGCGCTGAAAAGAGAGAATACTATTATTATTGCCATTACTATTTACCGTAACGACAATTCTGACAATTGCTACTAATTTACTAGTAACAAATATGAAAGTTAAAACTATGGCTGAGTATGGTGAAGCGAATTGGAGCTTTACTGTTCACTGTACTGCTGTCAGGCACAAGTGAAATGCCTGCACCTGGCAACTGTCAGTCAGTCAGTTATTGGAGCTTTACTGTGCACTGTACTGCTGTCAGGCACAGGTGAAATGCCTGCGCCTGACAACTGTCAGTCAGTCGGTTACTGGAGCTTTACTGTGCACTGTATTGTTGTCAGGAGCAGGTGGAACGCCTGGTTTTCAGGTTCTAACTCCTGCGTACTACGATCAGAACGGTCAGCTATTCATGAACAGCAGCCGTCACGTCGTGCGTCTCGTGTCACCGGGTCACCCGGCTGTTCTGATGACCGGCGGTCAACAAGGTGGCTATTATGAATGTCTTAATAGCGTAGGGGTAACGTCATGAAGTTTTAAATGACAGATCCTGAAGTGAATTGAATCATCGTGGGTTAGAATCCTGCTGCGCTGATCTGAGAGTAAAATCTTGGACATTCACTGGACTGGTTATACGGAAGATGGTCTAAATTGCCTAGCGGTTTAAGCATGTGGTATTAAAAGGGATAGATATCAACATAGTTGATCATTTCACTATAATGCGTGTTTTTTACTTTTTTATTAGTCTTGTATCAGAGCGATAAGCTAAAGCTGAGTTGAACGTCAGTTTCCTGTCTCGGCCATTTATTGACACTATGTGACTGTGCTATTTTTTGTCCCGACTATTTGTTAGCGCATTCTTCTAAGGAAAGACCGGATAAATGAACACTGATATTAATAATAACTACTATAGTGCTAATGTCATCAATGACAACATCGAAAACAAATAATTAATTATCAGTTATCTTTAAGTTTCAATTATTAATTTGATAATTATAATTGTAAGCTACATTTGACCAGAATATCACCAGTTTGTATTTTTAATGATTTAGGTTTGTAACATTCCTGCTTTGGATTTAGAAGTTTTTTCTATAGATGTTGGATATAAGATAAGTACAGACATTATATTTAAGTAACAGGTGAGTATTCAAGCTAAAAATTGCACTTTGTAGCAAGAGTCAACTTTTCTAGATCTTGCAATAAAAAATGATATTACTGTGTTCTTAACTTCTTAATCATCTTGTAGATGAAAGTTGAGGCTGACATCTTGATAATTATTAACATTAATTAACATTTAAATTTTTGCTGTTTTCAATTTTGCTGTTTAGAAGCCTGAATTTTAAATAGAATATCTGTAAATGATATTATATGCGAGACCAAATTAAATAAATGTATGATTTCCATGATGATAAGAGACTGATGGATGTAAATAAATGTATGATTTTCATGATTGTTGTTTTTGGCAGGTTTTGCAGCGCCGGCCTACAATCCGGCTGCTAGCACCGGCATGATGACGCCTCGAGCCACTGCCACTCCAGTGTTCCTCAATCCTCAGCAAACCAACATGAATCCTGGCAATCCTGGTGCTCCTGGTGGAACCACCGTTAACATTGGACCTATTGGAACAGGTGGGATACTGAAGAATCTAGTCTATCATGTCCTTGATTGATCATTGCATCATTTCCTTTTGATATCTTCATATTTTGCCTTTATCGATTTATTGTTTATTAATTCATTCTGAGATACACATTAAATGGATTTTGCTATCTGGATGCTTTTGGTCATTCAGTTTTGAGAATGTCGTTTAATTAGGTAGCAATAGAACGATGATTGGACTGTAAAATAGTTTGGTTATTACATAATGGTCATTACAGAGCATATATATTCTAAATTCGCTGTATGCTCAATTTATTTTTCACTGTAATTTACTGTATGGTAGCACTTGTTCTATTTAGAATTGATAAAAAATATAAAGTTTGGCTTGTCTCACATTCATTATTGTAGCATCACACGACACATAGAACGGGTGAGTTTTGAGGTTGGAAAAACTTCCAGATAGGATTTTAACTGGCAAAATTTTCGTTAATCACAAAATTAAGGCTTCATGAAACCCAATTTGTCTTAATTTTGATCAAATTGGTAGTTAAACTCTGTTTAGGAGATAATCATCCTTTATGAAACCCAGCCTAATTCTGATTTTAATCTTCAAGTGTTAAATGAATTGAATCATCCTGAAATTTTAGTAGAATATAGATAGATAGATTAATGTCTTAGTTTTAATGTAAGAGACTTTTGTCAAAATATGTAGTTTTAATGGAAGTGGCGGGAAATAATTGGTGAAATTTTACAGGGCTGTTACAACAACGACGAGATTCGTTTGGTTCATCGCTAGACATGAAGCCGTTAACATTTGCTAGTGCGCCGCAGTTCAATCAGTGGTACGGGGGCGCGGCTAATCTGTCGCCAGGCGGAGCTATTGGCATAGCCCATACAATGACTCCTCCCCCTAACAATCCTGGGCTGCTGCTACCTGGTTTGTTAAAAATGAGTTTCTTCTTCTTCAGTGCACTGCAAGTGGCAGGTTCAAGGTACATATTCATACTCAAAGTCTGTTTTCTCGCTCCATAAGAGCACTCCTTAGATCACCAAGTTAATCCCTTCACAAAGTCTATGCCTTATCCAAACCTTATGTAGCCCATGGCTAGGGAAAAAATATGGCTTTTGAGGTGGTTTCCTGTTGCCTTCCTCAGAAAAATGAGTTTATGAGATGATAAATTAAATATTGTGAAAGTTAATGGTAGTCGTGAAATTTTTTGTGTATTTGGATCTAGGCTGAAGTTTTTGAGATAATCAATTCACTATTGTGGAAGTTACTGGGAGTCGTGAAATGTTCTGTGTAAATGGGTAGAGACTGTTTTGATATCTGTCTTAAATATTGTTGAAATGTTAAAGTATGCTGGTTGTAACATTATCTCAGGTGATGTCTACTGTGTAACATTTCAATTGAATGGTCTGGTTGGTTCAAAGTTGTCTTTAATTATATCTACGCTTGGTTGAATTAAATGGAATGTTTTGCACCCTGTGCTGTGATTTATTCCTTAATTTTTAGAACTTGATGAAATGTAAAAGTAAACTAATAAATGTTTCACTCAGGGCTGGGACTGAATGCTGCTATAGCGCCACCTGGTAGACTGTATTCTGCTGCACCGGGTGCTGAGGCTAAATACAGAAATGGTTCCCTGCAGCTGAACCAAGCTGTAGGACAGGCAGGCGGTGTTGGACTGTTTGGAACTTCTCTATTCAATCAGCAGGCTTTCTCTAAGAGGTCTTCACTCCAGTCTATAGTTCTTCTTAGATGTATTTATGACTGATTCTTTTGAATGTTACTAACGGTATGATATTAATGTTACTTGGTTGTCTAAAGCTGAAGACAAGTTTAACGTTAGTTTCCTATTGGATATCTAGTCAGTGACGGGGAGAGCACTGGATTTGAACATTGCATCTACTGATCCATTGTCAAACTACTTGCCAACAAGTCTCCAGCCCAGCCTAGCACTGTTACTATTTGAGATTATACTGTCGTAATGTCTTCAGAGTGTGTGTAATTTTGAATGTGGCCATTTTGCTGTTATAGTGGTTGTTTTGAGCAGATTGGATACAATTTAAGTTTATAATATATGAGGAATTACCCTTATATCAACGCATTTACTTTTAGTAGGTTGACAGAGTTTTTCTGTACTTTTTATTACCATACTTACTTTACTACTTCTCTGAGTGACCTACTGATAAACTGATGCGAGTTCACAGTTCTCTGGACATTTTGCTGTAAATCTTTCTATTTTAAATATAAATGTTTCTTTTAGAGTTGCTGTCTGTTGTGAGCTGCTTAGCTTAGCTTTTGTGTTTCAGAGGCAATCCTGGTAGGACTTGAGGAAAAGTTAGAAACTTTGTGCTTATCAGACATTTGAGCCAGAAATAAGATCATTGGGCTGTTACCATAGTGTTGCTGTTCTGGTTGTTGTCGTTGTCAGAATGCTATAGAGTATCTAAAGACATGGCTGGACGCAATCAGCTATTACCACATTGTAATACATTCAGTTAAGGGTGGTGTTGTTGTTGTTGTTGTCAAGTAGTGATGGAATAATTAAGGACGTGACTGGACTCAATCGGCTATTACCTCATTGTAAGAGACTTCTGTTAACAATGGTGTTGTTGTTGTTGTTGTCAAATAGTGATGGAATAACTAAGGACGTGGCTGGACGCAGTCAGCTGTTGGAAGACTTCCGGAACAATCGGATGCCTAACCTACAGCTGAGGGACCTCGTGGATCACGTGGTGGAGTTCTCTCAGGACCAGCACGGCTCCAGGTGTGGCGACGTTCTGGACTGTATGTTAGAACTGAATAGGACTAGAACTAAATGTACAACCCTTGTTGTAGAACTAAATAGCATAGTAAGAGTGGGTTTTGAAATTCTGGGTCCCTAGTTAAGCTAATTGCAAACGATGTCTGAAGAAGAAATTATAGCTGTATTCTTGCTAACTAACAATATAATATTGCTTAAAATTTTGTCCATTTAGTTAGTTTAATGATTAGGTGACTCATTTCTTTCATTTTATATCATCGGGGTGCTGTTATACCAATATATGCGATTTCTATGAAAGTTGACCCCCAGCTACCGTCGGCTAGCCGAATAAGCCGAAAATTGCTCTTAGCCGAACATCCGCCGAAAATTTTTAGAGCTAGCTGAATTTGCCGTAAATATCTCTCAGCCGCAATACCGCTGAGAAACTTATTGGCTAGCCAAATTAGTATAAATAATTATTAAATAATATAATTAGTTCAAATAATATTCTTGCAATTAAATGAAAAGAATATATATATGCTATCAAATCAATACCAGTATTCTATAAATTCTGTTAATTTAACGATACAATATCATTTTTTTACTTGAGAACCAAACAAATCTTATCACTATTCCTAGTTGGTAGTTGTTTTGTGTAGTAGCCGAGTCATATTTAGTCATTTTCTCGATTTGTCACTAATTAGTGACAAATGGAGCCTATGACTAAAATTAGAAAGTTATTAGCCTAAGTTTGCGAACCGGATTTTAGCCAAAAATGCCCTTCACCGCTTAAATGCGGCTAATCCAGATATCAACTGGAAATTACCTTAGCCTCCCCCCCTGAATAATCTTGGAAAATCCGGCTGAGGGGTCTATGTGAAATTGATTGAAGTCAGAATTCTATTTCATCACTGACTGTGAGTTGAATGCTGACACTGTCGTCCAGCCAGTAGCGAAGTCGGTAAGATACTCGACCTAGGATCAGTATGTGCGGGGTTCAAATCCTGGGCTCATCTGTCACTGACATCGCTTTAGAGTGAGGAAATTGACGTTAAGCTTAGCTTATTTTATATTTGCTTGTAACAGGTTCATACAGCAGAAGCTGGAGCACGCCACGGGCGCAGAGAAATTGATGGTTTTCAATGAGATCCTGAGCTCTGCGTATGGCCTCATGACGGATGTGTTTGGTAACTACGTCATTCAGAAGTTCTTGGAGTTTGGCTCGACGGAGCAGAAGCACATGTTGACACAGCGTGTGCGAGGGCACGTGCTGGCTCTGGCACTGCACATGTATGGCTGCAGAGTCATACAGAAAGCACTGGAGTCCGTGCCACTAGAGATGCAGGTAGGCACCAAGTGGATGTTTTATGTGCCACGTGTTTGCATATTTGATTTACATTTTGCTGTTTATTTGCTTTGTTTAGAAATTGTGAATGTTTAAGCAGAGTTCTACGTGTAATTAAAGGCTTTAAATGTGTTAGTTTTAAAAGCCCTGTAGGTAATATTTTCAATACTTTAGCTACTACCACTGGAAATAGCTGATGAACAGTTGTTGCTGTGTACTTGTATTTATTGAAAGCTTAAATTTAGTTCATAGACTCACTCGCCAGCTATTCACTTAATGGTGCTTTATTCAGTATAAATTTTTTTAATAACATTTTTTTATTCTATATATAAATATTGCGTTATTGTTGTGACCTATGTTTGGTCTATTAGGTTGAAGTGCTGAAGGAATTGGAAGGTCACATACTGAAATGTGTCAAGGATCAGAATGGCAATCACGTCGTACAGAAGTGCATTGAGTGCATTGACCCATCACATCTCGGCTTTATCACTGACTCGTTCAAGGGACAGGTAAGTAGAGGGCTCACAATTCAATGCCATTGATAGTGATATTTTTAAAGGAATGTTTAATATTGAGTTTTCTAAAATTTCTAGCACTAGCTGTGTGTGAACATCAGTTCTTAACTGTGAATTCTCAGTATGATAGGGGACAAGTGGCGGTTGTTTTATGGAGGTGAATTGTAAAAGTCACCGAGTCTTCCTATTTCTTCCTAATACTGATGTGCTTTATCCCTGATGAACGAAATAGTTAAATAGCTCATCTCTTGACCTTTGGGCTTGAAAGGAATAAACGTGAATTATTGTGCCAGATCTCTCGTTACATTTGAAGTCTGCATAAAATATAATGCAGTTGAGTTGCATTAAATATCTGCGATTGGCTGACACAGAAAGGGATATAGGGTCTGATGACCTTTGATATTGGGCGTAATTGCTTTCGGTTTGAGTGGAGTCAGAATATGCTTCAGCATCTAGTGGTAGAAAACAGAACAATTTTTTGTCTTGTTTTATCACAAATACCAAATTGCTTATCTTCTGTAGACGAATCTCTGTTAATCATTGATATTGACTGCAGAATAATGCTGTCGATAGTGAATCAATCTGTGAAGCAAGTGCTATGCATCGCTGCTTATTTTACACTGTACAAGTATTTTCTGTTGAGTTCTCCCTCTCAGTGCGCTGCCTACTGGCAGGTCCATGGTATATAACGCCTCCACTCTTCTCTGTCTTCTGTTTTCTTGTTCATGTCTACATATATGTGGAACTTTAAATAATGTACCAATACTCATTCTTGTTGTAGTATACATTTTCTTGGGGGATTCTGCTTATGAATAGGTGGGCCTCCTATGCTTTTATTGGGCTGGGGCGTCATTTCCTGAGAACTATCTTGTTTACTTATCGTGTTTGCCCAAGTCAGTTCCACAGGCTCATGTTGTATTGTGTTTACAGGTGCTCAACCTGGCCATGCACCCATACGGCTGCAGAGTGATCCAGCGCATACTGGAGCACTGCACCCAGGAGCAGATAGCGTGCATCATGGATGAGCTGCGCGAGCACACGGAGCACCTTGTGTTTGATCAGTACGGTAACTACGTGATACAGCATGTGCTGGAGCACGGCAGACCTGACGACAAGAGTCAGATAGTCAATCAGCTGCGTGGAAAGATCTTGCCTCTCAGTCAGCACAAGTTTGCTAGGTGTGTGTGTGGTGTAGTTGTGTGGTGTGTTGTGTGGTGTGGTGTAGGTGTGTGGTGTAGGAGTGTGGCGTAGTTGTGTGGTGTAGGCGTGTGGTGTAGGATTGTGGTGTAGGAGTGTGGTGTAGGAGTGTGGTGTAGGAGTGTGGTGTGGTGTAGGTGTGTGGTGTGGGTGTGTGGCATAAGTGTGTGGTGTAGGTTTGTGCTGTAAGCGCATGATGTAGTCGTGTAGTGTAGGTGTGTGTTGTAGGTTGTAGTCGTTAAAACTAGCTCTATGTTAAACCTAGCAATCTGTGATGTTAAACCTAGCTCTATGTTATGTTAAACTTTATATTTATATTTAGCGTGACTTAGCTGTATGTTAAACTAGCTCTCTGTTAAGCTAGACTCTTTATTGATTCAAATCAAATATCAAATTTTATTGTCGAATTTTCATTTTGATTCACCTGAACGAGCCATTAAGACAGTGGTGCCAGAGAACTTAAATTTAATCATAATTTGTGTACATCTATGATGTGTACATATGTGGGACTTGTACTTTGCTGGTGTATGTGTAGCAATGTGATAGAGAAGTGTGTGTCACATGCAAGCAGAGCGGAGAGAGCTCTGATCATTGAGGAAGTCTGCAACATGAACGATGGGTAATTACAACTCTATTAGCGTTCAAAAAAATATAACAACCGTTAGCGTGCTACTGTCATTCATGACAGCAACGAGCACTATTGAGACAAATCGAAGCTGTTGAGCCAAAAGAAGGCCCAAAATTGATGCTAATTTGAAAATCCAGAAAACCAGTCCAAAGATTAAAAAGACATCCAAACAATGACTTAAGTCAGCATATGTTGTGAAGCCTCTATTTTAAGCTGCTTGATTCTGCTTCTTTTTGTGAACTTCAGTGGTACTAAATAAAACAATGCTATGTAGAATTGTGTTGCGTTAAATGCGACTTAGCACTGAGATCCAAACCAGTGTCGGAAAGGGCATTTGGTTGGTGAGCGACTAGGCTACGGATTGCTACAAAATTTTCTAAAATGAATAGAAACGTTTAATCCTGACCCTAGCTAAACTCGGATTCAAGGGTAGAAGATGATGGTGGTGATATTTAATTTGATATTTCCCACTGTATGCTATATATGATAAATTTGTGCCATGTGCCTGCAAACAGACAAAACTGATAGTCAATATATAATCAAGAATCAGTGGGTAAAGTTGTCTGCTCGTGGAATTTTTAGAGTAATAGCTAACTATGTTCTAAAAATATATAATCACTTATATTTGACTGTGTTAATTACATATACTAATATTTCTTTTAATTTTTTCACTTTTACGTAACTGAGATAATATTGATAGGAAATCTGAAAGCAATTTGTAGTTTTAATTTAAAAGAATGAGTGTTGTTTTAGTTCATGCTCACTTATTGCAGTAACATGTATATTTACCCAGAAATATTTTTTCTGTAACGCTCAACTTAGACGAATAAGTTTGAGACAGACCTTTGAAATACCTTTAGTCTCTTGTATTACCAGCCCGTGATTAATTCTCTTGCAGAGCGGTGAGCGCACTGTACACGATGATGAAGGATCAGTTTGCTAACTACGTCGTGCAGAAGATGATAGACATCGCTGACCCAGCTCAGCGCAAACTGCTGCTGCAGAAGATACGACCCCACGTCGCAACACTGCGTAAGTATGCCTACGGAAAGCACATCCTCGCCAAACTGGAAAAGTTTTATGCTAAAAACAACGCGGAGCTCGGCCCTATCGGAAATCCCATCTCCAATTCTTCCTCAAACTCGTCTTAGTTGTGCTGCGTGTGAGTTGTATGACGAGCTGCGGATTTTATCTGCTCGATTGATTGATTCTGTCTGCTCGATATTTTAGTAAGCGCCATAATGAAATAATCGTGACACTTTTGTGAATCATTAAAAGATGTGAAATGAAAGTGTTCGTGCTAGTGAAGGCTTAGGATTGACTCGCTGAGTTATTTGTTGACTGCAGAGTAAGGTGACTTCCTATTAGAGCTCTGGATAGATCTATGTTTAGCAGTATATCAAAATAACAGAGAAAATATGGTGTTATCTGCAATTTCTAACTCTGTCTAGTTCATAAAATGCATTTCCCTACAATTCTGTCGCTATAAAGTCAGTACTTTTAAATAACAAGGCTCATTTCGCTGGTGTCAGAATCTTAGTCGAGACTTTTGAAAATTTTTAATGGCTAGTTCTTTTCCCTTCAGACATTTTGTAGCTGCTTCTGAAGGGTTTATTCCGCTCTTGTAGATGAATGTTTTAATAGTTGTTGTGATCTACCTGCCTTTGTTTTAGAAGAATGGATAGCAAGCTATTCGCTTTTGGTAGAACTTCATAGATTTTTGCAATTAGGTGTCTTTATGAGATACAACGATAATGAAAATACTATGGTCTTCCATGATATTGAGTGACATGAAGCCTGTCTTTGCTGGAGTTCTGTCTGGTAATCAAGTGAAATTATGTTAGTTGCTAATCATGTGGAGACTTAGAAAAAGTTGGAAAATGCCGAGCTTGTATATAGTTTGTAACTATATTGCAATCATGATCTAAGCATATTTACAGTTAGTTGTCACTTAGTAATTTTGTTAGGGAGGCGGCAGCACTGTCACTGTCTAGATTCTTGCGTTCTCCTGGCCTCAAGAAGCCATTTTTATTTTATTTTTAAATTTTACAATCCTATTTAGTAAGGATTATGAAATTATAACAATGATTGGTTTTGATGAACTAGATAAAATATGAATATCCGCATATATAAATGTGTCTTTCCTTTGAATAAAATATCATTAGAAGCCAACTTTTTCATGCTTTTATGCCTTTGCCGCAAGTTTTCTAAAATCTTAATGAAATTAATAGAGCCCTTACTGGTGGGTATATATTTGGTGAATAAATTGCTAGACTTTAGACATATTCTCTGTTGGAAAACCGAAAGCTGCTGTATGAATAACTGCTTTCCCTTTTGCAGTTTTGAGGTCTGAATTGTGAGATAGCTTGGCTTATTTTGGATTATTGATAATGGTTTATGATATCGAAGGATTTGATTTGTGCAAGACATTGATTGCTCTGTATTTGGACGTAGATGATTTCTATCGTAGATTTATTGCATGTTACCTATTATATCTATTACATTGATGTGTATCCTGTATCTACTGCTATCTCGTTTGTATCTTTGGCTATCGTCTGTATTATTTACCCTTTCAGGGAATGCTCTATTTATACATTACAGGATTATATTGTTAGGATTTATGAACAAAGAGTTATGTGGAGTAATTGAATGGAGCTGAGACTTATGCTAGTATCATAAAAAATGATCTTGCTTAAATTATAGTCGGAAATGTAAAAAGATTTGCTAAAGACATTGGGTGTTAGTGGTATCAGTGTTTTCCTATGGCTCCTGTAATGTATATTACTTGTGTTTAATCACACTTGCGTGGGTTTGCGTTCATCTGTTTAGTTCTAATTATAACTATCTTTTCAATTTGCTTGCCTATTTGCATCATCAACCAGCATTGTAGATTTTTCATTTGTGTTTCTCAGTAGCAATTTTATTTTACAGTTTGCGTGTTTGTTAACAATATTTGCATAGAAGTGCTTCGTATATTTCACTATAGTGTACTTGTCTGTTTAAAAGCAGTAAAGTTAGAGATGCGTAGCTTGGGTTCTAATCTATGATCTTCAACTTGGCAGCCAACTTGACTGTTGCTTTGTGTATAGGTTGCCCTAAGTCTGATGCGGAATATATAAATACTGGGCTTAATATCGTTTCCTTACCAAGAACTCTTTAGGAATGGTAGAATAAGTTTTTAATTGAAAAGCCATAAATTGAAGAATTTTATCTGATGTGCTCACTTTGTTCTCTCATTTAGTGATGGGCTTTAAATATTCACATACTTGTATATGAATGAAATTATAGCATAGGTTATATTTTATGCTATGCCTACTGCTCTCCTGCTATACGTAGATACCTTTTAACTGCATATTGAGGACATTTTAGCACTCATAATCTGATTTGAATTGATAGTACACTCTAAAACTATGTAGTAAAAATCGTGTGTTTTGCACAGCTGTTATGGCGAGTGTACAACTTCTTCTATACACTTGTTCAACTGATCCATACACAAGAGTTTAAAGGCATCAGATTCTAACTTCACTGGGCCTTGATTCACAGTATAGAAATATAGTTAGATCATAACTCGTGATCTATATGACTTTATATATATATATATATATATATATATATATATATATATATATAAAATTGACTGAGCAATCTGAACTGCAGCAGTGTTCACTCTTATAGAACAGACTCATTTTATGTGCTTTTCTTTCAATAGGGCGAGATTTCGTACATTTGGTTAAGCTGTGCGTCAGTAAACGAAGTTAAGCTATGTCGGGCCTGCTTAGTACTTAGATATGTGACCACCATGGAAGACCGAGTGTTGTGTCGACAGTTTTGAATGAAAAAGATTTATATAGTGTTTTTTTCTTCTTAAATCCACACTGGCTGCCATCGAAGCGCTATCAAAAGACAACGATTGTGAGTAAGCATGGGGAGAAAATTAAAATTAAAAAACCGAAACTAAGCAAGGAATCCCTGTAAACACATGTGGATGGCATCTGTGTGTAACCATATGAACAAAAAGGAATGAGAGTAAAACCTAAAATTATATAATGCTTGCAGCCAAATAGATTCACTGTATATATGGCGACAGTCCTCTCCCAATGCAAAATTTGGTAAACCCTGGTTGAGTGTGGTAGTTCAGTGTCTAGCATCTATATGCGAGCTGTATAAATTGCTGTGCATATTCTTCTAATGTTACTTATGTCTAAAAGTTTTATTATTTATATTTTACAATACAGCATGTAAATAAAGGCTACTAGGTGCTTTTAAATACAGCTAACTGTAATTAGTATATTGTAATTTGCAGCAGTTTCTAAGTAAACGTACGATGAGGTAGTGTAACTTCATTTTTATATCGAAAACGTACCTAGTGATATTGGTGACTACAGTTTTTTAGTGAAATTATATTGAGTGATGTACAGTTCGATTAAATAACTTTTAGTAGCTTGTCTATGTCTCTGTTAAAAAGCATTAATGTAAATAATACATGTATATAAAGTAAATAGGCGTACCACTTTCTTTTTTACTTTCTATTTAGAAAAATAATGTAAAAAATGTAAATAGGACATGTAAATATAATAAAACTATACACCTCAGACTTGGGGACTAGTTGTGAATTATCTATGTGCATGTTAGTAAGCTTTTATTTGCTTGAATTATATACAAAAACTATATGGGTCTGTGAAAAATTTGCAAATGATCATGTTGTAAAATACTTGATGCTCGACATAGCTATTGCATACAAGAGAGCTTTTAATTGTACAAGCCTATATTGCACAGGTACCGTTGTAAGAGTTAAAACTATAATTGCAGTATCTTAAATGGATTTAGTTGCTAAAAATTTCCATACTATTTTAATTCATAATTTTCTGTGCAGTATAATTTATTAAACAACGTGAACAGTTAGAGAGAAAAATCATGAGTAATGATATCCATGTAACCAAATGTAGGTGAAAGCTATAGGTGTAATATTTTTATTTCAGTAACTATGCTGCATATTCTCCAATTTTCAATTTGCAAGTAGAATACGGAACCCTTGCTAAATATCTTTACTCGCTCAATTGTGCTGTCAAAACAGTTTAGTATTGAATTTTCTTGTCTGCTGGACTTGTGTCAATAAAACTGGCCACCATACCTGTGTTTAAATGCGCACATTGTTACCACAATGTGCGCATTTACTGTGAATGTATCGACTTCTTTTATAAAAGTGTTAATTGTATTAGTCTTAGTGTCACGTAGCGTGTGCTTATGTAGTTATATCGTAAAGTTATCGTGTATCTTGAACCTTAGCCTTTTTCTTCATGACCCTCTCATTTGCGTATGCTTCTGTATATATATAAATTACATTTGTATGAATGTGTTGTATATTGTGCAAACACGTTTTTTATTGAGTAGCTATTTGAATATACATTTTTGATATCAGCTTTGAAAAGTTGTATGTGGACAAATAATGAAATTCTTGTCATACCATGTGGAAACAATTTGGTTGCCTCATTGTATGATGTTGTAATAATGGTTTGCTTAAAGTTAAGCTTGATCTGCTCGTAAATTTTCAAGCTAGGCTCATATTTGAATCGAATGGGATAAAACCTTAGGTCACATGGTCTGTTCACTAATTCAGTAAATATTTTGAGCACAGAATACATTTGTTAGTATGATACATGTATACAAATTGCAATGAAGATTCTACTTAATTTAGTGAAAGCTAGATTGTTTAAACGTGCATTAATATGAAACTTCAGATTCACAATTTAATTATAACAGTATAATTGTAATTTTATATCAAAACAAAGAGGTAGTAATGTGAGCTGGGAATTCTGCTTCTTCCTCTTCAATTGCTTTTCGGATATTGGCTTAACTTTTTCAATTTTGCATTTTATGTTATGTGAACATTTTAGATTGAGTACTCATGTCCACTTGCGCTCCCGTGCTTCTACTGTAAAGTTTGTCTAGTTGTTCCGCATCATTTTTCTGGTGCACTTTTAATTTTTCATGCACACGAATTTCGTCGACTCTGCTCTTGGCATAGATTGGCCGTTTGTACATGTATATATACACACCTAGGTGTACAAAATGTATAGTGTAAATAAAATCTACACACCCATATAGGTTAAGTATGTACAGGTTAGAGCCTTAATATATAAATAATGTATATAAATGTATATAACTGTACATCTGACACTGTATATATATAAATATAAAATAATTGAAACATCTCCATCTTGAATAACAGCGTCATAAGTTTATGCTTTCAGTTCTGTCTGTAATATATGTAATATATTTTACCTTTTTGTTAGAGCAGCAGCAATATTTCACGCAGTTTTTAACTATAAAATGTGCTGTTAGTGATTTGCTCGTATGGTGCAAAGTAAACAGGTAATTTATCAGTTTCCTAACATTAATGCTTTACAATAAAGTTCTTAATTTATAATATTTCATTGAATTGTATTTATAGAATTTAATATGGGATACCTCATTCCAAGACAAGTTTAATTTTAACTTATACTCTATAGGCCTACATGGAAAAATTTGTTTTTGTTTAATTGAGAAGTTTTTAAATAGGATCTGCTTAAATTTCAATCAATTCCTCAATGTCTTGGTTTTAAAAATAAAGCAAAGGCGCCTAGGCTAAAGAATTAAACTTTGTGTAAAATGGTACTAATGATGCATGTATAATATTATATATAATGCCCATTTAACTATTTCTATTAAATCTACACTATCTGAAAAAAATTTCCAGGTGCTTTTATGCAGGTGATAAAAATTAATTAAGATAAACCGTCTATTACATTAGTGTAAATAGCTAGTTTGTGTAAACAAATCATGCAAAGAGAGAATGATAGTTTGTTTCTTTGAAGTGGTTGACTAGTTTATAGCTGTGTCATAATTATTTCTTCGGGTTGCCATTGATTTAGCATTTGTCCCTCAGTCACATCTTTTTGGTGGTATGGTTCGGTGTTTTGTATTTGAGTGCGCGCTTCAGAGTCATGAAATTCAATATTGAAATAGCAAAATATTAAGTTGAGCGTGGAAAGTCTACAAACAGGTGCGGTATGTCGTATGTAATATAAATGAAAAACTATACAAGATTGATAACTGCGGGATTCTCTTGAATTTATTCGCCAGTCTTGAAGCCCGCGTTATGACTGCTGCCATCTCATATTTGAACTCGTGTCTGTGAAAACAAGGGTTTATAGGATCCCACTTCTAGCAAATGTGTTATTGAACATTAGGATATGCAGTGCCGATAATAGAAAACGGCAGATCATCCGAGCATCTCTGACGTATTTAATGCCGACAACAGCTTTCATGCGTAACTCTTGCTTGGGGTTACACCCTCGTGCATAGAAATACTCTCGTATGGTTGGAATTACATTCTTTTGCGTGGGATTGTATCCCTTCCGCATGATATTAATATAAAAAATGTTATTGTACCCTATTTACGTATAAGTATGGCAAAACTTGTAAAACTTTAAACCTAAATGGCCTAATTTCAGCAGCGAATCAATCATGTTTCTTTCTATTCAATTGGATTCATTTGATTTACGGTCTCGGAATCTCTACTGTACAATTTGTCATAGATGGGATGTAGTAGTAGAAGATTAGATTGGCTTGTGCCTGTGCGTATATTGGACACACGTGCTCATAAATCAAGTTTAACTTCAATGTCTCTTTCTATATTGTAAGTGATACTGACAGAAACAGGCTGGTTGGGAATCTAACCTGTGACCTATAGCTTAACAGACAAGTGTGCTAACAGCTGAAATATTCAACTTGGATATTTTTCACTGTCCCTAGTTACTATACCTAGGCTATGTGTATAATAGTATATAATTACGTCGAAACGTGTATGTATAAATGCAGGTATATGTATAGATTTTATGTATGTAGATATGTATGATATACATGTATGTAATTATGAATATTTTATAGTTAAAATGTAGATTAGACACTTCTCCGCGAAATCATTATATTGTGTAAATGTTACGCATTGTCGTGTTTTTTAGTATATTCAAATGATTTACAAGGGCTAAATACAATAAATGCTATCATTATATCTCTAGTTGTCTTCACTTCTAGTACTGTTTTCTGTCTTCTTCTTCAGTGCACTGCCAAGTGGCAGGTTCAAAGTCTGTTTTCTCGCTCCATAAGAGCTCTCCCTAGATCAACAAGTTAATCCCATCACAAAGTCTATGCCCTATCCATACCTTATGTAGCCTATAGCTTGGGAAAAATATGGCTTCTGAGGTGGTAACCCGTTGCCTTCCTCAGTTAGGTGGATTAATTACCCTGTAATCATGGGGGAAAAATTTCATGGTGAAGTGGGTCCCCTCTAACTATCCTGATTGTTTGCGGTTGCCCTATTCTGCAGTGGTCCAACCACACCCGAGCACAACACGGGGCACAACACTGTTTTCTGTATTTTGGTTTTAATGTATTTTATTATAGAGAACTTTTGGAACTGAAACTATATACTAATAATTCATAATTCAAACATTTATTAATAGAAAACAATAAAGATTCAAGAAAATGCTATAATACTTTATTAGTCTAATGAAAATTCACATGAAGAAGTTTATATAGTATATACGTAATACCATTTAACTGTGTATGAAAATATAAAATTTTGAAAATGCAGTACAATCTCAGTGAAGCATCCATCACATACATTCACATGTTCATATAACGATTAAAATTGTTTCCGTTATACAGCTAATAGAAATAATATCTTTGTAAAATAAAACAACCTACACCTGTTAAGCAAACCAAATGCATATGACTTCATATAAATAATAAATGATAATTTAGAGAGAGAGTACAAAAACAGTCATACAAATAAATTCTAATTTAACTAGAGCACAGTCACACGATCATATAAATAAATGATATTTTAGAGAGAGTAGTCATACAAATAAATTGTCAAATACAAATAATAGTCATACACAGTCATACAAATAAATTGTAATTTAGCGAGAGCACAGTTACACGATCATATAAATAAATGATATTTTAGAGAGAGTACAAACACAGTCACACAATAAATTGTAATTTAACGAGAACACAGTCACACGATCATATAAATAAATGTTATTTTAGAGAGAGTACAAACACAGTCATACAAATAAATTGTAATTTAGCTAGAGCACATTCACACGATCATACAAATAAATTGTAATTTAGCTAGAGCACATTCACACGATCATACAAATAAATTGTAATTTGTATAAATAAATAATAATATATGCGACATCGCACACAACTTCATACTATATAACATCACATAGAATTCTATCAAGAAATAGTGCCTTTATAAAATATTTCAAGCCTCAGCTTAACAGAACTTAATGCAAAAAATGTTTTATAAAGCAATAAAGTGTACGTGCATAGGCTACTGCTATGTATATTAAAAGATAAATCTCAGTGACAGACAACCAAACCATCGCCTGGTACCACTCGACGGATTACATTTATCATCACAGTGTCGCTAAGGATATCACTACTTCTGTCATACGATTCACTGGACTGGCACCGTCTAGGATCTTATTTTAATTCAATATATGCTTTTTGTATATCGATCTATTGTTACACATATGCATTAAATAGGCCTATATCTACATGCTTTGCACGGTGTATCATGTCACAGTGATTTTGGTGAAAATTTCAAAAAATATATATATATACATAGATATGCATTTATACATACACATATCAGTGATTAGTAATGGTGTGTGTAGTGATGACGTCCTTTACATCTTTAGTGGACGAGGAAATGCCCGTTAAACGAGGAAATGCCCGTTAAACATCTCATTTATTATTATTTTACGATCACACATAGGACAAAATTTACAGCACATAATATTTGTAACATGTGCATGCACAAAATATGGCTACATCGCGATTATTACATAACATAACATAACGGCACACTGGGTCAGGAAGCACAGATGCTTGTTTAAGACCCATTTCATTAGAACGAAATTAAAACAAATTATATATAAAATATAAAATAACATGTAACATATAAGGAAGAATTTAGACTACACAGCAATGAGCAGGTATTAAACACAACGTGGTACACTCTGATATCATAAATCGAAATGTCCTTGTAGCCGTTGCCAGCGATGACAACACGAATATCAAATCGTACAACGGTCTAATGTACAGCAAAATATACCATTAAAAATAAAAATCTTAATAATAAAAATATAACTGCAGACAAATACAAAATACATAAGTACACAAGCAAAGAACTGCTAACTTAAAGAACTGAACGACATATTAATTCGATTACCTCTCCCTAATGTAAAATGAAAAAAAAATCATTTTGCAGGTAGGCCCAACTTTAAATATACATGTATATTGCACAAGTTTCTTTTTTAGTTATACCAATTATCATGTTTATATAGTAATACAAAATCTCGAATAACAAAGCACAATATTTCCTAAATCACATAAAATCACGGCGCATTTCCTAACTGATTCAATATATACCATATAATCATCACCATCATCGTCATTATTAACTATTATCTGCTGAAGCTATATAGGCTTACATCTAGATGGACTAAAATAAGGTTAAACTTTTAAAGTTATTTCATCTCTCGTAAGAATCCTCTAATACCATTTGAACCACGCATCTACTTATCTGGACACTTATACTATCATGCCACGGACTAAGCCTATAAAATTTTCTACGGAAAAATCATGTTATTCAATATTAATATTCTTTCTAATCCAAATATATTAGCAATATTATCTAAACGTATATTTACAGAAAGCAGATTTGGAGGGGCGGGAGTGTATATTATTTACCATTAATGTGTCATACACAATCCTTTTAATAAGAATTGCATCATTGACAATTCAAAGAGATATTTTGTTGACACTTTCTGCAAATATCTGATATCAGAGCAACAACCTTTCTCTTAAAATGCACACATTAATACAAAAAAATAGTGGACCATGAAAATATGTACATACTGCAATGTCAATATTTACAAAGAATGAAATTTACAATAAAATGCCCATACACCTGTCAACACACTGTCTACTCAATGCTACTTAGGCCTATTATAAGTCAATACAAAAGGACAAATTTTACGCACACATGCATACACGTACACTTTCGCTCATAATGCGATCAAGCAAACACGCACAATGTTAGTATTTACCACATATTGTATGTAACTACATGTACGTGCAAAATATAACAGATAAATGCAAAACATACGAAAAAAGATACTACACCTGCAAAAAGTAAGTGTGCAAAAAGAGTTCATTCATAAAGTTTCTAATTATGGTCTTATATAATATAATATCTATATATTTCACTATTCAAATGAACATAAATTATTAGAATTAACAAGTTAAGTTAAATGTAAATTTTAAATTAATACTTGAAAGAGTCATAGTTAGAGATAACATCAATTTCAATTATATGCTTGCTATATTAGCTTTGACACAATTATGTCCCAGGAATGTTTAAAAAGAAAAATTAGAAAATCTGAAATCGTTACTTTTAACACCAATTTCATCACAGAAGTGAATACGGTGTCTCTTTTAAAAAAATTACACAAATCGAACGCTTTAAACTACTTTAAATCTATTCTTAATGAGGTAGGCAAATCACTGTTGATAGAACTTCGATTTTCTCCATTTCTTGAGTCACAGAGATACGTTTATACAACAGGCCTACCCAGTGGAGGAATCATACAGGTAGTAAGGATGAGGAGGAATCATACAGGAGGAAGAATAAGGAGGGACCATACAGGTACTGAGGATGAGGAGGAACCCTGTAGGTTTTAGGCTTCAATTAGTTGAAACGAGGACTAATATGCACCGATAATTTTATATAAAAAATATCATATTACTTTCAAAAACTTCATACTCCACGTTTCGAATATAAAAAGACATCGATCGCATTGAATAATTTATAACTCAATAAAACCTCGACAAAACCCGTCATCATTCAGTTCTCGCTAATCCAAATCCATAGTTTACTACGCATTGAAGAATACCATCATTATAATATCACAGAATGACTTCATTCACGCGTTAACATTGCTGCAGAAATACAACTGAATTTTTCACGGAAAGGATTACAAAATTCAAAAAGTGTCGTTCTGCAGCGCTATCATGCGGAGTGACAGAATCTTTCCTTCATAAAATTGGCTATTACTATTTTTACTATGTTGCGTCATCCAATCATCATCATCATCATCATCATCTTCCCTTAAATCCCCTTGCTGCGTCATCCAATACAAACGATAAAACGATAAAAATAAGTTTAATGTTTGGTTCCATACCACAGACACAGATACAGACACATGTCAGATACAGGCTCAGGAATAGAGGAGAGAATATGAAAAAGCGCTAGAGCCGGGAAGTGGTCGTTTCGACTAGTTCATACATCAGAATGTAGGCGTCTGAGGTTATTACTTTACTTTCTGCTATGTTCGATACCCTGAAAAATAAAGTAGTTGTAACAAGCATGAATTAATCAGTCAACAATTGCAATACATATAGCTTAAACTGAAGACAATCAACTATTGTAGCGTATACTAGGTTGAACATGGATGAGAAGATGATGATGATTGCACATGAGGAACCATGTCGTCGTTTTTATATCTGGCTAGATTACAGTAAAAGTAATTGCTAAATTCTAGAAGCTCTTATGGAACTAGTTTACAACCTCACTTTAGAGAGAGAGAGAGAGAGAGAGAGAGAGAGAGAGAGAGAGAGCGAGAGAGAGAGAGTGCTAGAGATAGAGAGAGAGCGAGAGAGAGAGAGAGCGAGAGAGAGAGTGCGAGAGAGAGAGAGAGAGAGAGTGTAACCTGGAGTCGTTGAAATGATGCCAGACTCCACTGGATGGATGCCTGGCCGAGGCCGTGTAGTGGCCCCCGTGTGTAGAGCCCGAGTGATTAGACACAGCGTACAGTCGATACGTGACTAGACTACTGCAACTGCTTTCACTCGACCTTCCTGCACTGAACGATATCACACCATCATGTTGCTGCTCAGCATTCTCCTGCCTGACATCTGATATTCTCTTATCAGCTTCAGCGGAAAGTCTAGAAGTAGAACTGATGACTTCAGATGACCTGATGACTTCAGATGCTGAATTCCCAGATGCAAATGATGAGGAGGGAGAAATGTGACTAGCAGTAGAGGGATTAGCACCAGTGAAGCTGGAAAGATCGAGCGAATGCGGGCATTTAACGGATGTACAAAGCTTGGACGTGCTGTACAATCCTTGACTAAATCGCTTCAAGTCTACGAGAATCCAATTAACGTCAGGATGGTCAAAATAGAAATAATTATAGTTAAGAAATTAATTTTTACTTCTTTGAATCATGATATAAAATATATCATATATGTTAGACCTATAATTTTATCTGTTTTTACGATTTGTGTGTTTTTTAATTTTTAATCATCACAGACACATTATTATTTTATTATAAACATTTTTATTTTTAATGCAGGATATTATTTAGGTGAAAAGCATTATTGTAGGTATTTTTTAATTACATGTTGATTAAGGGATAGTTTCACGAACAGTATTAATAAGTAATAGGATAGAAAAGAAGCAAATTATTCTTAGAAGGGCCAGTTATCTGTCACTGAATAGAAGCGAGAAAGGGAGAGGAAGATAGACTGATAAAGACAAGAGTGATGAAGGGAGAAAAGTAGAGAAACATAGTATTCACACACGTACATAGCACCGCCGCTACAAATAGTTTGAAATACGTTTCAAGCTTTATACAGTCAATCAATCAAACCGTAGACTACCACAAAATAATTGAAAACAATTAGAGTGCTACTGTCGTAAATGACAACAATGAGTAGCAGAAAACTGACAAAGGATACGAATGATGAGAACTTGTGGAAATTTCTCTATAGAAAATCTCTTCGTGCATTCAGTCCGGCACTTACATCTTGAGCAGGTCTATAAATCATGCAAAATCAATCAATGAATCAATTGGTCAATCAAATCAGTTAGTCAATTAGTCAATCAAATCAATCAAAGCTAAACCAAGCTTAACGTCAGTTTACTGCTAGATCAACCATTCAACCAATAAAGTAATCAAACTATCTGCAGCCAAGAGAAATAAAACAAATAAAACATACAAATTAAGACTAAATAATAGTCAATCAATTATTTGGGTAATCAGTTGCTGAATCAAACAGACAGTCATTGAGTGAGTCAATCAATCAATCAATCAGTTAAGCCAATAAATAAAAATGCATTCAAGAAGTGATTATCGGTTCTGATAATGTCATAATAATAATGTCATAGCGATAATGTCACAACAATAATGTCATAATAACAGTGTCGTAAAAATAATATCAGAGTAATAACGTCAGAGATTTTACTTTCGCATCATCTTGCTCAGGTTCGAACCCAAGCTAAATAGCGAACAATTAAAACTCCACGATGCTATTGCCCATTTATTAATCACATAAATGGACAATAAAAGGTGAGAAAAAGGGCATAAACTAACGAGAAGACAAAATAGTGAGACAAAATCCGAGAGAGTGAGAAAATAAGAGAGAGAGAGAGAGAGAGAGAGAGAGAGAGACAGAGAGAGACAAACCGGACACTCGTCTCCAGACAACTCCTCAATCTGAAGAAACATCTGCAGACACTCCAGCAGACTGATTGATCCATTAGTCTACAAGTCAACGTAATTAATAAATCAATCAATAAATAAATAAAGAAATCGATCAATCAATCAAACAATCAATCATTCGTACAAATTTATAGATTTCTGCACTAACTAACGGGCGAGTCCAGGATTGGAACCCGCACATACTGATCCGCGGTCGAATATCTTACCGATATCGCAACTGGTTCCAACCAACGAAGATAAATCTTAAAAAAGGGACTGTAAACAAACACAGAAAAAGTAAAAATAGACTTGAAAACATAGACTTGTCAATAAACACCAATAGAAATTGTGGTATGCGTTCTCAGTCGAGTTAGCTTGAATTTGGAGTACGAATACAGAATACAGTAGTATTGATTGATAGGCTCACTTCTTAATGATATTAACGACTTATGATATAGACAGTTATAATTCTGTCTCGAAGACCGATCATCAGCCAAGGCATTGCTATAAAAAGATTGTTACAAAACATACGCTTTATTCGATAAAGCATACTGAAACGCAGCTCAATGTCCGCTTTATTTTTCAATTAATATTGTGAGAAAGGCAGATGAGGATGCTGTAAAGAGAGTTTGAGGGAAGAGCGGGATGTTAAACCAGAGAAAGGTAGACCACAACTGAAGTGGGATGCGGTTATTAAGAAGGATTTGAAAAATATGGGATTGACTGATGATATGGTGTGGGACAGAAAGGATTGGACAAGGTCTACTCGTAATTTCGTATTCCGACCTTAGTTAAACTGGGATTTAAGGGAATATGATGACGATGACTATATAAATTAATTCAATAAAGCAGTTACGTTATAAACAAAATGTATAAAGAAAATTTCTGCAGTATAATTTAAACACCGACCTGACCAATAGGAAGCGAGAGATCTAGGAAGGGTTCGAATGTATCAGAAGCATGACCGCATCGACTGCACGTCAGTGTACTTCTCAACTGTCCAACGAAGATATCTACAGAAGCAATGATCGCAGAATTCTAGTCGTATGATCATTCATATAGATTCTAGGTCAGAGTCTAGTGAAGATATCTACAGAAACAATGATCACAGGATTCTAGTCGTATGATCAGTCATACAGATTAGATGTCAGAGTTGAGTGAATAGATCTACAGAAACAATGATCACAGGATTCTAGTCGTATGATCATTCATATAGATTAGATATCAGAGGCTAGCGGTCTAGTGAAGATATCTACAGACACAATTTACACAGGTGGCAAGAATAATATTATCAATCAATCAATCAGTCAATAAACTCAACACAGACAGATGTTATATAATCATATCATTTATCATATCACTCCAGTCGTTTGATCATTACATGTCAGTGAACATCTTAGCAGTTGTGTGAGGATATCTACACACACGTTACCAAGGTATCAATCAATCAAAACTTAACATATAAATCACAAGAGCACGTTTTATATGACTACAGTCCAGTTATCATTCATGATCATTTAACAGCACAATTAATACATTATACGACAAATATCAGAATCAATCTCAATTATATAGGTTTTCAAGACTAAATTTAAATAATTACAATTTACATCATATACAAACATACATGTATAACTGCTAAATAAATAGTTTTCCATCAGAGGAACTGCGTATTCAATGCATAATCAATGTGCAAGCAATGTGTATTCAATGCGTAAGCAACGAGTAACCACGGCGCAATCAATGTATTTTGTTATAATCGCTCATATCATCTTAATAACACTAGCAAATGAACCGAAGAAAAGTGCTTGATGCTTAAAGAGGAGATACAGTGAAGAGCTATGTATCTTCAATGTGCTTTAAAGGACATGATTTATTTATTTATTTATTTCATTTATCATACGCACATGATATCACAATTGGCATACACAATAGACAGTTAGAGCGCATGAACGGATATAAAGACCCACAAATGGCACTTACATATTCCGAATTTAAATAAAATAAAAATTAAAAATACAAACATTTCCATTAATCATTAATTAGGTTCAATAAAATCCTTTGTGCAGGCCATGATTATCTACCAAGATAAATTTAGCGGAACATGTAGTATCATTATTACGACCTTCAACAATATACACGCATAAATATCTGCACACAATGACAATTAAACGTACAACTTAGGTCCTGCACTTAATCTACACATACAATTTCAATATTATAAAAACAGTCAAAGCACTAGAATACTTACGACAGTTAAGAGTTAGATTCTTTGATAGAAAAAAGAAGATACAGAAGATAAAAGAATGATATAAAGCAATCATCTTAACTCTTCTAGGTATTTGCGTACATTAATACCCTCCAGACGCCTTTTAAATGAGTTTAGGGAAGACGCATTTACAACATTAGAGGGTAGGAAATTCCAACAAGCAATGCATCGGATTTTGAAATGATATCTTTCAGCATTAATATAAAATTAGTCATGTTTAAACTTGAACCATTATTTATTGTTACCCCGTTTTTGAAAACAAAAAACTCTGCAATAGGTAGGTCAACCAATCCAGTGATAGTATTATAGTACAAACGCAGGTCAGATTTAAACCTTCGTTGCTCTAAAGATTCGGAAGCCAAAACTTTTAATCTCTCCGAATATTGCAATCCTATCATGCCACTTAGCCGTTTAGTGAATCTTTTCTGAATTGATTCTATCGGGACAATATCACATTTTCTGTATGGAGACCATAGATTAGAACAATACTCGAGAATCGGGCGCACAAAAACTGTGAACGCTTTAAATAATAGCACATGATTTCTGGATTTAAAGTAATGATCCGGGTACAAATCACAGGTCGGCTGAACAATGTGAATATCTCCCGATCTGGAATATTTATCATATACTTGAACCACAACCATCTGATATTTTGCGCAAAGTACGGCAATACAATTAGTCATGAAAACGATCCAAGACTAGTCATCATCATCTTCCCTTAAATCCCAGTTTAACCAGGGTCGGGATACGAATAGACTTTCTACAAGACTAGTATTCTCAAGAAATAAACCATAGGCCTGCAGCAACTATGCAGTTTGAAATCACTTGAAATAAACTATATATGATATAAGCCTACGAAGGCACACCTATACACTAAGGTATAGGCCCTGTTATACAATAAACTTATTTTATTTGATCGATGCCTGACTAGTTAACAAACATTAGTGACGTTAAACAATAATCGGGTGATTTTGTATCAAGAAAGCCAATACCAAGCAACACGTATATATATACCAATGATCTTGCTGTTATGTATTTCTCTGTATTTCTGCCAGGCCGGCAGAGCGGTGAGCGTCATCTCTTCACTGGTATCACTGCAATACATAAATACTGAAATTTATCTCAGAGAAAATATTCATTTTCATTCAATACATGTATACCTATTATACATATACATTGTATACATATTTACGTGGGATGCGGTAATTAAGAAGGACATGAAATATAGGGGATTGACTGATGATATGGTGTGGGACAGGGAGGATTGGAGAAAGTCTATTCGTATCCCGACCCTGATTACACTGGGATTTAAGGGAAGATGATGACGATGATGATGATTCGATACAAATGTGCAATACACAATGCAAAAATAAATAAATACATTTAATAATTTATTTATTTATTTATTCAAATAAGGAAATACACTATTTTAATTTAAACAAAGACATATAATAATTGCTATAAAAATTCAGAGAATTGCAACAAATAGAAAGCAATAGCAATAAAGCTACGTTTAACGTCGGTTTCCGCATCACACGCGATTCAGTCAGAGACGATCCGTAACCGATGACTTCCTGCATCTCAGGCAGGTTTGCTAACCATTCGACCATGCAACCGTGTACAAGCATATTGAGAATAATGCATGCTGGAAACTGCAGAGTGCAAGTTTGAATAGATTTTACAACTTGTTATTACTAAAGATGAATTGATAGATAGACTGACTGACTGACGACCACTAATGATAGCGACAGACTTCTAGTACCACTACTGCTGCTCATATAGTCAGGACTGCTGTTAGCACTGTTGAAGAGGACGTTAAACCTTTATTATTATTATTATTATTATTATTATTAAAACTTCCCCATGTTTTGTCCCGGTTGCTTGAAGAATTGACCAACCGTGTGAATATGCACGTGTTGTAGAAGGCGACATAAAAACTAGGTCCAAACCAACGTCAGAAAGGGCATTCGGTTGGTGAGCGCCTAGACTTCAGAAATTGCTACAAAATTTAAACGAATGGAAAAACTTCAAAAGAAGATCTATTCGTATCCCGACCCTAGTTTAACTGGGATTTTAGGGAAGATGATGATGACGATTATTATCATTAAAACTTACTTTCAGTTTTGAAACGTTAATCGATTGTTTGAAAGATAGCTCGATAGATTGATTGACTGATGACCGATTGATCGAGTGACTGACTGATACTAACATGTTGCTTGAACTGCTGCTGTTGCTGCTAATACTACCGTTGTTGCTCTTGTTGCTCTTGTTGTTGTTGTTGCTGTCGTTGCACTTTTTGCTGGTTCGTACAGATTTATTCAAATCCTCATGAAGACCTTCCAGCAGATACATGAGAAACTCGTGCGCGTCGTGCTGACTACAATACGTCAAAGTATTTACATGTATTGCTTTAAAATGATAATAATGATTATTAAAATACGTCAAAGTATTTACTTGTATTTCTAACAACGTGATAAAGTTAATAATGCTGACTAAAATACGTCAAAGTATTTAAAAGTACTTGTATTGCTAACAACGTGATGATAATACTGACTAAAATACGTCAAAGTATTTAGTTGTATTGCTAACAATTTTATAGAGTATATAATGCTGACCAAAATACGTCAAAGTATTTATTTGTATTGCTAACAGCTATATAGAGTAAATTGTGCTGACATTAAAATAAAAATATATTGTTTTACTAACAAAGAAAATTTTACTCAGTCAAATAAATAAAACATATGCGAAAATGGTGCACACTAATTTAAACACATTTAGTGTTGGTTAAGCTTTACTAGAAGAACGAAATATAAGTAAAACATATTCACAACATGATGACTAAATTGCATACCTTAAATTTACTTGTATTTCATCCAATCTACTTAATATATGTGACTTTGTTCCCTCCAGGCAAACCTATATATATCTCAAGTCTTGAAAAATATTCCGTTGGGAGTATGACTTTAGTTTAAAAACAAAAAATCGGCTTTAGTTTAAGCTCAAACGCGCAAGGAGGGTGTGGGAAGATGATGCCACCGATGTTCCTAATCTGCTAGGAGGGAATGATAGACGTCAATACTTTAATTCATTCGTTAAATTTATTCAATTCAATATACTACATAAGCTTCCACGAAAATATTCTAAAATCTCTAAATTCCCATACTTGAGGTGCTCCAGTGGACACATCAGAGGGAAAAGTGACAACAGTTGTGTCCTTGTCAGAGCTCTCAGATAAAAAGATCTTATTTAGTGTCCGTCTTCACGGCAGTGTAGAAAATGTGAAGGACCAGTGTACACTGTTCTATTTCAATACTGTTCCTAACGATGATATGAAAGAGTAAATAATTTTTGTTTCTGACATTTAATAGTAATTGATCGTGAGGGCTGCAGATATCTTCAGGAACAGCTTAATAATTAAGAGTAGTGATAAAACAATGACTTGACACAAGATAGCGATAAGAGTGACAAAACACTTACGTGAGACTTAGCGATGAGATAAAGAGAGATAGATAGCGAGAGAGAGAGAGAGAGAGAGACAGACAGAAAGAGAGAGAGAGAGAGAGAGAGAGAGAGAGAGAAAGAGGAGAAATTTAGAGATAGGTTGTAAGTGATAGAAAGAATAAGACTTTGAGAGTTGGAGAATGTAAATGATGTGTACCTATAACCAAGGAATCTATTAGCAAATCGAGCTATCTGGCTTTTGAACTCATGAGGATAGACGAGATCTCCCTTCATCTTCATCCCATCACTGGAGGCCAGTCCCTCCATCACCTTCACAAACGCTGTGCACATATATACACGCATGCACGTACAACATTGTACGCATACAACATAGGCACAGGCAGAAACACGGAGAAATAAACACATACACTTCTTACGCAGCGGAAAGACTTATCCTCTACAGTATACATTATTCTATTCTATTCTCACCCCCCGACTATTCTTCCCCCCGACTATTATTCTATTCTCACCCCCCGACTATTCTTCCCCCCGACTATTATTCTATTCTCACCCCCCGACTCAGGTCTTCTATCACTCCAACCTCTAACACCACACTTACTACCCTCAACCAACCAGAGCCATCGATGAGCAAACTCATTGATTTACTCCTGTCACCATTGATGAGATTACTCAACAAGTCTTAACAACTCTTAGATTTATCCACTAAGTACTGTGCTCTCAACCCTATTCATACTTCTTCCTTTAAGAAGTTCATCCATGTCCTTGCACATAGATGCACTTTCTACAATTATACACAGTGTTTTTTTATAACTGATACCCCAAATTGTTTTAACAATAAAGTCGTAAGGAGTTGACTGATGTTCTTGAAATTTATTAACTTGACCAACAGCCAATTCTACAAAACATAGCGAAATTTTGCTTAAATATCTTTAATAACGCGAAAGTTATAGTTTCGCGAATAGGAGTGGGGTCAGATAAGATATTTCCAATACTGGATTACGGGCGTGTTACATTTAGCGTAGATTATCTCTATAAAAATACTAGCTAACACGCACTATAAAATTTCTGCTACTGTTATTTTGAAGAGCAATCATTTCTTTTCAAAACGACGTAAAGTACGTGCTGATATGTTCTTAATTGACAAAGTTATTGAACTTTTAATGCATGCATTGCGTGAAGAGAGTAAACGAATAAGTCATTTTATCTGTGGCGCTAGAGGACGCCGCTGCAGTAGCTGCAGTGATAGCAGTTGTAGCCAGACATGCAATGCACGCATTAAAAGTTAAATAACTTTGTCAATTAACAACACATCAGCACGTATTTTACGCCAGTTTGCAAAGAAGTGATTGCTCTTCAAAATAGCATTAGCTTAAATTTTGTGACGTGTTCTCTATTATTTTTATAGAGATAAGTTTACGCTACATGTAACATGCCCGTAATCCTGTACTGGAAATTTCTTATCTGACCCCACTCCTATTCACAAAACTATAACTTTCACGTTATTAAAGATATTCAAACGAAATTTCTCTATGTTTGGTAGAATTGGCTGCTGGTCAAGTACTGTAAATTTAAAGAACATCGGTCTACTTCTTACGACTTTATTGTTAAAACAATTTGGGGTATCAGTTATAAAAAACACAGAGTAGTTAAAACTACAATTTCCCTAATTGTCAATCTATTCATGTCCAATGGTACATTTCCTCAGTCATTCAAAAGTGTCATTGTTACGTCATTCCTAAAAACCTCACTGGATATGGAATCATTCTCCGACTAAAGGCCCATATCAAATCTATCATACCTATCCCATTTCCAAACATTTTACAAAAGCCTTAACTTAATTATTATATTGAAAAGATCAATATACTGTTTTCAAACAAGAACACGATAAAGAGTAAAGAGAACAAACCAGAAATGAGTTGACCCTTCATGCAGCTGGACTGTTTGTTGATATCGGCCTTGTATTCTCCACTAACACAGTAGTCCAGCAGAGGTCGAGTGTGCATTAAACACTGCAGTATGCTGTTCATGAAACACTGCAACAACACCAGAATATAAAATAGCAGAATGAGAATCCACTTCAAGATCGCTTACTTACCATCTCCTTACCGTGAGGGGCATTTGATCTAACATTGGCAGGCACTCCTTCATGTTTTCTGCTCCAACGTTTAAGGAATTCCCTGCTACAAAATCTTACATCTTGTATTAGTACTTTACTGGACAAGCTAAAATCAATCAACAGTATTTCGCCAAAGGTCAATATTCTGACCCTCTTGCTTCATATCAATATCACGGACTTCAGCCTTCAACTAACTTGTATGATCGTAGCTGAGTAGTGAAAAAACAGTGCAATTATGTTTGTCTATATGACCAGTAATAGGGATGCTATGAAGGTTGTCTTGCGATTATTCTGCTGCCTATTTGTTACTTTCAAATAGAGTTCTAAACCGTAATAATTAAGTTAAAATTAAAGACTCGAATAAAATCGAATGAAATATTTACTTTCAATATTTTACAGTGGAAATTTCAATAGCTACTACTTTTGAAAGCAATTCTAGAAAATTAAATTCGCCAAGTGTCAAGGTTCAGTACCAGCCGTTTCACCATTTAAGTATCAACACGCTATTAAACTACAGATACAATCATACAAGTAACACATAATATAAAAAATAGAAACGACAAATTTCGACGTAAGCATAAAAAACTCAAACTAGCAACTAAAATATTAATTATAATTAATTAAATGATTAATTGTATATTACCATAGTACGCAGTCATAATATGAAATATTATACCATCATAGCAATAGTATTATATGCATATCATGCCATCCTAGTACTATGTAATAGTACTGCATGGCATATCATACCATCGTAGCGATAGTATTACATGTCATATTATACCATCGTAAGCGGTCGTTTGATATACCATATCATAGAATACAGTAGTACGATACGCTACATAATACTATCGTATTCAGTCGTACGATATGCCATATCAAACCAAAATATGCAGTAGTACGATATACCATATCATCGATCGTATGCAGTCATTCAATATACCATAACATAGCATAGTACGCAGTGATTTTAAATTTTATTAAATCGTTATATAATTAAACTCTAAATTTTATTAAATCCTGTCAACCGCTCACCGTGTTTCCCAGATTAGCGAGACCGGCTATGGACAGATTCTCTCGAGCACTGCTGACACTGAGAGCCTCGTCTGTCGCTACTGACCTCTTCCCACCAACAACACGTGACTCGTAAGCTCCGCCCTCCTTAGTGTCACGTGACTAGTATAAATGAAATCAATAATTATAATAACGCTTAGTAGCATCATATTATTACTGTCGGGTATATGTCACAGCTAACCTAGTTCTAACTGGAGAGAGAGAGAGAGAGAGAGAGAGAGAGAGAGAGAGAGAGATTCTAACTGGAGAACTCGAGACTAAAAATACCTTTAGAACTGTTTAAACATTTGACATTATAAGGATAGTTTACGGAAACTACTTAACGGTTTGAATGACGTATGACTTAAAACCCTTATTCAAATAAGGACTAGTCAAATACTTTATAATAGCAGAACAATGTTTTAATAATAGCAAAACTTATTCAAATATTTTATCCGTGTTGTATCTGGGTTGCTAAAGAATAGACCAACCGTGGACGAAACGTGTCGTAAAAGGCGACTAAGCACTAAGATCCAAACCAACGTCAGAAAGGACATTCAGTTTCTTAGCGCCAAGGCTCCAGAACTTGCTATAAAATTTTCTAATCCCGACCCTTGATTCTAGCTAAACTGGGAATCAAGGGAAAGTGATAATGATGATGAGTAGTGGTGTTGACAGCATCAGCATCGGCTCAGCAGCTGAAGCAACATCTGCTTAGCAGCACCAGCAGCATATCAGCAGCAGATGAGCAGCAGCAGCAGCTGATGAGCACCATCAGCCTAGAAGCATCAGCCCAGCAGCAGCTTAGCAGCAGCTTCAGCATTAGCAGTAGCTTCAGCTCAGCAGCAGCAGCTCAGCAGCAGAATCAGCTCAGCAGCAACAGCAGCAGCAGCTTCAGAATCAGCTCAGCAGCAGCAGCATTAACTCAGCAGCAGCAGCTTCAGCATCAGCTCAGCAGCAGCATTAACTCAGCAGCAGCATTAACTCAGCAGCAGCAGCATTAGCAATGGTTTTATGACCATTTCCACAATTATATCAGGAATATAATAACAAAAAGCCAAAGTTAACTTAGCAATTACAATCACTTACAAGAGAGACAGAGTTAAACACTAGGTCTAGGTCACTCACTCTCTAGCTCAAGTGCACCGACTTGTAAATACAAAATTAGTGATCACTAAAAGAGCAGCTAAGTGTTTACTTGAACTTTTAGCGCAATCTCTGGAGCCTTTCAAGTCCTTCTGAAGAGCTTTGCTAGAGACCCAGTTTAACGTCGATCTTCTTAACTTTAACTTAAAAACAAGAATTTCAAAACCAACAGAAGTGAAAAAGTTGAAAGCTTCGGTTAGCTGAAGGTGGTACTAGTAAAGTAGATATGCAAATAACTTACTAAATTTCATTTTAGTAAATAAATTAACTAAAGTCTTCGTGACATCGGAAATTGCAACCTCAACTAAATCAAAGATACTGTAGAATCGTACACACACCACACGAGTGAACACATACTACGAGTAGGAATACGTGCATTGGACCGGCTGTCGTAACTGTAAAATTAGAAAACAGATAAAATCCTAGTCACAAATCAAACCTTCAACGTGGCCCATTTAACGAGCGACACTTTACTTCTACCGGATCCTCCGCCGTTAGTATTTCCTTGCAGAGTGAGTGACTGGAAAGGAAATAGAGAAAATCCACTGCCCTGACTGCTATGTATCTCCATGTTTCAACGAGAGTTACTAAGAGATGCTTATAAAACAATTCCTTATATCCTTTCTTTACTTACTGAATTTGTCAATCCAAATCAATTTCTTACTTTATTTGTCAACTAATCAACGTAAAAGTAAAATTAAATCCTTTGTTTTACTTAATCAACTACCTACTACAGTGAAATCCATCAATTGCAGTACAATACCCAACTTAATTTATTAATTTGTACAGCAAAATAAAATATCTCGCTTTACTTTGTCAACTAGTTGTGTTTATACCTAACTTTTAAGCTGTCAAAAAAATACTTAATCAAATCTATTGATTTTATATTGGTAACTTGTTTCTTCAGCTTTACGTTGTTAAAACGAGGATTCAAATATTTAGTTCGACTTCGCGAAACCTAGTACTAAATCCCAACAAAACCAATGAGTAACTTAAATCCGTCCCTATAGTTAATTATTTTATTTATCTAGTCGTAACCTAAAACAAATTTCGAAGACTACAATTATTTAAGTACAGAGCAGAATATTGTGCACAAATATATTTTCTTAAATAGTCATAACATTAATGTATTCTACATGTATAAAGATTTTAGCCCACATTGCACGACAGAAACTGAATGGATGTTTCCCAAGTATATGATACAATCCGAAGTATATGATACAATCCGAAATGAACCAGCAGAATAATGTCATATTAGGCGACTAATAAGAAGCAGAGGAAGGAAATGGAAACTCACCAAAGAGGTCATATGTTCTAAAACTAAATTCTTTGTCCAGATTTTAATAAAGCATAACCTTAGTAAAGAAAACCTTGGGGATGGAACATTTTGTATAAAACGTGAAATAATATTGCGATTAGGAATATATGAGTGTTGGATTTGCGTTTGATGTAGTACAACTACATAAATATAGTACTAAATAGTATTACATCTCTCTCTCTCTTAGTGCACTGCCTACTGGCAGGTCCATGGTATATAACGTTTCCACTATTCTCTATCTTCCGTTTTCCTCTTCACGTCCACATACGAGTGGATCTTAAAATCGTACATAGCACTCCTTTAGATATATACCATTATTCTTGGGGGATTCTGCTTATGACGAGGTGGGCCCCCTGTGCCTTCCTCCGCTTCGACTAACATTTACTGGGCAGGGGAGTCTTTCCCTGAGAAAACAATCCTGTTTACCCATAGTACTACAGAGAGGTTGTACAAAACAGTACTAAACAGAGATAGTACTAAACAGTACTATACTGTATAATCATAATAATAATAATAATAATAATAATAATAATAAAGGTTTAACGCCCGTTTCCCTATACAAGGATGATGACAGGGACATATAGCGATAATTTTTAACAGTAATACAGAGAGGTTGTACAAAACAGTACTACACAGAGATAGTACCAAGCAGTACTACAGAGGAAGTAAATAGTACCACAAATACACTTTTAAAAATTTCACACTGATTTCACTATCTTCATATATCAGGAACTGTTTATATTTTAAATCAATGCCATTACTAATTTATTATCATAGTAAATCAGAATCAGTGCACTAACTGATTTTGAATAAAAAGAATGAAATAAAATTGGCAACTCCATTTAGAATTTAAAATAGCATATAATCGACGGGATAGCCGCAGAAATTTTATTAAGCTACTTATTAATTTTTTTAATGCTCTACGTTGTAAAGAACCTTGAGCTAAAATTTAAAAAAAGGATTACAGAGATTTCGTTTTATAAAAATTAAAAAAAGAATTTATGAACAGAATTCTATGAAACTGAATCAATCTCTCATTCCACTCATCATAAGTAAAATCAGTAAATACAACATACGGAGCATTCTTTAACGACTAATCGGCTAAGATAAATCATTAAATAACATTGATTTTAACTTACGACATTACTCTAGCTATTAAATAATATATCGATTTAACGCTAAAGCGATTATTGTAGTGATTTAGCAATTACGTTAAACTCAATGCAGGACTGTACAACGGATTAAACGTATCTATTTGCACGTCATTATATCTGTTCAGAATTTAGTCCAGACATAAGTTGAATGGTTTTAAGGTAGAACTAAACAAACTTATACAAATATAATAAAAATGAGAACAAAAATTAGAATAAAACAAGAATAATTAAAAATTAGAACAGTACAATAAAAGAACCCATCTTAGATCATCCGCCAAGCCTCCAAGCAATGTTTCAGTTACTATTCGCAGAGCCTAATAATTAAAAATGTTTAAAATAAAAGAGTGAAGAGAGAGAACGATGACCGTATAGAATTACTAGAATTACGAGGGCAGACTTTTGGTATGAATGTATATCTTGAACCTGCTATTCAGCAGAACACTAGAGAGAGAGAGAGAGCGTGATCTGGTTGTGGGAGTGTCGACAATTGAACCCCTACAGAACAAATTCAAGTAGAAGGTTGACAGAGAGAAAAGAGTAGTAAGCTGTACAGATTTCGATTTATATACTTTTTATATTATTATATTTCTGCATTTATAAAAAATGCTTCTGTCTCTATTATATATCCAAATTAGTGAATTTATATTAATCTAACTTTTAAAATTATTTTGAGCTATACAAAAGCAAAAGTTACATAAAACGGCAGTAAAAGAAATTATAACCAACATTTGCCAAATTAAAAAGCAATTCATTCATTTAATTTTGTAGCTCAGAAAAGCGATTGCTTAGAATTAATGCGTTCCAATCCTCTACATAGAGCTGAATTAGCATTTTAACAATGGCTAAGCCCATATCCTAGGTCAAGAAAACATGGAATGCGTCGGCTTCCAGCATAAATCAGCGAATAATTAATTCTTTGCAGTAACGACTATTACACATGTAATGATTCTAATTAATTATTTATCCATAGAAAGTAGTCAACCTATACACCCTCAGTTAATTACCCTTGTACAACTAATGATTCATTTAAAATACACACAGTCTACTATGTACTCGCGAATAACACACCATCGATCAAATGAAAACTTAAGTTTTGTAGCAGAGACTTTTCCTCAGAAGCACTATTCACTAAATTTTAAAAAAAATTAATTACTACACAAACCAAGAAAATGCTTAATTCTTGCAAATTAAATCAATCAAGCACTTAATCGTCAGCACAGTTTGCTTAGACGTCTCTTAGAGAAGGCGGAGTAGGCAATTTCATATTGTCAATTTCATATTGACACAAAAATATAGGCCAGATGTTTATTTTTAAATATTTATTATGCGAATGTGTCGCAAAATTTATCTATATAAAAATAGAATTTGAAGGTAAATAGCTTCTCATTGCATCTAATGTCTCTTGCAAATATTAAAAACCTAAGTGTTATGCCTTGAGCCATGCTACAGCTATGTCTTGTCACTTGTAAATATTATATACTTCTCCAGTGGTCGGTCATTACTTAATTCCCCGTTATCATTTACAATCGAATTATTGCCATCTTTGTTGATTAGTTTGTTCTTATTCAACTCCCCTATATCCCTATTTGTTCCCATATCCTCATCATCTAATGGTTCCACATCCGTATTTCTAGAAACATCCTTTTTGTAACTCATGTTCTTCTACATTTTACCATTTCACTTTGTTCAACCATCTCCTCCTCCTTATATCAACGGTTCTCTTCTGTTCTTCTTCCTCTTCAAAAACCTCATCAAATAAATCAACGGAGGGTGAGTTTCGTTTCACTCCAAACTCCGAGATTTTCGATAATTTTTTAGGTGTTCCAACCTCTCCATCTCCTGGACTATCTCCCATAGCAGCACGGTTCTTATTTTTAATGTCCGTCCTTGGAACATTTTCAATTGCTATATCATTCATTTTATGTGATTTTGGCTGGGAATCGGGTTTAGACGAAGTGTGTGACGAAATGTGGTAATATGTGAGGTTACTAAGAGATAACTCGATAATATCAAGGATTATATGGACGTGTCATTGGAATTCAGTACCATATGGGTTCAGAATTCTTCTAGACTGGTTCTCTATACTTCCATCCATGTGGTCGTCGACAATGATATTAATAAGTGTATTGTAAAGGGTATATTAATTAATTATTAATTAATATATTAATTAAGGGTATATTAAAGGGTATACCAATATATGTAAAGGACTCAATCTGGTATTTGTCATAATTTGTTTCCACAATACTAGATAAATGCTCCGTATCCTTCTTGAGTTCAGACCGACTGCCATATAATATAATCTGTTTGTCCCAAACCTTGCCCTGTAGGCAGATTCTGAGAGGAAAAGGTGTAGTAAAAGAGTTAATTAAAGGAAGACTGAAAGGAAAAAAGGTTAGAGGAAGACGTTGACTTGGGATTCTGAATGTTTAGATAACTAATTTGTATGTTGATATGAAGAGAAATGCAGAGGTGAGAAATGTGGAGGAGTTAAGTGCCATGGACCTGCCAATTGGCAGTGCAATAAGAGTGATTAAAACATAATTTATATTGTTATATTAGTATGGTATCTATCTGACGTGGGATGCGGTGATTAAGAATGATATGACAGATAGGAGATTAACTGATGATATGGTGTGGGACAAAGAGGACTGGGGAAGGTCTATTCGTATCCCGACCCTAATTAAACTTGGATTTAAGGTAAGATGATGATGATGATGATGATGATATCTATCTACTTAAGCACAGCTCCGTATATCCGACTTTCTAATAGCCCTTGAACAGTAACTATCACTACAGCTCCACAATACTACAGTCGAATGCATATAATTTAATTACGAAGCAAATCTGCCTTTTAAAGTTTTACTTAAGAACATTACGTTAAATTTACCTAGATGGAAAATGTAGGACATTAAATACAATTCTTAGCTTCAATAGTCCAACGTTAATTTTTTCTGTAATATCGCAATTAATTTCCTGTACCGTAGATTATTTCCAAAAGCAAATCAACACTCAGGGAATAAATCTACAATTAATGAATTAACTGTCGATCATCTCTAAGACACATACATGTAATTTCGCACAATCAATCAATTAATGCGCATTTGACGCTGAATTCATCATAGCACGATAACGCTAATGAATACCCGAAATACCTGTATATAATATACTTGATAATTACTCATGTAAGTTCTATAACTTCAAGCTTACTCGTCACAATTTTTACAGTCAGCAATACTCCACAGATATAACATCGACCTATAGCAACCAGCTCAAGTCAGCCATATTGTGCGATAGACTATCTGGCGCTCTAGATTAAATCTGCTGAACGTGGGCAGGCCGGTCTAAGCCGAATATCTGTCTACGCCATCAGCGAAATGTCTTAATTGATATTCAGCCTAGCACACACACACACACACAGAGCGTAGATACAATGACATTTATATGGATATAGAGAATTACAAACAAGTGTAGAAATACGAATAAAAGCAGACATTTAAGCGTAATCAAGTTAAGAAATTCACTTTACTGTTAGCGTAGAAAAACACACAAACATATACATACTTTTGCATGTGCATATGTTCTTTTCTATATAAAGAGTAGTAGAGCATATACTTGAATGTATATCAAATTTGACTCGCATAGGATTAATATATTTGTTTATGAAAGCTGTACACAATACCTGTACGCCTCATGTGAATAAATGTGTAGAGGGCACATGTGCAATACTGTGCACACATAAGTCAATGCATTAATTCTTAATCAGATACAATCTGGTGGACACAATTATTAATCAACTGCACTAATCAAGTTGATCAATTTTTAATCCTCAACAATCTAGCCGATAGGCAAATTAAATGCACTAATTCCTAAACCGCAAAAAGGTCATCGATACAATTACGATCAAGGACAATAGAGATTTTCGGGTCTACAAAAAAACCGATAAAAAAGACCTATGCCCATGGTCAGATAACAAGGCCTATGTCAATGTATTTGATCTATGCAGAAGGCCTATAGAACAATGCCTACACAACAACGTAGGTATAATGTATACACCTAGATATCCACAACAAGTCATTTACCATAAGGCCTATACATAAAGGCCTTTGCAATAAGGCCTACACACCAAGTCTTATTTATACAACCAGGCCCAAGGGACCTAGGTAATAGTTCCACGCCAATAAAACTATGCCCATAGAGTGTATAGAATTTATTGCCTAAATAGTAACTAGCAATTACATGACATCAAAGCCTACAAGTCCAATAAATTTTACTGAAATATATATTACACTTCATAATTGTTGTATAAACTGTTAGTTTACTTCAATCAATCAATAAGGATTTAACGTCCGGTTCGTCGCCATAAAGCAATGTCAGGGACGTCTCTTGCAGACTCTACACAAACAGGCGCCAGAGTACCACACGAAGACGACTGAGTACATAGAGACCACAAGAGAAAGCGAGATCAAAACAGTGAAAGTCCATGATCCAAGGCACGCGGGTCAAAATTTAGACTAATGGCGGAAAGAGGTGGGTTTTTAGCGTACCAACACAATTATAAAATCGAAGATCTTGTGGCAGAGAGTTCCATATTGTCGGAGCAGAAAACATGAAGGAGCGTCTGCCCGTTTTAGATTTAATGTTTGGTACAGTGAGAAGGTGTTTACTAGAGGAGCGAATACTACGAGAAGGTTGATAGATGGATAAAAGATCAGATAGATAGGATGGTATACCATAATTTAAACCTTTGAAGGTCAAGGACTTACTTATATCTTACTCTGTCATTTTCTCTCTCTCTCTCTCTCTCTCTCTCTCTCTCTCTCTCTCCCTCTCTCTCTGAGAAAGAGACTTAGAGGAGAATGAGATGAATGACAGAATATTTGTTTCTAAGACAATGAGTTATATCAAATCGAGTTAACAGAAATGACAACACAGTCTCGTGATAAACGTGACACAAGTCATTAAACTGGGCATCAAAAGATCACGAGGACATACTGCAATCACGGTATACATGCCACTGTACACTCGAAGGTTAAAACTAGGACAGACACACGAATACAATTTACAGTATAATTATAATAATATTTAGAATTAAGAATGAGAGGAGAACGAGATTTACACATACATTTCAGTTCTACAAATTACCTCCAATTTAACAAAATGTAAGTCAATTAACTAAATGTCCCCGCCCAACGATCCCCGCCCAACGATCTCCGCCCAACGATCCCCGCCCAACGAATATCACTGACTTAATATCATAATTGAATGTCTCAATGGCGCCCGTCATGAAGTTTTAAATGACAGATCCTGAGGTGAATAGAACTCTCGTCGGTTCGAATCCCAGCCGCGCTGATCTGAGAGTAAAATTTCGGACATTCACTGGACTGGTTACAAGGAAAATGGACAAAATTGCCTAACGGTTTAATATGTGATATTAAAAGTGATAGATATCAACGTAGTTGATAATTACGATAATGTTTGTTACCATAATAATCGATTTTTAATGATGATTTGTCATTTATGGAAACTTACCCAGTCTGTAAAGCAATTAGGCTAGTCAAGACATAGCCAATCAATTAATAAACTTCAAAAGAAATCGATCATCAGAAATCAATCAAGCAATAAAAACTTCAGTGAATCAAACTCTATTGGCTCTGAACTTAACAAACTGTCATGTACTATGACACGTAGCTAGAAACCGGTTCAATTATATCTAGGACTGTGAACTTTGTACCTACATTTCTAAAAAGCGCAGAAGTCAAAACATGAAAGCACTACATGTAACATGAGCACAGTAACGACGTAACATATAAGTCACTCATTTACGTCAAAGCGACGAGATAAATAAACCAATCAGCATAATTCGGAGAGGAATGCGTGAAAATTAGCCCGTGGCAAATCAGCGAAACAATGTATTTAACGGGGTACGATATGTTAAACTGGGCTGAATTTGAAATTGAACAATGGAGACGAGATGAAAGAGAAATCTGAAGAAAAACCTGTTGAAATCTGCCATCATCTCTCAGTCAAGAGCGCAGAGCTTGTGAGAACAGCCTTCGAGAGATCATAAACTAGCTCAGTCTCGATAGGGTCGCTCATGCTACAGGAGCGAGGGGAGAGATGGGGTCATAGCAAGCCCCTTCCCTAGACGGGTCTTTATTAGCAACTCTAACTTTTACAGATAGAATTTAAGAAAAAGTTTTTGTTTGTTTGCTTTAAAAAGAAAGTTTAACGTCGTTTTTCGTATCATACGGGGTGTTAGGAGAGAGCGTCCGGCAATGAGATAACTGAAGGACTGCTGCATATCAAGAATGTGCGGTACCTGTTAGGATATCAAAGTTTTGACAGAAATCTACTTATTCAGTACTATCAATTTATGCTTAACAGACAGTATCTTCGCACCGTCTACTCCGGTAAGTGGCATCCCCCAAAACTTGTACGACGTCAAAAAAGTTTTATAATTCAAGATACACGTAGATAGAGAGAACGGGTTAAGAAAGGCAGTTAAACAATAGGCATAGGGAGAGAGAATCAGACAGGTTGAAAGACACGTACCGAGAAGAACCGAGACAAACACAAGATCTGTAAAGATAGAGATGATGTCAGGTATGTTCAATGAGAGAGAAGGGTGATCAAGTGCTTGAGACAGAGTATTGAGAGAAAGAGAGAGAGAGAGAGAGAGAGAGAGAGAGAGAGGAAAGAAAGTGAGAGAGAGGTGAGAAGAGAGAGATAGTGAGATATAGAGATGAGAGAGAGAGAGATAAAGATGAGAGAGAAATGAGAGAGAGAGACTGAGAGACAGAGAAGTGAGAGAGAGAGAGAGAGAGAGACTCAGAGACAGAGAAAGAGAGATAAAATAGACTGGGGGGGGAGAGGGAGACAAATCAGAAGAATCTTATTCAACAAGAAACAAGTGGTACTCTAAAACTAAGTTATTATTATATCGAACAGCAGACACAAAAAATACTGGACACAAGTATCATAGAGGTAGGACTAATTATTAACATAAACCCAATCTGTCAATAAGATCGATCATTCGATTATTTAAAATTTAGTCACTGTGTCGAACAAGCTAGAAATGAACTAATTAAAAGTAGTACTACATACTATGTATGTTTATTAAAAGTCTTTAAACATCGACAAACAATTGTGAAAGCAGACAAATCAACAGTTAAAAGTAAATGTATAGTCCTCTTTAGCGTGTTAGAGTGTCCTGAAATATTATATGATTGACGGTGTTGTGACCATGAGATGATGTAACCATGAGATGCTATGACCATGAGATGCTGTGACCATGAAATTTTGTGACCATGAGATGTTGTGACCATGAGGTGATGTGAACACGAGGTGCTGTGACCATGAGATGTTGTGACCATGAGGTGATGTGACCATGAGGTGCTGTGACCATGAGATGCTGTGACCATGAGATGTTGTGACCACGAGATGCTGTGACCATGAGGTGCTGTGACCATGAGATGTTGTGACCATGAGGTGCTGTGCGGTCTCTGGGTTCGAATCCCGGGCCATGCGTCCGACGATGAAATTTTGGACTTGATATGTCGCCAGTGGATCACTGACTAAATACATAAATAATTCTTATTAAAAGTGATAATAAAGTCCTAATAGTTATACATTTTACGGATGATAGACTATCCACTATACACTTATAGTCAAAATCATTAGTCTCTCCACTAAAATCATTAGTCTCTCCACTAAAATCATTAGTCTCTCCACTAAAATCTTTAGTCCATCCACTAAAAGTCAAAATCTTTTATAGTAAATTACTTATTTATCTTGCGCAATGTAGATGCTACCCGTGTTGTGTTCGGGTTAGTAAAGAATAGACCAACCGCGGACTACACATGTCGCTAAAGGTGACAAAGTACTAAGATCCAAATCAATATCAGAAAGATCATGAGGTTGGTGAGCGCCAAGGCTCCAGAAATTGCTACAAAATTTTCTAAAACGAATAGAAAAGTTTCTATTCGCAATCCGACGCTTGCAAAACATGGATTCATGGGAAGATGATGATGATTGTGTATAGTATAATTACAAATAAGCATTAACTGCGTTCAAACTGATCACGTGCCTCGTGTATCGCAGTGATCTACATCGTAGCCAGGCCCAGAGTTATGTCGAGTGGTTTTGTATTGTTATAAATTAATATCATAAGTAGTTCAAAGGCTACAATCATTAATAGTTCACAGAGCAGAGTGAGCAGAAAGGCTGCATCGGAACAACAACAGGGGCTACTGCCCCTCCACAGCCCCTAATCAGAATTAAAATTCCACCTACACTTTTGGATATAGTTTCAAAAAATTAAAATCCCTATAAAATATCCCCATCAATAGGAAATAGGTTTTGTGATATATGTGGATTGTCTAATTGTAAATTGTCTAATAAGACATCGTCACAGCAGCCTAAACCTACAGGCTACAATGTATATATAACTAGCTAGCCATTATGATAGTCTATATTTCACGTTTACTTTTAGGCGATCGATGGGAGTAAACGCTTACAAAATGACCTCCAAACTTTTTGATGAGATGTATGCTCTGCTTATATATTCTACTAAAGCAATAGTTTCATGCGCGGCCAGAATTGAAGAACCCTTTAAGATAGTAAATAATTAATTATAGACACTAAATAGTCAACAATTTACTGGACGCAGCAATTAATTATTAAATGACCATAAAGCTAATCAAGTTACTGCAATTATTTACAACATTGATTTTCAAAACTGACAAAAAGAATAAACGTTACATATTTCAATATATAGAGACACGCTCTTCATACAGCCGTGTTGTGTTCAGGTTGCTGAAGAATAAACCCACCGTAAACTGTACGTGTCATAAAAGGCGACAGAGCACTAATATCCAAATCAACTTCAGAAAAATCACTCGGTTTTGATAATCGCCAAGGTTATATAAATTGCTACACAATTTTATAAAAAGAATGAAAAAGAAGGTCTTATCTGGACCCTAGCTAAACTGGGATTCAAGGGAAGATGATTACGATTTTAATTTAAAGACAAAGCATCAGAAAGATGGCCGAATGGACAGTACGCTTGCTTGAAAAGCAGGAAGCTATCGGTTCAAATTCCTGCCGGACTGTCTCCGACAGTGTCACTTCTGATATGGAAATAGACGTTAAACTGAGCTTTAAAGCTATACAAACATTTATATAACAAACATAAATACACGTTAGACTTAAGGGAGTCAGAATAGACACCACAGTAAGACCAAGGGTTCGGCTCCCAATTTTTATTTCTATTTTATAATTTATTTTTAGTGTATATCGCACTCGATCAGTTGTCGTTGATATTGAAACGAATGTGGCCGGGATTCTTATTTAATGGAATTCGGCTGACTGGTAGGTTCTATTCTGCTGAAATACGTCTGTGAAGTGAAATATTTTGATTGAGCACGACCTGCGTTTTATACGTTGAATCTATACTCTAGGGACCTAGGGAATTTTCATTCAAAGTTGTCAACACTCGATCTTCCAAGGTGGGCACCAATCCATGTACTAAAAGGGCTCGACGAAGCTTAACTTCGTTTATTGAGGCGCACCGTAACAAACTGCACCTTAACTTAAGTCCCGTCTCTCCATAAGAATGTCTCTAACAAGATCCGAGTCGTCCCCCGAGAGATAAGAAAACATACAGGCGTTAAGTTAAGCTTAACAGTGTACAGCTAATACTCTACAGTATACAGCTAACACTCTACAGTGTGTACAGTTAATAGTATACAGTGTACAGTTAATATTCTTCAAGAAGAAGAGGAGACACTTTGTTACGATTTAGTTGTCAAACAAAATCGACGTTAAACCGATTCCAGTAGAATTCGACATAAAATATTCGAAAAGAGTAGAGCAACACAAAAACATTGTTATACTTAAAATTAAAAGGTTTTACTTATTTTTAGTACCGTGTTTGAACAATAGAAGTGTTTGAGCGTTAAAACAGGCGTAGGCCTACTGGTTCATTTCACATAAGCTTAATCTTATTTCCAATATGGAGATACCAGAAGCAATGTCGAAGACACACAAGATATTTCAGATCTTTAAAATAATTAGTAATAACTGGGGTAACACATTACTCCTGATATCTCTCAATATAACACATTTTACAAGCAACGCATCAACAAAATTCACAGCTAAATACCATGATATATATATATATATATATATATATATATATATATATATATATATATATATATATATATATATATATATATATATATATAGTTGAATAGACTACGACTTCCAGGAATACATAATCAACTGATAGAGATACTGTGTAAATATATATAGGCCTACTAAATTTTACACATTAGTCTAATTAGAGGCCAGTCAATAATTAGGCTAAACCAGTAAAGGGTCAGCTAAGTTAGCAACACTCTCATTCCCATTATATTTCCATTTAAATACTAGCAAATATGCTCAACAGAACTGAAAAATTGTAACTGATATAATTATTATAACCTGTATTAAATGATAAATATATATATATATATATATATATATATATATATATATATATAATATATATAATATATATATATATATTATATAATATAATATATTTAGTTTTATTTCTTCCATAAAAATTATATGTATATAATATCTAAAAACTATATGTATGCAATATAGTATTTGTACACTATATAAGATAAACATGTAATATATAGAATACGTATAAATTGTATATATATATATATATATATATATTATATATATACATATAATCATATATACATGTATATATATAATATATATATATATATACAGTATATAATATTTATTTTATATAAATTTAACTATGGATATACCAAATATGGATATATCTATATACCATACATATATATATATATATATATATATATATATATATATATATATATATATATATATATATATATATATATATACATACATAGGACAAGGCTGTTGCATGTCACCATTTCAATTTGCATTTACGCAGAGGCAATTATGAAGGAAGCAATGGAGGATAACATTGAAGAAGGAATAATAATTGGAGGTGAACTTGTGAAGGATGTAAGATCTGCCGATGATTAAAGTATGATTGCTAGTAACGAAGTATAATATAAGGAAAACCAAAGTGATGAAGAGTGTTTAGAAAATGAGGAAGAGTCAATCTACGAAAGATGGTACAAAGTTAGAACAAGTAAAGAGTTTCAAATATTTAGGACACACATTAACAAAAAAAAGATGGGAAATTTGGAACAGAAATAAAAGATAGAGTTGCTCAAGCAAAAGAGGGCTTCAATAAAAAGAAAAAAACAAAAAGTTATCCATAGAAGAAAGACACGAAGATAAAGGTTGTTAGAACTTTAGTGTGGACTACGCTACTGTACAGTTATGAAGCATGAATGTTAAGAAAGAAAGATATTAGAAAACTAGAAGCATTCGAAAAGTGGCTATGGAGAAGAATGGAGAAGATTAAATGGACTGACAAAATTACGAACAAAGAAGTGCTAAATAGGGTCGGCATAAGTAGACAATTGGTAGATAGCATAAGGAATTGTTTTTCAGAACTGGATGGGTCATGTACTGAGAGAGAAAGGTTTGTTGAAAGAGGCAATTGAGGGAAGAATGGAAGGAAAAAAGGTTAGAGGAAGACCCAGACTTGGGAGGCTGGATGATTTGATAACTACTTCATTCATATGTTGATAAGAAGAAAATGGCAGAGGATAGAAATATCTGGAAGAGTTTTATGTGAAGGACCTGCCAACAGGCAGTTACCTAAGATATATAATACTATATATATATATATATATATATATATATATATACAGACTGGGGCAAAAAAATAATAATCCCCTAGCGAAATCTCAATAACTTTAAGAAAACTCAAAATATCTCTATGAAATTTACGGAGCTTCTTGGGGAGGAATTTCTGCATATATCCTGCAAATTTGATGAAAATATTTTCATTAGTTACGAAATTATAAACTTTCTACGAGAAAAGTGCTAAAATCAATTTTAACAAGGCTTTTCGAAATGTCAGTCGTTCCTTTTAAAGAAAATAATGACCCTGAAAAGGGCCGTTTACTTAAGTGGTGGAGTTTAAGCCTGCACTACCTTGTTAGCTACACCCATAAAAGATGCTTAAATTTCGTTCTTCTGTTAAAATTAGTCCTAAATTTTGAAGAAAATGTCCAGAACTTTTTTTAAAAAAGCCTTGTTAAAATTGATTTTAACATTTTTTTCGAAGAAACGCTGTATTTTTGCTACTACTGATTATATTTTCACCAAATTGGCAGGATATGCGTAGAAATTCCTCCTCTGGAAGCTCCAAAAATTTTGTAAAACTATTTTGAGTTTTGTCCAAGTTATTGAGACTTTTGTTTAAAAAAGCCTTGTTTAAACTGATTTTGCACTCTTTTCGTAGAAACGTTGTAATATTTTTCCTGCTCAATAGATTTTCATAAAATTTGTAGGATATACGCAGAAATTCCTCCCCTGGAAGCTCCGTAAATTTCGTAGAGATATCTTGAGTTTTCTTAAAGTTATTGAGATTTCGCTAGGGGATTATTATTTTTTGCCCCAGTCTGTATATATAAAAATATATATATATATATATATATATATATATATATATATATATATATACAGTATATATATATATATATATATATATATATATATATATATATAGTATTATATATCTTATTATCTATAAATATCTTAATAGACTAAGATCTTATTAAAGATAGTAAATAATCGCATTCAGTCGAAAGCAGAGATGATACTGAGCAAGACACAATTCGGTTTTAGGAAAGGATGCGGCACAAGAGAAGCAATAGGAGTAATGCGGGTTCTTAGCGAAAGAAGCTTGGAATATGGAAATGACGTTTTTGTATGCTTTGTAGACTTCTAGAAGGCCTTTGATAGGATTGATTGGATAACGATGATGAATATCTTAAAAAGACTACAAATTGACTGGAGAGATAGAAGACTAATTTTGAACTTGTACATGAATCAAAGAGCAGTAATCAAAATCCAACAAGAATACTCAGAAGAAGGTGAATAGGACGTGGAGTAAGACAAGGTTGTAGCATTTCACCGCTGCTGTTTAACATTTACGCTGAGGCAATGATGGAGGAAGCCATGGAAGACTTGGAAGAAGGAATAAAAGTAGGAGGGAATTTCTTACAAGATGTACAATTTGCAGATGACCAAGGAATGGTAGCGGGCAGCGAGATTGGATTGCAGAAGATAGTGGATAGGCTGAATGATACGGCCCCAAGATATGGCATGAAGATTAATAAAAAACCAAGAATATGAGTGTCCAATAATAAAGGTGAAGTTAATATCACAATAAATGGTACGAAATTGGAACAGGTAAGGAGTTTCAAATATTTGGGTCATACTATAACCGATGATAGGAAATGTGAGACGGAAATATGCAGTAGGATTGCACAAGCAAAAGCGGCCTTTAGTAGTAGAAAGAAACTATTAACAAAAAGTCTAAAGGAAGACACAAAGATAAAGATAGTGAAAACTTTGGTTTGGACCACGCTATTGTATGGATGTGAAACATGGACCTTAAGGAAGGAAGATATTAGGAAACTGGAGGCATTGGAAATGTGGATTTGGAGAAGAATGGAGAGGATTAGCTGGAATCAAAAGGTTACAAATGAGAAAGTCCTGGAGAGAGTTGGCACAGATAGACAGTTGATAAATGTATTAAGAAATAGGAAGAAGAGATGGATAGGACACATTCTAAGGGGGAAGCTCCATTAAAAGACGTCATAGAAGGTAGAATGGAAGGAAAAAGATGCAGGGGGCAGGCCTAGATTAGGTATGTTAGATGATTTAAAGACCCACTCATATGTGGAAATGAAGAGGAAGGCAGAAGACAGAGAAGAGTGGAGGCGTTTTGTACCATGGACCTGCCAGTCGGCAGTGCACTAAGATATATATATATATATATATATATATATATATATATATATATATATATATATATATATTTAAGTGTGTGTGTGTATGCATGCATGGGTGTGTTCACCCGTGTTGTATCCACGCCATACTGAAGTATAGTCCAACCTTAAACTTCAAGTGTCGTAAAAGACGATTGAGCAAGAACTGAGAAGGGGATAAAGGAAACCACCTCAGAAGCCATATTATTACCAAGCTATAGGTTATATTAATGTGTTGGTTAGCAAAGCCTGTTATGAAGAGATTAACTAGTTCATCGATGGAGTGCTTTTCGTGGAGATCAAGAGCAATATGAGTAGAAATTTGTTTAATGTTTTAACCTTTAATGTTTCATGGTGAGAAAATCATGCTAAGGCCTTTCTATACTTTACAACAGCCACAGTAAAACAGGCAATATACAGTAAAAATGCACTTAGTAAAAATCTCAACAAGTACCTTGGACCTGCAATTGAGCAGAAGACTATAATGAAGAATACTAACCAGTGAATGGTATTTCTTGATTGCTTTCTGAGGCAGTATAGAACTGGTGTTGTTTGTAGGATTACTCATCTGCACCAGCTGACGCTGAGAGTACCAATTCTCATTTTCATTGCGTGGTTTGCTATTTGACTCATTAGTATTGTTTTCATCGTGCGACGCATCATTTATAAGACAGTTTCCTACCTTATCAGGCAGTTCAGAGCCGCTTATGAGCTGCAACTTTATGTAGTCCACAGAATCTAACGGCTTAGCTTCAACATACAATGTTCGTGAACACTTTGCATTTTGCTGGCTACCCTGTTTATGGAATATTGTTGTCTTACCTGTAAGTTCTTGATTTCTTGAATGAAATTCTTTACGTTCATTTGAGAATTCTTTAGACACATTTGGATGATTCTTAACTTTGCCACTCAATGTCTCAGATTTATTTTCGCTAATATCAAGAACGTGTTCTTTGGAATTAGATTGTATAGCATTTTCATTACTACTCGGCATACGATTAGATACATTTTTAAGAAGAAGGTCTCCGCTGAAAGATCCCTCTGGCTTGTTGCAGAAGCTACGATTAGAAATTTCTTGATTTTTTTCCAGAGCAGCTCTTTGAGAATTAGCAATCTTGGAACCAACTAATGAAATTTCATTTGATCCAGAAATACCATTTTCCTTACAGCACCCAGAAGTAGAGGAATTATCTGCTGAATTATTCTGGTTTGCTTTTACAGCACAATGATGAACTTTTGCTAACAATTCAAATTCTTCTGAGCCATTCATTAAACAGTTCGTGAAGGCATACTTATAACAAGCTGTGAATCTTTCATCGATGTCTAGATAAAAGATAGCTGAATTACGTTCAGTCATTTTGATATTTTCTTAATCTTCAATTTGCACCAAGCAAAATGCCATTTGCAAATATCTGCAAACAAATTAGATTTAGTAAGTTAATATGTTTCCAGATCTACGACTAAACATCTTTGCAATTAAGAATTTCTATAATTAACCAGTTTCGCAATAAACCAGATCTATGATCAATATAACAATACCATATCTAATTAATTCTCCAAAATATTTGTATAAGAAATTAAGAATAAATAACTCCGCAGATCTGGAGTTCTCTTCCATAGACTCTTCAGAAGTCTTTATTTGAATCACATCGGCCCTAGCTTTCCTATGAGCAGTTCCATAGGTAGTCGAAGAACTACCATTTCCATCTTGTGTTCATGAGTTGCAACCTGCACGCAAACTTCCTTTTCTTACATTATTTAAATCTTAGGCTTGATTTTTTGGATTTTGTAATTTGCGCCGTTTTGGATCTTCTTTTTTCTCACGGGCTTTTTTGTATTTGTCTCAATAGTGCTTGATGTTGCCATGGACGACAGTAGTCCTCTAATTGTTGTTATTGTTATTATTATTATTGAATCAATTAAACAAAATGAGGTAAGGTTCTGTGAATATAAACTGGTGATACTGGCAAAAGCCTATTCTTCAAGGATGGTGAATATCAAGGATGGTGCAGCATTGCTGGAATACACCATTGATAATCTCCTTTACTTTAAATCCCTATCTTTGAACTGGTTTTCTGGATTTTGTTCCTTGATCGTTGGTTTTGATTTGGCTCAAAAGCTCCATGTTGTCACTGACGACAGTAGCACTTTTGTTGTTTCTCTTGTTTAATGTGATGGCAATGTGTACACCGTACAGTGTCGCCAAATAGTTAAATGGATATTAAACAACGAACATTTTTAAAGTTTAAATCTTTATAGCTGAATTATATCTTAAATGTCATAGAATTAAGGACACAGTGAAATATCGATACTTTAAGGCAATGGGTAGAGATACTGCTATGATTGGAGTAAGAGAGTTTTTATATCCAATTTTACATTTAAAAAGCATTTGGTTTAAAATAGTGTAGCTTTAGACATATACTTTTAAAATGTAAACAAACAATTGCCATGGATAAGAGCAGTCGAATATAGAATGAAGGATTAGAAAGCAATACAATTATACTGGTTCAAACTAAGAACAACTAAAATTAAGTACGCACGCACTATAGTGAAATGATCAACTACGCTGATATTTATCACTTTTAATACCACATGTTTAAACCGTTAGGCAATTTATACCATTTTCCTTATAACCAGTCCTTATGCAGTGAAAGTCCGCGGACATTTATTTTCAGATCAGCGCCCCTGGAATTGGAACCCACGGGGTTCAATTCACATTAGAATTGACTTTGCCGTGAATTTGAGTTTGCAGATTGTTATTATGCGCAATAATTGTATGCCTGCAGCGAAACTTTCTAGAACGGACATTAATCTTAGAGATGGGAATTTTATTAATTTTCAGATTTCGGGTTCGGTTCGTTGAAAATCAAAGTTCAGTTCGGTTCGGGTTCGGTTAGCAGTTGACAGTTTAAGAGTTCGGTTCGGTTCGGTTCGGTTTGTTGAAGATTAAAGTTCAGTTCGGGTTCGGTTAGAAGTTGACAATTTTAGAGTTCGGGTTCGGTTCGGGTTCGGCTTGCCTTCCACCTCGCAAGAGTTTAATTCGAGTTTGAAATGGTTTGGTTTGGATAATGTTGCAATTATTTAACATTACCTATAATAATCATGGTTATCCTAAACATGTTTAAAATGGTTTTATGTAAATGTGCTTAAAAATACATGATTATATATTAACGGCCATATTTTTCACCTGAGTAAAAATATGACAATGAAAAAAGGAGAGAAGTGGTATTTATTCCTGTACATTTCGATATTTCTTAAACTATTGGAAGTTGACCAACAAATGTTCATAAAATAGATATTTAGCTTTATTACTGTATCTGAAAAATTCTTCTTGATTATAACCAGCAAATAGAATGCTTCATCAATTTAAAAATAAATTTTGTCACTAGGCCTATATATTAGAAACGTTCATACTTAAGTGAAAATATCTTGGCTAAAATTTGATCCAATAGTTCAGAGACAAATTGCAATTTATTAACATAAAATGTCAAATAAGGACGATTTGGTAAACACGTGTACTTTCACAGAAAAATGATCACAATATATACAGTTTGCTATCAACTGAAATATTAGTAAACTTCATAATTTACCTTAGGATTTCAAATTTGAAACTAATAGTTTATTTTAGTCCAGCTAATCCTTTCCATTCTTTTCCATATCCACATTTAAAATGCCTTTAGTTTCCTGAAAATGCTTTCCTTGATGTCCATGTTTCATATCCATATTTCATATCCATAATAGAGTGGTCCATTCAAAGGTTTTCGCTTTATCTAAGTGTCTTTCTTTAGGCTTTTTGTTAAAAGTTCTTTCCTATTATCGAAGACTTCTTTTGCTTGTGCAATCCTACTATACTGTATATCTACTATACATCTCACATTTCTCATCATCTCTTATAGTATGACCTGAATATTTGAAACTCCTTACCTATTCCAATTTCGTTACATTTATTATAATATTGACTTCACCTCTATTCTGGGATACTCTCATCACTTTTGTCTCTTTGATGTTAATCTTAATTCCATATTTCAACGCCGTATCATTCAGCATATCCATTATCTTCTGTAAACCAGTCTCGCTTCCCTCTACCATTCCTTTGTAACGCTACCATTCCTTTGTATCGCTGTCTGTTATTAATTTTAAATTTGTGTCGGAACCATTCTTACCTGAATATACATGTAGATATGCTGTTAGATACTGTAAGACTTGTAAATACAAAAACTAATATATATGTGTATTGTTCTTATTGTCTTTAGTCTATATTATGTCAACCATTCTCCATGACATCTTAATGAAGTCTTTAAAAAAAATAACTGAAATGAAAAGTGTTATTTTCTCCTAGAGCTGCCGGAGGAGAAAGGAACTTCAAGAGATCGGCTCGGTTCGGTTTGTTTGGGTTCGGCCAGAGTCTGGGTTCGTGTTCGGCCAGAGTCTGGGTTCGGGTTCGGTTCGGTCAAAATTCCAGATTTTAGGGTTCGGTTGGGTTCGGTTCGATTCCCATCTCTAATTAATCTTTGCTTGCAAAGAGCGTACTGTGGGTCTGAAAATAACTCTACTGTCTGGATCAAAGCAGACCTATTCTACTGCAATTGTCTGGCGGGATGTGGCCTCATTTCAATTTAATTAATTATCTAAAAATAATTATTTACGAATAATATTTGAAAGAATGTCTAAAATTACTACCTTGACTATATTTGATAAGACATTCTGATTCAGCTCATAGATTTAAAAAGAATTGATCTTAATTTAAACGTGTATTTTTGCAAGATTCTTCCCAGTTAATGTGCTATGATCTATTTTAAGTATCGTTCCAATTAGATTATTTTAGCTGTATTAATGATGATAGCATTTAGGTTTCATGATGCTTGCAATTATGTGTATTCTATACTATTCTGTATTTCTTGTTTTAGTGTATATACTGTAATTGTTGTAAAGTATAGAGATAGGTTTGCAAAACGTACTCTGATAGCATTAGGGCCTACAGTTTTAATGCTCTAGGGTGCAATCTCTTTAATAATATTTGTCTATTTTAGTACTCATCTCATTTAATTATCCCAGTTTAATTAATTTACCACAAAATAATGATCTCAAATTACAATAAGAATTAGAAAGAATGCATGTAATTAATGAATATTTTGACTACAACTTCTACGACCTGATTTACCTTCATATTTGAATTAATTTCGTAATACGTAACAATAAACTGCAAAGTAAAATCTATTTTTCTGCTGTTTTGGATGTCATAAAGAATTGAGATCGGTTTTGAAACACAAATGAAACTACAAAATGGTTTTGAAACTACAAATGGTTGTTAAACATGGACCTTGAGGAAGGAAGTTATTAGGAAACTGGAGGCATTGGACATGTGGATTTGAAGAAGAATGGAGAGGATTAGTTGAACTCAAAAGGCTACAAATCAGGAAGTTCTAGAGAGAGTTGGCACAGATAGACAGCTGATAAATGTATTAAGAAATAGGAAGAAGAGTTGAATAGGACACATTCTAAGGGGTGGGGGGAGGTCTATTAAAAGAGGTCATAGAAGGTAGAATTGTAGGAAAAATAGGCAGGGGCAGGCCGAGATTAGGTATGTTAGATGATTTAAAGACCCACTCATATGTGGAAATGAAGAGGAATGCGGAAGACAGAGAAGAGTGGAGGCGTTATATACCATGGACCTGCCAGTAGGCAGTGCACTAAGAGAGAAAGAATTGAAGCAAACACATAATGTATTATTAAAATTGACCCTAACAACTTAATAATGTGATAGAAGTCCACAATCCAGATGCAAATTTTTAGAAATTTATTATCGAAGCAACTATTATTATATAAACATTGGATTAGCATTATTGAAACCACTGAAAGCATTTATAAATCAAACTACTTAATCAAACCGTAAAACACAACATCAAATCTTACCACATAGTGGCACACACCACAAGTGAATTTTTACAATTTACAATTTGGTGACGCATTTGTTAGGCTCTACATAAGTGTGACGTATACAAACATAACCTGTCCGCTACCGACTATCAGTCAAACAGTTGAATCATTTTAACACTAACCCTGAACACACTTCTCTAACGGACAAGATTAAACGTACCTGGTTGATAATTTTTTGCATAAAATATAAATATTATGGACCCAGAAGCTCTTAAAGCAGTTACCTGGCGCTACTCATTCAGTTTGCACACATTAGCAAATCCCTATTACTCGCTAATGTCAAATATGTATACAGTGTTTTAATCTAACAAGTGACGGGGAGATTTACTCCAGGCAGTAATGGTACATGTTACACGTAAACGTAGATCTCATTAGGATATCTTCTCAAACAGCATTGTCGAAAGGACATTAATAGAAAAACTTCTGAAGCACATCATAAAAAATTTCTCCTTCAATGGAAATTTCCACACCTAAATATTCTATTGATGACATGAAGCACACTTTATAGAGATATTCATATATAAACGCCAAAGGATTCATAAAAACATGTAAAACGATGCAGCAAGTAGCACAGGAAATAAGAATCAACACAAACGATGACACGTGATTAGCAGGATACGTAATTAACATGATTACTACGGAAGTTAATTAGAGCAAACTGATTTGTATGTACTTTATACTTCATGCAATATTTGAACTTATTTAAAGTGAAGGGTTGTTTGTTATACAGTAGTACAAAACTCGAGACTTTTAGTGTATTATTCATATTATCCTATTTTAGATCCTGAGGTCAATCGTACCCTCGTGGGTTCGAATCCCAGACGCGCTGGTCTGATAGTAAAATCTCGGACATTCACAGAACTGATTATACGGAAAATGGTCTAAATTGCCGAACGGTTTAAACATGTGGTATCAAAAGTGATAGATATCAATGTAGTTGATCATTTCACTCTAATGTTAGTTTATTTCTTTTTATGACTTTTAGTTGTCAACAAAATGAGTTTTAGCGATCAGTAAAGATGAACCAGATTCACAAAATTACGAATGATTTTCGTGAGAGTTTTTACTGGTAGAGGTAGATAACGGGTAAGTGTATTACTAGCTGAGCAGCCGGATAGAAATGTTCCAGGACGATAAAGCACACTGAGAGCAAACATTAGAGATGAAGAAATACAGACAGCATAGAATCTACAACTATATCCTAATACTCAAATGTATCAAAGCTTAAACACTGCTACAATATGACTGTTTTCTTCTTCTATGATTATAAGCAAAAAAAGATTTTCAATATGCTCTCTCTCTTAGTACACTACCCACTGGCAGGTCCACGGCATAAATCCTAACAGCTAGTACGTTCTAACGCAGACTAGAATTAACAAAATTGGCACATCTGTACGCCATTAGGCCTATTCAAGTAAAATACAACAGACTTTGCTCCAAAGTAATTGGCAAGTTCTGAAACATTATTAATTAAATGGCTAAAGCTTTACACTGGAATACTTTTACATTTTTTATTATACATGATTCGTACAAATTATAAAAAAGGTAAAAATGGCTTCAATATGTCTATCTTATCCATACTGTTTAGTAAAAATGAGGCAAACAACACAACATGGCTGATATAAAAACATTTAATGATTTATTAAATGAAATGTTTCCTGTGTCGTGTGGGGATGTAGAAGAATGAATAAATCAACCAAAAATGGCACATGTCCTGAGAAGTGACTGAGCAAGAAACTGGAAACCACCTAAGAGACCATTTTTTCAAGCTATATAAGCTTTATTCAGGTATGAATCAGTTAATCAATTGAGTATTCTTTATGGAGCATGAGAGCAAAATGTAAGTAGCAATATGTACCTTGGACCTGCCACTAGACAGAACACTAGAATGAGAGAGAGAAAGTGAGAGAGGAACAAAGTATGTTTCTAAAGGCAGTAGAATCCTACACTGGCTACAACTATCAATATACAATGCAACAACATCATCCGCAGATATAAAAAAACTGGCATTAAATCTTCATTGATTGATTGATATTAGTCATTTGAAGATATGTTAATCAGGATTAAACTCATGCAAGACAAGACAGATATACAATGGTTTGTACCAAACATGACCAATTCACAAGAAATTTAAAGCTACCTTTTTTTAAATTTAGGGACATATTTATATGTCTAAGTACTGATGACATACAAAATAACCCTAAATTTATCAACACGTCCAGGCACATTGATGCGGGGACTTATGCAAGTATCAAATTAAAATGCTACTTATTCAAGCGTTTTTATGTCTGTTACATGTAAGTTAGTTTTAGCGTGTTCTGAGGGAATCTAACCTTCGTTTCTTGACAAAACGAGGCGATGAAAGCACCTCCAGCAGAATAATTTAATAGAAACGAGGCTACAACCAAAAGCATTACTAATTATAATCAAAATATCTCTAAATTAGTGTAGCCAAATTCTTGCAGATAATCATTTTCACGACACAATGCTAAGAATCAAGAGGAAAATAACTACTAATTAGTAGATGAATTGTATAGGGTATTCGAGGGACAAAAGATACAGGATTTACCAGCTACATACAAATCAAGGAAAAATACACTTCATCATGTAAAATCTACATAGGACTCAGTCTATATTTTGACCCCCTTACCTTAGATCTTCGACTTGCACTGTTTTGATCTTACTTTCTCTTGTAGTTTCTGAATAAAGAGTCGTCATCGTGCAGTGTTTTGACGGCTGTTTGTACAGAGTCTGCAAGAGACGTCCCCGTCATTATTAGTAAGAATTTAACGTCCGGTCCCAGGCTATAACGAGGAACTGTACGTTAAATTCTTACTAATTGATTGATAAAAAGTCTACATGACATTTAATAATAATAATAATGACACCAATTAGAGTGCTAGTCATCAATGACAACATCGAGCACTATTGAGACAAAATCAAGCAGGCGAGCAAAAAAAGAATGTCCAAAAACGGTGCAAATTCCAAAATCCAGAAATTCAGTCCAAAGTAAAGGGAGTTAAAGAAAAGGTGGTTTAGGCGCAGGTCGCTGCTCATGGACACTGGATGGAAAAGAGGATGGAAAAGATAGGTCTTCAACTGCTTATGGAACTCCTCATAGGAAAGCAAAGGCTGATGTGATTCAAATGAAGATTTCCAAAGATTGGATGGAAGAGAATTCCAGATCTGAGATGCAGCATGCTGGAAAGAACGATTAGATAGCTTCTTTCCAGCATGCTGCACCTCAGATACAGCCTGGGGCAGGATAAGCTGAGCATTTGATTGATAATCAGTAGAAGCAATGTTCAAATCCTAGATTCACTCGTCTGTTGTCACAGATATTTTAAGAGAAGAAATTGATTTTAGGCTCAGTTATTTATCAATCAAGAATGCTAGAGAACTCTTAAATGCAATTTCTGCAGTACTTATCTAAACACAAATTCTCCACATTGCGAATAATTACATTAAGATATCATTTGTCCGATTTTGTTTCATCAGCAAAAAACCAGACAATTACAACAATTACTATAAATTACATGATTTTATACAAAACATATCAAACGCAACAAAATATAAAATTAAATACTAAAAATACAACACTGAAAATATAAATACTTACCAATGTACAATATAGCATCTAGATTCGTGTAAGTATAAAATCTTTTAGACACACTAACGTAGCTCTCGTGTTTCAAAACTAGATACCAAACACAGCATTCTCACTTAAAATACTGAATTGCTGCCCAAATTAGTACACTAACAACATAGTAAGTATAAAATATATAACACAAGCAACTGAAGCAGCAGTGTACCATACACATAGCACGGGCGTACAACTGTACTGAACTATGATGACATCAAGCAAACCGCTTACATGACTGAGCATCTAATACCACGACATGAGCTGTGCAATAGCTTGATATGATCGTATATTCAATTATTTTGCTCTATAATTATTTAAATAATTCAATTATCTTGTTCTGTGATTATGATTTTACTTCTTGAGATTACAGAGATCTTACTTGCTTAAATTAATTTTTTTCTAATTAATATTTTAAAATTAGTTATTAAGTTCATTCATTTGTTTCAAACTAATGGCAGTAGAATACCATAATCAAACTACCATTAATTCCATATATTCTTTCAACTCTGTTAATGCTCAAACTCCTTCAGCTCTAGATATCAATTCTTGATTTACCTCCTATTATAAACCACAGACTCTCTTGCAAAATATATACCAATATAAATGCATATTTAACCCTGATTCCCTAAGAATATGGTTTCCTCTACACATTCTCTTTTTCTTTCACATTCTCTTTTTCTTTCCCACATGTGTTCATTCTGAAAGAGGTCCCTGCAATCTTCAAAATGCTTTATGTACATCACCTAATCTTAACAGCTAATCGTCAATATTGTTCTACAGTTGTAATATGAAAAAGTTGCAAATTTCATCAACTTGGTTTAAGTCACACTCGAATAACCAAATTAAAAAACACAAAGCACTCTAATTTAGTACATATAGACCAGATTTCGATTCCAGGCTATATATAGCACCCAGCAATGTCAATTCACTGCTCAAAGAGACACGTTTGAAGCTTTGCAGATTTAACTACCAAATCGGCATATGAGCAGTATCAAATTCTTTGCAAAATGATTTAAGTATGTCATACATATTACAAAACTCAGTCAATAACCACGATTAAATTTTAAATAAAAATACAATATATACCACTCTCTATAATGCACCATGTACCTAGTAAATATATAGTACTATCTAAATTATTAACCACAAATATTCACTACTATAATTTCATTATTGAAAAGTTCAAGCTTAATCTAGTTATAGTTTAGGACTACAAGGATAGGTGAGTTAAATGTAAATAATACATTTCACATTAGACACTTGGTCAATTAGCAAAAGAATAGAGAGCTTACATAATGATTTATATATCAAACAACTATAACATAGTGATTTGTTATCGCACAACTCTCATAACTGTTTAAAATGCAGAACTGCAATGAATTACATTAGACACACAATACAGGAAACACAAATGCACACGTGCACGATGCATAGTAAAATAGGCCATTTACAGTTTACATTCCAATTTGCATTGGCTATAGGACTATCGGTCGCAAGGAGTTAGCAATATATTAATACACAGAGACACCCATACACAGAGACACATACACAGAGACACACATACACAAAGACACACATACACACAGACACCACTAACACAGCCACACACATACACCACTCACACATACACACTGACACACATACACTGTGTGTCAGTGTATGTGTCTTATTTTGTATGTGTCAACACCCGTCAGTGTATGTGTGTTGAAAGTCTTACTGACTTGAAGTCGGTAAGATATAGGACCACGGATCAGTAGGTGCGGGTTCAAATCCTGGGCTCGCCCGTCACTGACATTGCTTTCTAGTGAGGAAACTGACGTTAACCTCAGCGTTTTTAGCTTTTACACACAGACACCACTCATACAGCCACACATACACACAGCCACACATACACAGAGACACCATTCACACATACACCACTCACACATACACACAGACACCACTCACACAGACACACATACACGCAGCCACCACTCACACATACACGCAGCCACCACTCACACATACACACATACATGCAGCCACCAATCACACATACACCACTCACACAGCCGTGTCACCGTCCATCCTCAGCACAAACTTGTTGGATATTGCTGACGGCACATCGTCCTCCAGGAGAGAGAAGTGCGGAATCTTTCGCACGCTGATCAGAAGATTCACCGCACCCTGCTCTAACCGCACTTCAGTCCCGTCCGCAGCGGGACTGTTCATCAGCCGGTCGCAGATCACGTTCCACGTCTGTGTCGCGGAATATTCTGCATCGACCCAGACGAGCGGGTACGACTGAGGGCTGACGTAGCGAGAGAGGAAGGCCTTGGCGCTAAGATCGTGCGCCACGGACTCGGTGAGCTCGTCGATGATGCTGTCCACTGTGTGCTGCGGCTGCTGTCGTGTCACATGCAGGAACTTCTTGAGAGGTCGTGCGAGAAACGGAAATATCGTGTGCGCTGTCTCGCGCGGGTCCAGTGAGCTGCTTACACCATCTGTGCACGTGCCAAAACACTTATGTTAATGTCCGCTGACAATAACAATTTACGACCAATCTCGTGTAAAGTCTGGATAGTAGGAGCATAAAATAAAAAGAGTTACTTACAATTAAAAAATAGTAAAAATGTTATATGTAAAAGCAGTTAATCGCTAATCTTGATTGATTGAGGGGCTAAGATCTTACAGATATATTATTTAAACAATTGATCTGGGCTGGCGTATATACATCTTTAGCCACCACAAAGAAAGGAATATTGAAACGGGTCAGGCTGTTCCAATCAATTTTCTATACTGAATCTATTTGTACTTGAGATTACAAAACATTCATGAATAGACGTAAGCTAGTATGAATAGGGGATTATACTACCACTAAGGCTTTCTGGAACGACCTATTTTTTATAGTAATTTATTTAATATTTTTGTCTCGCTCACTACCCGATCGCTCGCCAAAAATACTAAATAAATTGCTATAAAAATCGTTCCAGAAGGCCTTAGTAGTAGTATAATTCCCTATTCATACTAGCTGATAAAATATATAAAATATTATTGTAGCGATCTCTAGAATACAATCGGTCTAATATGAATACCGTCATCCATCACAACACCCTTTGTATATAAAGGAGATAACCCTACTTTATTCTGTTCATAAGTTTTCATCTCTTTCTTATCAAACCGAAACCCCTTATTAAGTCCATTAATAACCTCACATTTAAATAGGCATTGTATATATTTATCTTTATTTATAATACTATTACGCTTCTGTAAACCTTTTGATGAAGCCTTATCTTTAACATTTCCCCATACATAATATGTTTTACTACATAATGCCACCATACCTTCTCCTTCATATTCAATCTTAAACAATCCTGGAGTTCTATTTGAATATTTATCTGTTGAAAACCATTTATGTTTTTCCTTTTCAAACTCATCCCTTAATTCAGGTTTAATTAACTTCTCAAAATCATCAGTCATAGCCATATAAGCCGAATCTGTATCCATCTCTATATACTGGAAATCTGATCTGTCAATATATTTATCTATACAATCATAATAAAACTGTAACATCCTTAACTTTGAATCATCATATATACTACATGCAACTTGGATAGGCATATCTTGATAAACCTTTCTAGCTCTTTTAGTTACTTCATACACTCCATTATATTCTTTTGCACCATAATAAAAGTGATCGTTTTTAGCTCTATTGAACTGTGCTTCAGTACAATATTTAACCTTTTTGAATTTATTCTTATTCAAACCCGTTCTTCCAAAAGCTGAATTACCAATAAGTTTACACCCTTCAGCAATTATTGCATACTTTGTATCTATATCTCCTTTTCTTCTTTCATCTGATACCCATTCCATAAAACCCTTCAGTACTCTTCCCCTCTTAGCTTCAATAACTCCATGTAATTTACTAACAACACATCCATGTTCTATTAACCATTTTAGTCTTGTAGATTTAATTAATATCTTTTCTGCCTTTAATGTAGCCATAAGTTTTTTACTTTTCGTAGGTTTTCTATCCAACTTCTCAAGTAAAGCTTGTGTGTATTCTCCACATATAGTTTCATCATACTCCCTATTTTGAAATATCGGACACATCTCACTAAAATAATTCCATTTATCTTCAGGTACTTCTATATCAACTTCCATAAATCCAAAGAAGGAATCCGTCATAAGTTCTTTTTCATACTTTACCCAATCACTAGTTTCTTGCCAATATAATTTACCACAAGGCATTTCTTCACCTATACAATATAGATATAGAGCATTTGCATCATAACCAACTATTTTCTTAACAGTTTTCCCTGCTTCTTTGTTGTAACCCCAATCCTTTTTAGCTATATCGTAATTTACTCTACTAATCTTCGTTTTATCTTTTTCATGATACCTATGAAATACAATGGATGCGCCACCAGTTATATTTTGTTTTAATTTATAATAAGCATCCTTATTTTCTTCACTAAATAACCATATCATAGGATTATACTTTTCCCATCTCAATAGTGCTTTATGTCTGTAAAACTCTTTATACAGTTTATCTGATCTAGCTTTATTACATCTCTGACAAGATAAAACACAGTTATCTTTAACATGAGGTTTCTTACAATCTATCCTATCTAATGACCAAGTATCTCTACATAGAAAACTCCAACAATAATGACAACGCCAATTATCTCTACTGAATATATTTCTAACATCTTCAACTGTCACATTTTGACTTGGATCTCTTTCCTTATCTTCATCTTGTCTTCTATAATTACTTATTCTCTTCTCTAATTCTTCATCCTCGACACCAATGTAGAGACAGTAATAATTACATTTTTTAGGATTTTGTAAATACTTTTCAAACTCTACTATTTGTCACTGATACAGAATATTTTCAGCTAAACCGGGAAGTGAAAATGCATCTTTATACATATCTAGTTTAAATGTATAATATAATTCCTTTTGTTTTAAACATGCCTTTAACATTGGTCTAACATCTAAATTATTATACCATCTCAATAAATCTTTAACTAATACTATTTTCTTTTCCTTACATATTTCCATAAGTTTATTAAAATCTTTTTCTTTCATCTTTTCGTCTTTTAACGATGAATAGAAATCCTCTATTTTTAAATCCTTAACTAGGTAATCCAGCTTATCATAACTATCAAACCATTCATAAGGAAACCAACCCTTCTGTTCATCAATATCATAGGACTTAATAAACTTACTTAAACTTGTTCCCGGTGCACAGTAATTCATTTGATCCAGAAATAAAAAGCTATTTGTTTTTATTCCTTTATATCTGTTCCCTTCTTTAATAACAAAAGGTGTTTTATCTCTAGCTAATATTTCATTTATGAATCCTTCATTAGTTAGTAAGTTAATATCATAAAATCCACTATTAAATCCAACAATCGGTATAATAGAACAATAAGATTCAACTTCAGCTTTATCTTTTCCTTCCAAACGATCTAATAATGGTTTCATTTGAATAAACATTAGCTCTTTAGCCTTTGCTGCAACTCTATCAAAATATTCAAACATAAGTTTAACTAAATCTCTCGGGTTTTTAGATAATATAAATTCTTCTTCTTCTTCCAAATTAAACCCTGGTACATTAGTTGCTATTGATACCGAAACTGGTATATGTCTAGTAATATATCTTAATTTACTTTCTTTTTCTTTTGCAAGTGGAATAAATACCTTGTTTTGGTCATCATAAGGATATTGTTTAACCAGTCTTCTAAATCTAGCGCTGTCTATTTTAATCATTTTCTTAGTTTCTGGATCTCTCACTATTACCCTCTCTACTAGTTGTCCCATTTTCTGAAGAAGCGATTCCAAATCAAATACCATCATATAAGGATATTTATAGTCTACATCTACATCATAGTAATCAGATAACTCTACAATTTTATTTCTTTTCTTTTCCCATAACTTTGGATGTTTATTAAATATATCTATTTGTTCTAAAGTACAAGTACTAATATGTGTTTGTAAATGATCGTTATCTTTAAACCTCATATCACATCTTGTACATAAATATTTCTTGTTACCAAACTTATGAATATCAGTGATATATGAGAAATGATTAAGATAAAGATTTAAATAAATAGGTACTCGAGTTTCATTGAATGGTGATTTACGAACATACGATATAGTTCCATTTTCATAATAACTAACTATATTTATAGCATGACGCTTATTAAACTCTTCATAACGATCTAATTCATTAATATAATCAAAACCTGTATAAGTATCAATTCTTCTTCTACCGCTATAAAACCCAGTAAATAACTCTCTCACCCTTGCTATATAACGATCTGGTCTACATCCTTCAGCTATTCCTATACATGCCCAAAAACACATATTGTTCTCTGCCTTTTCTAAACCTATAATAGTTCTACATTGTTTAATGTATGTTGGCAACTCAATATTAGCTCCTATTAGGAAATCTAATCTAGTGATTTCTACAGCCATATTATATATACCAAGAAGTATTGTAATCGAATCTTTAAGAGTTTCTGTTAAACGGTTCACTATTTTTTCTTGTGTTACTCTATGTTTCAGTTGTTTAAGATCATTTAGATCCTTCACTACAAAAAGCTCATCAAAAAAATAACTATTAGTACGTGGTTTGAAAAGGTTTATTTCTCCGTCCTTTTCAGTTACATAACCAAAACTAATGTTTAGTTTTATTGCATTATTTTCTTTATGATATATTTTATCAAAACATTCGTAAATCTTATTTAAAGAATCTATATAATTGAAACAATATAGTTTTAAATATTTACTTTCATTCTCTTCACCATAGATATTTCTTTCTTTAGCTACCATCTCTCTCGCTACTTTATCTGAATCTGATTTATTAAATGACCAATATGATCCATCTAATATAGGAATTTCTGCTCCATCACGACGAATCATAATATTTTTTTCTTTATCATGTTCATATACCTAAGTAAGTCTTTATATGCTTTACCCCCTATTTTAATCTCTCTTCTACTTACTGGACTAAAAACAGTTTTAGGCTTTTGTTCTTTATTACCATCAAGAAGAGTAAACTCCTTGGTTTTTTCATCATAACTATACTCCTTAAGTAACTCTTTAAATGCTTTACCACCTACTCTAATCTTTCTTTTCGTTTCTGGACTTTTCACAAAAACTTTAACTTTAACTTCTTCTTCTTTCGCAACAGGATTGCAGCCTGAAAGGCTACCTGGACTTTGTCCAGTATTATCACTTATATTTATAAAACTATTGGTTTTTTCATCGTAAGTATATTTTCCCAGTTTAAGGAACTTTTTAAATGCCCGACCGTCTACGTTAATCTTTCTGTTATTATCTGGTCTTTTCACACGAACTTTTACTGCTTGACTTTTTTTCGTGACATTTGAAAATGTCGAAGCATTGTTTACCATACTTTCAATATTTATAAATTCATCATTTGTTATTTTACGTCCTAATACACCTTCAACCTTGTTCATAGTTAAATTATCAAATAACTTTAGCTTTTCTAACTCATCTTTTGTCAGCTTCATTTATTAGGGAAAAGATTATATAAAAGAATTTTTCTTATATTAAATAAATGGAGACAACTATTTTAGTTGGAGATTTAAGCCGAAGAGTTAAAATTCATTTAATAGGTAAATATTTATTGAAATAATTTTAAGTGGAGTTTATGCTGATAAATGGAAGCGAAGTATTATTGGATATCGAAGAAGAGTAAGAAGCATTCCGATATATTTCCGGAGTCATTCCGATGCTTAATAATCGGTCAATCGGGTTCCGGAAAAACGGCTTTACTTATGCGGATGCTACTTCAGGAAGATATGTTAGATTACAATAAGCTATATGTATTTGGAAGATCCCTCCATCAACCAGAATATCAAATACTAAAAGCTGGCTTTGATAATAAATTACCTAAGTCAGATATAACAGAAATTGTAATGCATAATTCTATGATTAATGAACGCGATGAAAAGCCGGAAGTTATAGCAGCAGGACTTGCATATGACTTAGAAGATGAGGAGAAAGGAGATATATCCTGTGAATATTACGAAGATCCAAATGATATTCCTGATCCTAAAGAGTTTGATAAGCAGGACAAGAATCTAATAATATTTGACGATATTATGACAGATAAGAATCAATCGGCACCTGGTGCATTCTTTACTAGAAGCAGGCATAATAATATCGATTGCATATACATTTCTCAAAATTATTATCATTTACCAAGACATACTATTAGATCAAATTCTAATTTCCTAATATTATTCAATCTAGATCCCGGGGATACCGATAATCTATATAGAGATTCTGGGGCAAGCGTTGATTTTAAAGATATTAATAAATTTAGACAGTTATGTGAACAAGCATGGTCTAAGAAATATGGATATTTAGTTATAGATAAATCTAAATCAAATATCAATGAAAAATATAGATTTAAATTAGAACTTGAAAAACCTGTACAGTTAGTTGAAAATATAATATCACAGCCTATAGATAGAATACGTAGAGCTACAAAAACTTGTAGAGCTTGCAACCTAACAATGTTAAGTTCTAGTCATGCTAAACATGTTAAATCGAAGCGTCATAAAAAAGCTTTCATATAATCTTTCACATAATAAATGGACGCACAACTTCTGAAGCTTGCCGATTTACAAATTGATCAATCTTATTATGTGGTTGGATATAAACCGATAAAAAATACTAAATTTGGAGATACTTATATTATCACATGTACACACATCTCTAATGATGAAAAATTTGAAATGTTTGCCACTAAACTAATAGCTTCATATATTTCTCTAAATTCCCCAAAAAATAAATTTTTATTCACCGTTAGAAAAAATTCTAAATACACATACGCTGAGATTTCTGGATATATCCCAAACTGCTCATCTTATATTCAATTGAATTAATTTTTATTCCACTAAATGGAAATATATTGTCTTAAATGTAAAAGTAAGACTTTAACTTTAGACTTAATTGAATCCATAACTAAAAATAATAAACCAATACTTAAAGGTATATGTGAAGTTTGTGGATCTAAGAAGAATAAATTTATATCTAAACCTATAACTGGAGGTGATATAGTTTCATCTGTAATTTCTAAAATGCCTATTGAATTTCATTTAAGAACTCTGAAAGGTAAAAAGTATTCCTTCTGTGGTCCCAATACAAAGCTAGAAGAAAGATTAAATCCCGATGACACACCAAAAGAATGGTCAAAGCCTATAAATAAAGTTGATGAAGTTTGTTTAAAACATGATTTAGCTTATAGAGATTCTGATTTAGGAAAGGGAACTAGGCTTGAAGCAGATAAGAAGATGCTACAAGAACTTGATAATCTTAAAGATTTGAATTTTAATGAAAAATTAGGTAAAGCAGTTATCAAACCGATTATAGCCACAAAATATAAATTAGGTTTAGGAACATTAAAAAAAACAAAATCGAAGAAGCTAAAGAATTACACAAACCCATAATAAAGAAATTTAAACGAAGAAAAGTTATAGTGTATAATATAGATGATATATGGTCAGCAGATTTAGTTGATATGAGACAATACGCAAAGCAAAATAAAGGATTCAATTACATTCTCACTGTAATAGATGTATTCTCTAAATTTGGTTGGGCAATACCGATAAAAGTTAAGACAGGTAAACAAATGATTGAATTATTTCAACAATTATTCAAAGAAAGAAAACCTAAAAAATTATGGACTGATGCAGGAAAGGAATTTATTAACAAAGAATTTAAGAAATTCTTAACTGATAATGAAATAGAGTTATATCAAACGTTCAATGAAGGTAAGGCTGTTGTTATTGAAAGATTTAATAGAACTATTAAAGAAAAGATGTGGAGATATTTTACTGAAACAGGTAGTAACAAATATTTAGATGCTTTACCTAAACTGATTCATGAATATAATAATACAATTCATTCTACAATTAAAATGACTCCAACTGAAGGATCAAAGTTGGAAAATGAACACAAAATTAATTACATACCACAACCTACTAAAGAGAAACCAAAATTTAAAATAGGTGATAGAGTTAGAATTTATAAATATAAAAAATTATTTTCAAAAGGTTACGAAACAAATTGGACTGAAGAAATATTCACTGTATCTCAAATTATCAATACATCTCCTATAACATATAAAATAAAAGATTTAAACGGAGAAGATATTATCGGATCTTTCTACAAGCAAGAATTGAACTTATCATCATTTTAAAAAATATAGTTAATAAATGAGTTCATTAGTAAGGTTTAAAGAAGAGTTGATGAATGGAGAAAATCAAGAATTGCTCAAGAAGGTATCTACTCAAAATAGAAAATTAAGGCAAAGATTTGATGATGAAGTTATTGCTAAACAAAATGTACAAACAGAGCTAAAAGAAATCTACAAACCTATTACAGATACACAACGGTTAACTATTAGTAAGCAGATTACAAGAACGGATGATTTGTTTCAACAATTGTTAACAGATTTACAAGGTAAACATGATAGATCATCACGTTTACTTGCAGATATTATTAGAGGTTTAGTGAGATGTAAGGAAGAAACTAGACAACAAGGTTTAGATATTATCAGCTCAATAGCTAAACAACCATTACTAGCAGAATTAATTAGCAAATTAAATAACTATCCAGAATTAGTTAAGAAAATTATGCATCCTGATGGTATACAGAATCTAAATGAGAAAGACAGAAAAACACTAGAGCCTTTAAATCATCTCAATGATGATGATCTAAGAACACTCGTACAATATTATGGGATACAAGAAAAGATTAAAGCCACAGAATATGAGGAGGAAGAAGATGTACAATTACCTACTTACACAGATTCTGTATTTCAGGAAAGTCCAAGTGATAATAAAATGTATAAAGAAGTAATGGTTAGTTTAATGAAAAGAAATCCTGGAATAAATAATAAAGGTAAACATGGAATCGTAACTGTTTCACCTATCTTTTATTACGAAGAAAATGATCCTGATACTGTAAAATTTGGTAAATACAATGTTCTATTCAAAGATAACAAAATTAAAATTGCAGACAAAGAATATATTCTTACACAAGGTTTAGAGTTATTGTTGAATAGAGTTAATCCTAATTTAGATGAAAGAATATTAGATACAGATTTAGATAATTATTTAACAATATGTATTGATTCTGGATTAGATTACAGGCAACATAAAACAGTAGGTAAAAAGTTACACAGTGTTCTTACAAAATTAAATAGATTGAATGAATTGGATAAAGATGTTCAAGTGATTGGTAATGGACTAAATACAATAATTCTATCAGATAATGTAGATACATTAAAAGAAAGATTAAATCTATTGATTGGGGAATATTCAGCAGGAAATAAAAGTATGTTTAATGAAATTAATGCTATTTTAGATATTTTATTCAATAAAGGAATAATAACTAAGAAACAACTAAGAAACATTATACGCAAAATTAAATAATAATAAATGGAACAGAAATTAATTAATTTACTTGAACCCATTTCTGCTTACTTTCAGAAAAAATCTATATCTAAATCTATTCTGATTTCCTATGATAATTCAGCCGAAGTTTATACTATTAAATTTCCTAATCCTATTATTCTTAATGATTATGATCTAGAAATTGCACTTGTAAATTTAGAGACATGGTATAGTTTTGCAAATATTACACTAGCAAATAATAATTTTAAGTATTCAGTAGATGGTGGAAATACTTGGAAATTAATAACTATTGAAATTGGAGCATATCAAATTGAAGCAATAAATTATGAGATTCAAAGGTTGATGAAACTAAATGGAGATTGGGATTCTGTTAGTAATGCTTATTACATAACTTTATCACCTAATACTTCAACCTTGAAATCAATTATAGATATAACAAATTCAGACTATAAAGTTGATTTTACTATACCTAATTCACTAAGAAGTATATTATGTTTTGATGCTATAATTTTATCAGAAGGACGCAATGAATCACAATATATTGTTAACATTATCGAGTTCAACAGTATATTTGTTAATTGCGATTGTATAACTGAATCGTTTGTTAACGGAATATCATCTCCAGTTTTATATTCATTTGGACCTAAGGTGCAACCAGGTTTTAGAATCGTAGAATCGCCAGTTAATCTTGTTTATTTACCTTTGAATAGAAAAACATTGAGTGAATTTAGTATTTGGATAACAGATCAAGATGGAAGACCTATAGATTTTAGAGGAGAGAATATTACATGTAGATTTCATATTAGAAGTGTAAAATAAAGTTATTACTCAGGATGTACAAAATTAAGCGAAAATATATATATATAATTATAAATTAATGATTAATAAATGGGTCTCAAGCTAAAGAGGAGAGAAAGTAGAAAAGTAATATGTGGAAAGGGTTATTGTCATTGTAGAAATAGAGAATATGTAAGTGGTAAAGGTTTTTTAGATATTTTAAAAAAAGTTTTACCAGGTGTTACAGAAAGCATTATTGAGTCTGCACCAGAAGTAATAGGAATAAATCCTAAGATTGCTGATTCAACAAAAGCAATTGTTCAAGAGATAAGGAATAAAAGAAAACCTGAGTTACAAAATATTGTTGATAGAATTAATCAATTTAAAATTGGAACTGGATTTGCTTACGTTTAGTTTTTTCATTAATAAATGGAGAAAGTAAAGGAGTCTTATCTGGAGCTTGAAAAATCTTTTAATTATGATGAATCTGTAGAAAAGTTTCAATACAGAGTTTATGATCCATCCCAAGGAACTGCACTTAATGCAAATGGACAAGAAATTAGAATTCAAATTTTAAGTGAAGATATCTGGTCATTACCTTGTAAGAGTTTTCTTTACATTGAAGGACAATTACAAGATTCTACTACTAATCAACCTTATGCTGCAAATAGTTTAGTAGCATTACAAAATAATGCTATGATGTATCTATTTAGCGAAGCAAGATATCATATAGGAGATCATGAAGTTGAGAGATTTCAATATCCAGGTCATACTACAACAATAGATGCATTATTGACTAAAAGTAATAGTTTCAATGGAATGGATCAATGTTGGAGTTTAGATTCTGGAAATGGAACACCTCAAACTTTGAGTGAAATTGTGAATTTAGTAGCAGGAGATATTCCAGGAAATACTGCTGCTAATATATTAACAGCTTTACAAACAACTGTTACTAGATTAACAGAAGGAATGATCAATCAAAATAAGGGATTTGAAGAAAGAAGAAATTATACATCAAATGCAGGAGGATCATTTGCATTCAAAATTCCTTTAGAATTTATATTTAATTTCTGTAAACAATATAGAAAGATTATTTATGGATGTAAGCATTCAATTGTTTTTCCTAGACAAACTGATACTCAGGCAATAATACGAAATGGTGGAGTTGCTAATGCAGGTAGAGTAAACTTAACTAAAATACAATGGCATATACCAGTAGTTACAGTAAGTTTAGAAGAAAGAGGTATTTTAAATGATTACATTAAGGAGAAAGAATCGTTTCCATTATGTTTTATGAACAAGAAATCTGAGAACACAATTGTTCCCCAAGCTACTGAATTTGCTTGGAGATTATCTATAGCTTCAGGTATCGAAAAACCTAGATATATAGTTGTAGGGTTTCAATCTCCGGCAGCTAATCAAGCAGAAACTAATTATGCTATATTCAATGCTAATGTGCAAGTAATTAATGCTTATGTTGAATTGAATAGTGAAAGATATCCTAGCAATGATTATATAACTAATTATGACAGTAATCAGTATGCTCAATTTTATAATTCGTTTAAAGAATTTAAGAAAAGTTATTCTGAAGATGAAGAAGAGAATGATTGTATATCGTATCAAGCTTTTAAGAAGTTGTTTAGGCTATACGTATTTGATGTATCGAAACAGTCTGAGAGACTTAAAAATACTGTTGTAGATATCAGAGTAACTTTTAAGTTTAGTGCAAATGCTCCCGCAAATACTACAGCTTATGCAGTTGTATATCATGATAGAATGTGGTCGATAGAATCAGATGGTAGTAAGCAATATATCAGATATTAGAATTTTTGGCTAAATAAATGACATTAACTAAAAGCCAGATAGAAAAAATTGCTATTGCGATAATTCAGGAATTGCATAAGTATAAAGTTGGTGGACTTTTACCACTAGCAACTCTAATTCCTATTATTGCTGCTGCTTTGGGAGGAGTAAGTACAGTTGCAGGAACTGTTGCATCAAGAGTTCAACAAAGTCAAGCTGATAAAGAAACTGCAAGACATAATAGAGTGCTTGAGGATCAATTAAAGAAGACTGGAACAGGTAGACCAAAAAAGAAACAGGGAAAAGGATTAAGATTATAACCAATAAATGGATAGTATTCCTGATAGGGCTCTTAGTAATATTGAAATTGAGAATTATTCAAAAATGTTAAAAATTAAACGTTTTAGGGGTTGCTATATGAGAGATGAATTGAAGAATTTAAAATCTTGTAAAGTTGAGTGTGGAATATTAAATTTAAATTTATCTAGTGAAAGTGGTAGTCATTGGACTTGTTGGTTTAAAACTGATAATGAAAAATATTATTTTAACAGTTTTGGTTTGCCCCCACCAAAAGAAGTAATTGAATATTTAGGATCACCTATTTTATAGTCTACATTTCAATTGCAAGGATTGATGGATCAGAATTGCGGTAAATGGTGTCTGATTGTACTGAAACGTTTAAGTGAAGGGTCTGATTATAAAGATTTAATTTTGTCGTTAGTTAAATAGAATGACGAATAACGTAAAACAGTTTTTGAGTGATAAGCTAGAAGATTGTGAAGCTAAAATCAAAAGTTTGAAAAGAAAGAGAAAAATAGTTCAAGTAGTTTATGGTATAACAATAATCACATCAATAACTGTTTCAACAGTAACAACTACAATATCTGGAGTATTTGCATTGCCATTACTTCCTACAGTAATCATTACCACATTATCAGCTGTTGGAGCTATATCTACAGCTATATCAACTAAATTTAATCTCAAAAGTAGGAAAGCAGAACTAAATAATATGATATCTAGGTTAGATAGATTGAAACAACAAATGAATTATGTGATGAAGTGTAATGGAGATTTAACAGAAAAGGAATCAAATGATATTATAAAAGAATTTTTATAGTAATAAATGAATACTGTAGATCTATTTGGTAGACAATCTAAAAAGCTAGAATCTAATTTAAAACTGTTGTCATATGGAGGACTTAGTTCTATAAACGATTCACTATCGGTAAAGATAGATCCTAATATCAATAATATGCTAAGCCTATCTGCTAATGGTTTAATGGCTAATGGTCTTAAATTGACTGAGGGAGGCGAATTAGATATGAAAAGTAATAAGCTGATAAATGTTAAAAACCCCATAGATAGTCAAGATTGTGCTACTAAAGATTACGTGGATGCACAGGTTGGATTGAAGTTAAACAAAACGGGTGATGGAAAACTTGATATGAATTTTAATAGTATATCAAATATTCAATTTCCTGATAGTAGCCTTGATGTAATTAATAAACTTTATTTAAAAGTTACAAGGAAACCTCACGAGATAAGTTTAGAAAATTTGGTGAAAATTGCAAATGTTGTATCAATTATAATAGGTAGAAATCCACATCTTCAGAAATATGCTGCATATTTTAACAGAATGTATACATTAGTTGTCAGCCTATCTGCTATTCTTAATGAAGTTTATGATGGAAAGGATGTTGTTAATGAATTTGAATATTTTACACATATAAAAGACTTGCAAGTTGTTATAATTAGAGTCATTGAAGAACTATTTGAGGATGAGTTTATTGATTTAAAGAGAAATCTTGTGAAAGAAAATTTAGTTTTTACACCAGAGAAAGGAACTCTTCGTAGGAGATACAGGAAATTTGTAAACAGTACAAGTCCTAAGATAAAGAATACCAATATGAAAGAATTATTGATTCAAAAGAATTTATTGCTTATTGATTTAGGATTTATATATTTAAGTGAAGAATTATTAGCAGAGCTTGCATAGTAGCTGACATGCTCAAATAAGATATTCTAAAATATTATCAATATAAGTATCTGATACATAATTCCTAAAATATATATAATATAAATCATGAATAGAACTATTTCAGATATCAGGAAGTAGAAATCTTAATAAAATTAATTAAAACAAGTAATCCAAAGCTATTAGATTTTCTGTTAATAAAGTTTCGATCAGGGTATATTATTACAATGTAAGTCATATATTATAATAATAATAGAAACAATATACCAGGCAGTTCCCTAGAGAGAGAGAGATAAGTAACCGGGAATGGTCGAGCGTTTATAACTTAATGAGAAACAGATGGCTTCAATTAGCGATTGTCTATATATATAAGTGCTCAAAAATTTGCTCATTTTGAGCAGTGAAAAATATTTTAGAAAATTTTTGAGCAGCATTTTGAGTTTTAGAAAATTTTTGAGTAAATCGTTGAGTAAATCGTTGAGTAAATTGTTAATTTATGTGGATGGGCTATAGCAATGAGTTTAATGAATGTATCCCTATTCAGAATTGGTATAGACCTAATACATAGAAAAGAGACCTGATTAATCTAATAACGGTTCAAAATTTATATAGATCTAATGTACATGGAAAGGTTGCTGCGTAATAGGAAAGAGAGATACTTGTCCAGGCTTGTTACAATTGTATCGATTCGCATGACTGAAGCGCAGAATGTTTACTGCTGCTACGTTAGTTGCTATAAACAACTTCAGCGATTCTTTGCAGTTTCAGCAACGTTCTGCATTTATCGTTTGAGTTTGAGAGATATTGGACGTGCCATTACACAAGGTAAGTAGCCTAATTCTGTTACAATTTATTAGTTTTTACGTTATAAAATTTATTAGTTTTTACGTTATAAAATTTATGTATATTACACTTATTCATTGAGTGCCACTAAGTAAAGGTATAATACTTTAAAATTATATGTTAACCAATATTTTGTGCTTTTGTAGATCCTTTCTGATTGCATAAAAAGTGAAAATTCAATGACTATGGCAATTAAGAAACCCTCGTCGGGCTTTTTATCATCAAATCTACAGCTTCAACGTGAAAACAAAATGGCAGAAGGTTCTACTTTGAATACACAGCAGATCCGCCGCCGTTTAAATCTTGCAATGATTGACAATATCTTTAAAAACTGGTGTGTTGAACGCTCGAGCAACCTCAATCCAGCAGTGCCTCGGCAAAGAAAGAAATGGGGGGTGTACCACTTTAAGAACATTCCATATCAATATACTGTATTTGATTATGATGATGACGATGACAAAAGATGGAGAAACATTAAACTGTGCAATGACGGATATCACTATGAATTTCTTCCAATCCCTCTCCTCACAATTCCAAGACATGGTAACATGCATGGTTGGAGTGACTTTACTGAACACCTTCAAGAATTACCATATATGATGCAGTATTTTGATGAACATTGTGGAACAAACTCCAAAGCAAAACTTTGGTATAACGCCATAACGCACAGAATAGACGTACAGTGTTATGGAGAACACGACTTCAATATAGTTGTAACTTTTGAGCCTGGTTATAGGAGCGAAGAACATACTTTTGCTGCTGCGCCAATTCGTACTTAAGAACATAACATAACAGAAGATAAAATGACTCATGAGGCAAGAGTAGAACTTATAAAGGGTTGCATAGGCAATGTGGATATTAAATATAATCAGTTTACAATTAAAAATAGCCAGATATATACTAAAGAAATGAAAAAACAATGGAGTTCTCAGTTTGATAAGAGACGTATTGTTAGAGTTAATGATAATGATATATACGCTGCCATATGAATATAGATGCCATATGAATATAGATGCCATATGAATATAGCCATATGAATATAGCTGCCATATCATCATATAGATAAATACGCTGCCATATGGATTTTGAATATAGGCCTATATTTTTTATACTGTAGCCGGAAACCGGAGTTAAACTTTTATTCTTAGATTAAGTAGATATATGGGAGCAATGGTGCTTATAAATTTGTTAATAAAAAACACTAAACGTTTATAATATAACCCTATCTGAGTTATTTTACCGTTCTGTTTTTATAAAGTGTCGGTAACGTTAATATATACTGCAATTTGGGATCGCTTCTCTAACTAATTTCTGCAGTTTTTTTGGTATAATCAACCGAGTGACCGTAGACCGCTTTTAACAGTTTAACATACGAACAATATATTACGATTGCTGTAAGCTTGCAAAAGGTTGAGCGCAACATTACGCATTCCGTAGTCTAGGTATCTAGAATAGGGAATGTATGGAATGCGGATAATCATAGAACATACGTGCAAAATTAAAATAAACCGTTATTCATATTGATATCTACATGTGATCACATGGATTTTAATTTGTGAATAAGAAATAACAAAGGTTTTCGGTTTGATAAGAAAGAGATGAAAACATATGAACAGAATAAAGTAGGGTTATCTCCTTTATATACAAAGGGTGTTGTGATGGATGATGGTATTCATATTAGACCTATTGTATTCTAGAGATCGCTACAATAATATTTTATATATTTTATCAGCTAGTATGAATAGGGAATTATACTACTACTAAGGCCTTCTGGAACGATTTTTATAGCAATTTATTTAGTATTTTTGGCGAGCGATCGGGTAGTGAGCGAGACAAAAATATTAAATAAATTACTATAAAAAATAGGTCGTTCCAGAAAGCCTTAGTGGTAGTATAATCCCCTATTCATACTAGCTGACGTATAAATCAATATAACTAGTGAAAACTAGATCATGAAACTTTTCACATATAACGTTTTGTTCTATAATTATGATTTTACTTTTTTGAGATTATAGAAATCTTACCCACTTAAATCAGTAAAAAATAATATATATTACTTATTAATTAATGGAAATACCTTCCTACTAATTTAAAATAAAAATTAGGAATTACTATTCACACATACCATTATATATATATTATAATACAATACTAAATATTACAACTCATATATCTAATACTACAAAAATCAGACCATATATGCATTACTTGCCTACTACCTCTAGATGGTTGATACAATTATATCTGTATCTGGATACTAAAACAAATTAAATTAAAAACAAATTAAATTCATCAAGCAAAAATTCCAAAGCAGGATGCTTAAGCTATATCCTCTTCACCGATACAAACTCCAAAAATATCACCATCATCTTACCATGAATCCTAGCTTAACTAGTGTCAGGATAAACTCCAATAACATAAATATGTTCAAAAACATTGCATATGCGGAAGTATAAATCAGATGAAGAAATGAAAATTTCTGTGAAACAAAGGCTCCAGAAGACGTCAACAACAAACACTGGTGAGATTAATAATCCTTATCTAGCTGCATTTTAAAGCTAAAGAAGGTAACAGATTTTAAGTATTTGGGATCTGCAATAGAGGATAATGGTGAGTTGGAAAAGCAGGTTACTAGCAGGGTTCAGGTTGGATGGGCAAAGTGGAGGGCTGCTAGTGGAGTGTTGTGTGATAGGAGAATCCCACCAAGACTGAAGGGCAAATTTTATAGTTCGGTGCAAAGGCCAGTAATGATGTATGGTTCGGAATGTTGGGCACTAAAAAGGGAACATTTGCAGAGCTTGCATGTGGCAGAAATGAGAATGTTGCGTCTAATGCGTGGAAGAACTAGGAAGGACAGAATGGAAAATGAATATGGGAGGATGAAGTTGAATGTTGAGGGGATCGGGGATAGGTTGGTTCAGTCGAGATTGAGATGGTATGGGCATATTGTGAGAAAGGCAGATGAGGATGTAGTAAAGGGAGTTTGGAGGGAAGAACTGGATGTTAAGCTTGAGAGAGGAAGACTTGGGATGCGGTAATTAAGAAGGACATGAAAAACAGGGGATTGACAGATGATATGGTGTGGGACAGGGAGGACTGGAGAAAGTCTATTCGTATTCCAACCCTGGTTAAACTGGGATTTAAGAGAAGATGATGATGATGATCTAGCTGCATTCTCTTCAAATGAATGAACGATTAACAAACATACCCTTATCTAGCTGCATTCTCCTCACATGAGAGAATGCCTCTTCCGTGGCCACAATCAGCCTAGTCCTTCTCTTCCTCACTCTTCTCTCATACTCCAGCTCCTCGTAAAACCTCTGATTATGCCCGGCACCTATGACCCTTCCAGCTCCTCCTCCGCTAACTCTAGATCCTCCCACAGAGCTCGCACCGTCAAAGCCCCGCCCCTCGCTGTCTGATCCACCCCTACCCGCTGCTCCACCAATCCTTGAAGCCCCCGCCTCAGAGTCGGAGGCTCCGTCGACGCTGTAGACTTTGAAATGAGCTGTGCGGGATGTTCGATGAGCCATTCTATTTTCCAGGTAAGGATTGTATGCTGGGAAATCATTATAGTACTGAGTGAGGCACCACGAGACTAGCGACTGCATTGAATACTGGCCTACTGTGTAGGATCTGTAACAGATCAGTCAATCCATTCAAAAACAATCAATCAATTGATAATATATGCACTGAGTTCTAAAGATAATTTATGTACCACGAATAAGCACAAGGATTACTTATGTCCTACTTCGAAGTAGCATTCATAAGAATAAGCAATAAATCAATTTAACAATAAAATCTATAAATCGTGTACTGAGCTAGGCACCAGAAAATCAGTGATTGGATTGAATAAGTATATCTAAGAACGTTCTTAAATACCCTTAATCCTGCAATCAACTGATCAATCAAAAATGTTGTGAATTTAATGTACCGTAAATGCAGAAATCTTAATTAATACAACTCTACTAAAAACTAGTATCCTGTATAGAATAAAAGGCTCAATAAAAGGACTAAACTAAGTATGTGGAAGTTCACAGGGGCGCCTTTAACTGTAACCTTCAGCAAAATAACTAAATATTTAAAGGCGTAATTGTTTATAGCAGTTCCTTCTGACAATATTATTGAGTGGGAAGTAAAGTCTTCATGTCTAAGATGTATTAACTAATGATTTAGTGGCTAGTTTTGCTGCACAAGCACAAGCAGTGGCTGATGACTTAAAGGTTAGCACATTTGTTACACAAGCACAAGCAATGGCTGATGACTTCGAGCTTAGCATAAACAGCATAACTGTTACACAAGCATTAATTAGATGATGACTTGATGTTAGTGCAATTGCTCCATAAGACCTAACCATGAAACTTTGATCAGAGAATCGAACAGAAACACACCAAGAAAGGATATTAAGCATTCTAATATATCCAAAACTACTAATTCAACAGCATTTGAAAATATAAACACCATCTACTGTACCTTTTATAGCTAAAGCAGTTTCAGTTTCTAACTATTCTAACAAAACAGCAATGCCTCCTTTAAGTGCAGAAAAGAAAGCTTTACATTAATAGAGCAGCACAACACAGTAGACAAACCTGACTAGACCGTCGGGAGACCTGACAATCTTCACCACATACTGCTGCTGTAGCGATACCAGGAAGAGCAGAATTACTGCCAGATAGTGAACAAACAGCAGTGTATCAACAAGCGACAGCGAGAACGACACCAGACCGAGATAGTCAGACTCCTGCGGGGCCATGATGCGTACTATGTAGAACAACCAGTAGGCAGTAAGTAGCAAGAACACAAAGAGCAGAACGATGGCGCGGTACCAGTCTATCCGAGGCAGAGTGGAGGCAGGGCGGCGTATGAACAAACACCATGTGCCGATCAGCAGAACAACAAGCTTGACCGATAAGCTTATCAGCAAACCCTCACATTCCGGCACGCATGGCCCGACCTTCCAACCGTAGAGTCCTACTTTTGGCAGAACAACCATCGCGATTGGCGACGCTACCGCAATAATTATTAGCATGACTGCTAGAAGCACGCCAACGCAACGAGCACATCTGAACCCGATGCTTTGGTCGAGGTTTTTACGAGAGCCAATAGCGGCAACGGCATGTCCTAACGGTGGTACAAGGCTTACTCCAGAGAACCCTGTTTCACTTGTGACTGCTGTCATTGTATCAGTCCAATTGTCACAGTCAGTATCTATCGGTGCTCCGGCGGCTGCAGCCGCAGCACGGTAACGATACATCGCACGAATACGGCGCGATTCATTGTCAGATCTATTACTATATCTATCTATTTCTCTATCGTTCTGTCTCGATCGCTCACCATCAGGCATTCTATGCCTACGACCACCATTTCTATTGTTAACTCTTAATTCAGTTCTTGTTTCGTTTTCAGACAACTGCTGTTGCTGATCTTTTTGCTGATCCGATGACGAGGATGCAAGCTTCTGCAGCGGCACCTGAACCTCAGGCGGAAAGTTATTTGACCTAATTGACCTCTGGCTAATCACAGACATTACGATACGTGCGTTGAGCTGAGAAACTGTTTATAATTCTATCACAAACACACATATTACACTATATGATTTCTTTGTTTACGACCCTAGATGGCAAAACTAAAATGATATATTGAAATACTGAGACGAATTAAGAGCAACCATGACTCATGATTATAAAAATATAAATACATTCTATTTTAGTAACACTGTATTGTAACATACGACAGGAAGTGCCAAAACTTTTTATACTAAATTATTGTATCTTTTGTATTATTATAAACTGCTTCAAATAATATTTTAGTTATTATAACTTAAATATCTATCAACTAACAATAAAAACAACCACCATTTGAGTGCTACTATCATCAATTTCAATTTAATAAGAACACCAAAAAGGGTCATTTAACCCTGTGGAGTTCACATACAAAACACACAAATGCAAAACGAAAAAACGCAAACTAAATGTGAACTAGGGTGAACTTAGAGAAAAATAAGATAAATAGTGATAATAGGTGAACTTGTGCAAACAAAATAGGCAGGGATATAATTATAAATTGAAATTTTAAAATATATAAAATGTAAAAAAATTAACCAAGAAGACCAGATGGGCTAATAGTTATCTATTAAGTATTTACGAAGATTTATATTAAAAGATTTAAAGATCCTAGACGAGAGTGCACAATTTGGTAAGGATAGCCAATATCTACGATCTTGCACAGTGCTGTATTTCTCACCTATAGAAGCTCTGAAATTTGTTATAGTGCATTCTTGTATTCGTGTCTAAAGTTACAGACAGGGACAATGACAATATCACAGCAATGATACCATAATGCACTAAGGATTCAAAATCAAATCTTCATGCACAAAATAAAGGATCCAAAACGCTGCAACTCCAATAATCATAAACCATTCTAAAGACAATGGATCCTAGCGACTCAAAAGTGAAATGAATAAAATTAAGCCAAGGTAGAAATGGCATTTCATTGACCATGGTAAAACATTGGTTGAGAAAGCGAGCTTTAAACACTCTGCGATTGCCTGAAGCGGAATTTAAATCTTTGAAAACCTAATTGCCACAATCCAAGAGTTAAATTATTTACTCTGTAAAATAAAAGTCCTCAAAAATATAATTTTAAAAGCATCACTAAAATCTTCCTCTGAACAGCTCGATTGCATTTTAGCATTGACTTGAAAAATCATATAAATTAGCATCAATTAATAAAACTAGAAAATTAAATAACATTTTCACTAATTTTATCTCCCAGTGATTTCACTCATTAAATCCACCATCTTGAACACTTAAAAGACTTAATCAAGCACAACAAAGCTATTAAACAGTGACACTTTACATGCTTACGGTTCGCTACTTTAATATATTTCGCATTTGCATGGTATCTGTAAATAAATTATAGAAAAATCGCAATTTAACAGTATTGCAATAAAAATGTTAACTATTTTGAAGAATCTTGCAAGAGATAAGTAGTCTAACTATAGATAATTTTGAAAAAGTGCTGAAATTTAATGGCCTTGGAGTTGGTGGCCATTGTTGGAGAAAATCATCTTAAAATCACGAGCTTAAAACAGGCTGCAACAACAATTTATCACTGCTGGTTGCCCTAAACGATATGAAAGAAAACTAATTAAATGACAATTTGTTTTAATTATGATAAAAGAAATTTAAATATGAAAAATATTAATAAATGAATACTTTATTTATTCTATGGTTGCAGCAGGTTAATTGCCCTGCACAATTATATTTAAAGTATATGCACATTGTAATGAAATGATCAACTACGGTATGTTGATATCTATCAGTTTTTAATAGAACATATTTAAACCGTTAGGCAATTTAGTCCATTTTGCGTATATCCGAGTGAATATCCAGTGCGTAGTCCAGTGAATATCCGAGATTTTATTCTCAGATCAGAGCGGCCGGGAATCGAATACACGAGTGTTCAATTCATCTCAGGATCTGTCATTTAAAATTTCATGACGTTACACCTACGCTATTGAAATATTCTAAAGTTGGATACTTTACGAAAAGTTGCTGAGATGCAATATTTTAGATAAATAATAATCCTACTAGTACACTCACAATATCACCCCTGAATCCCTGACAATTATTCCTTTCCTTCTCTTTCTTCTCGGTTGAAGGATTTTCTTTTGGACCACTCATATTCAACTATTGCATATGAACTGAGACCAACACGTAAACCTTCATTCCACTACTACCCTTCCTTGGAACGAACTCCCGGATTTTGGATCGCACCGTTTTTGGACCCCACACTCTGCTCATCGGATTGATTTGTTACCACAGTGCTCAATGTTGTCACTGACGACAGTAGCACTCTAATTCTGTTGTTGTTGTTTCAAATCCACTTTATGCACAGTCCTGGTGCGTGACAATTACTCCATTTGTAATTCATGTTAACTGTGCACCCCATTTAAAGATATAAAATAGGCTATAGGCATATGCAAGATGAACATGCAACAGTCAAAGAAAATAGTTTATATTTTGCAACCGGCGTTGACCATTAGGACTAATTTTATTCGGCGTAAATTCTTTCTTCTTCTTCTTCTTCTTCTTCTTCTAGTTCACTGCTATAACGCCAGGTCCATAGGAAATATAACTTTTCAAACCAATTCAATCCTCAGCTTTTCTTTTCAGCTCTGTAGTAGGTCTATGTACAAATTTGTTATCAAATCATCCAACATCCCATGTCTTGGTCTGCCTCCTAACTGTTTTCCCCTGAAATCCTTTTCAATTATACATCCTTCTCTCAGTAAGCTCTCCAAGCGCTCCTTCCAGCACACTGCTCCTCAGATCTGGAATTCTCTTCCTTTCACTTTGCGCACCCCCTCGTCTTCTCCTGATTATCCTTTCCTTCCATATGAACAGTTTCATCGACGGTTGAAAGCTTTTCTCTTTGACCTCTCCTATTCGACCATTACATAGGGACTGAGACCAACACGTAAACCTCCATTCCACTAGTACCCTTCCTCGGACCGAACTCCCGGATTTTGGCTTGCACCATGTTTGAACCCCACACTCTGCTCATCGGATTTGATTTGGTACTACAGTGCTCAATGTTGTCATAGACGACAGTAGAACTCTAATTCTGTTGTTGTTGTTGTTGTTCAGCAAATCATTCCCCTTATAGGGCTACTCTATCCTATCCAGCCAATTTTCTATTTCTTATCGCTTCTGTTAACTGTTTCTCTGTACCGACTCTTTCAAGAACTTATTTGTTTAGTTCTACATAATATTTACATGTAATCATGGAGAAATTTAATGATGAGTTTCACACAAATTCTTTAAATATACAAATTAGCCGACCTTTAACCCGCCAGAGTCTGCCATTCTTCACCGATAGGATAGATTCTTACGTAAGCACTAAACTGAATTTAAAATACTACACTATTTAAACTCAGTTTTACGTATAAGTTTATTTAGAAACGAAAATGTTAGCAAAAATGAAGTTTCAAAAATTTCCATTTCTGTCATTTCCCAGGCCTGCAGGAACAACTATAATAATTTGACAAGATTGATGTCAACTAGGTTTCCGGAATCCTGTGAAAGCATATTGTAGAGATATATGATCATATATCAAAGCTTCGGTCGCCTATGATAGGAGTTCATTAATAGCAGGGAAAGCGGCTGTAATCAGTGATATATTATAACAAACCATTACACCACGTCAAACCATACTGATCGAGAGGGTCGTTAGGGCGTGCTGGCATTTTGAAGATTGCACGCATATTCATATTTAGTTGTCAGTTTAAACATGTAACAACGACAACAACAACAACAGTAATAATACGATTAGAACGCTACTGTTGTCCATGATAACATAAATATCGAGGACTGTGGAACGAAATCAAAACCGATGAACACAGTGAGGAGTCTATAAGCGGTGCTAGCCAATTAGCCAAAATCCGCGTAATCAGTCCAAGGAAGGGTACTAGCGGAATGGAGGCTTGCATATTGGTCTCAGTTTGGACATTAAATGGATGGGAATGATCAAAGAGAAAAGCTTTCAATCGCCTATGAAACTGTTCGTAAAGTTGGAAAGGCTGAACAGGAGTAGATGTAGAGAATCTAGAAATACAATATCTCGAGCCATCTAGTGATGCCTTACGTGTAGCCTAACATATTATATCGTATCCGCAGCCTACCTCTAAACTGTGCCATAATATATGCTAATCCTACCCGTGTCCTAAAATAGCCTAATTATATCTTCTTATATATTATCAGTATGTGTTCTACGAGCTCGTTCTCTGATTCTATTCTATTCATCCACACATGGCCTTCAAGACATTGAATGGTTACAATAGTTCTGTGGTCAGAGCGTCAAGTAGGCTAATGACATGGAATTTTAGGTGACCAATCCCGAGATGTTCAATTCAAATGTTTCTGGTTAATTCGAGCAGATCAAATAGTGAATTCTCGGATATTCCCATGGCAAGATTAATTGCAGTAACAAAGACACCGGATCAAGCTGTACATCGTGTTAGATCTCTCTTTCTAGTGTTCTGTCAAATGGCAGGTCCAGGGTAGACATTCATACTCCGAGTTTTCTTTCACGCTCCATAAAGAGCACTCCATAGATAAACAAGTTTATCACTTCACAAAAGGCACTGCCTTATCTATATACCTTATGTAGCCTAAAGATAGGAAATATATGACTTCTTTTAAGGTAGTTATCTATTGCCATCATCAGTTCTTGCTTAATCGCCTCTTGCGACACGAGCAGTTAACGGTTGATTTATTTTTCAGTGTCCTGGACACAACAGGCGATTAAGCAAGAACTGATGATGCCAGGCGGCTAAAGCACTCTGATCTTAACCAACGCTAGAAAGGGCATTCGGTTGGTGGGTGCCTAGGCTCCAGAAATTGCTACAAAGTTTTCTAAAACGAATGGAAGAGACTTTGATATGGAATGGGACAAAGAGGAGTGGAGAAGGTTCATTCGTATCCCGACCCTGGTTAAGAAGGGATTAATGGAAAGAAGAAGTAGAAGAAGAGGAAGAAGAATAAGTGTGTACAACGCATATATAACTGAAGTGTATCTACGGAATGCTCTTTCTAAAGCTCAAAGGCAGACTTTGAGTATGCATATGTACCTTGGGTGTGCCACTTGGCGGAACACTAAAGACACACACATACGCACAGAGAGAGAGAGAGAGAGAGAGAGAGAGAGAGAGAGAGAGAGAGAGAGAGAGAGAGAGAGAGAGAGAGAGAGAGAGAGAGAGAGAGAGAGAGAGAGAGAGA